>QXEO01000194.1:1402943-1663246 GCA_007115705.1 Dactylis glomerata | reverse complement strand
TTCCTACGTTAGACGATGCTCCGGTGGTCTTTATCCGGCCGAAACCCTAGACTAGAGGGGGTCGGAGATATCTACCCCTATAGCTTTCTCGTACGAGGCCTCGCCGCTGGATCTTCATCTGCTACTTTATTTTGGTTTGTTTAGAACATTATACATGAAAGCAAAGGTTGGGCCCACTAACATTAATTACTAGTGCTGTTGTGGTTGGATTGGATGGTGCTTGCGGTGGTAGTACTGTCATGCCACTGCAGTAGCAGTATACACCCAGGCTAATACTAGTGGTATACCGCTCGACAATCATTACGAATCTTCATTTAACACTGCAAGAGATTTTGATTTAGGTCTACTGCCAGTGTCATGTGTGAGAGCCACGGATTGTGCTGCAATAGAGAGCTACGCGCATGCACTGCGAGTGTTCTCTCTTTGAGTCCCGATGCTGAAGTAAACAATTTGTATAGGGCTGCCTTGTACTACCAGCCTGTGACCTACTCCGATGCAGTAGCAGTACTACAGAATTCTGACACTGGCGACTTGATAGCGACAATCCTTACCACTACTCTTCCTCTAGTAGTACTAGTCTATTTCAAATCAATGCTCACTGAGGCAGCTAGCGCCCCAATCTTGCATGCATGCAGTGCTAGCTTTCTCTTCTTTTTATTTTTTGATGAATCATGACAGCAAATGCTTGTATATCAGTGGAAAATTGCATTTTCCTACTATAGCGCTTTTATGAGCCCAAACAAGAGCCGGCCTGATCGACGCCGAGAGGAGCAGAACGGTGGGTGTTCTCCCTTCAGCAGCACTTGTTTAATTATCTGCCAGTTGCATGATTCCCCCTAGAGCACAACAGTCTATGCATCCACTGGGGTCGCGGTGCGTGTCAGCGGCAAATCGCCCCGGAAAGAAGGATAAAAGATATCGATAGGGTAAAGCTGACAGACACAGTTCCTCCAGGGTTGCCCGATTTGCAGATATCTTTCATACAAGTTGGAAAGAGAGAGAGAGCGCATACAAATACACAAAAAAAGAAAGGAAGATACACGTACTGGAGAAGATGAAGTTTACACTACGAAACCAGCCAAAGGAGTGAACTATTTACAAACATGCAAAGGGCTACAGGAAGAGGTAAGAACAGCTCCACCGCATTTTCTCTAAAAAGAGGTAACCGAACTGAACATTGTGAAAAAGGCACAATGTGAGTTGACTACTGTGAGCAACCAGCCCCTCTCATGCCTTACCCTCACTGACCAAACACCTCACTGTTCTTGTTCGTGACAGTGCATATACGGCGTCATGTACTAGTTCCTCACACTCTTCACTGTGCATGCACGCCATCGAAGTACAGAGAGCAACATAAACTAGTAGAGTAGAGCTAAGCTAGGCGAAGCAGGACGAAAGCCTACGGCATGCAGCCGGCGTCATTGATCGTGGGGCAGAAAGTACGCGACCAGATCGAGCCGCTGTTTTCCACGGAGCAATCGAGTGTATTTTGTCGCACTCCGGCAGGGCAGGCCGCCTGCGTGGGTTTCGCCGGTTCCCGACGAGCTTTGGGCACTGTTTGCCTGAGCACAATGGATCAGCTAGCCACAGCTACTGCGTCCTGCCGCGGCACGTAGAAGGCTGGTGGTAGGAGGAAGATGTGCAGTGTCGCCGTCCGATCCGTTCCGTATGCAGGCTATACGCCGACGGCTACCCTCGGCGTATGAAAGGTATACGCCGACGGCCTGGAGTACACCGAGGGCAGCCGTCGGCGTATAAGTAACGCCGTGACGGCGGGAATCTTCCTGGCCACGTGTCTCCACCTACGCCGACGGCCTGGAGTACGCCGACGGCTGCCGTCGGCGTATGGCCTCCTATGCCGACGGCCACCCTACGCCGACGGTCTCCTTCGTGGGCTATTCTGGAGGCGTCCTACGCCGACGGCACCGACATTTGGCCGTCGGCGTAGGTGTCGGCCCTCGGCGTCTTCCTTCATTCCTGTAGTGCGTATTCGGTAGTTTTATTACCCTATTTGTTAGAACACTTGTAGTGTTAGTGACGGAAAACTCTGCCAAAGCACCACAATATGTCTTGTTAGGTTACATTTGCTTCAGTTTATGCCAGCAACTTTTCAGTTTTATCTGTGTTACTTTTTTCAAAGAAATAAACATGTGTACATTTTCTAACAACTAGGTAAGAATGCTACCAGCAAATATTGTCTATCTCCAAATGATTAAGCATATATTGTCCGGGAATATAGAACATATACGACAACGGCAACGACAACCACCACCTCCTCCTCCACCACCACCACCACCACCACCGAGACAACAACAACAACAACATCAACAAGAGAAAGATGATGACGAAGAAGAGGAAGATGAAGATCAAGATGAATTTGATGATGAGGATGAAGACGAAGATGTAGAAGAATTTGATCATAATGAAGGCAGAGGCAGAGCTGAACGTGGAGAAGAAATATATAGCAATATCTTTGAATCCTATGAATCATTCTCAGCTGTAAGCATGCCTCATGGAATTGGTAACATGACGGAGATGCAGGTACTCTCCCATGTGGAAATATCAACAAATAACTTTGACACGGTTATCCCTGACCTTGAGCATTTACAGAAACTGAAGAAGCTTGGCATTGTTCTACATGGGAAAATGGAACTCCATCTTCGTAAATTGTTGAGTGCTATTGAAAAATTGGGCAGATGCCTTCGGTCTTTATCGATCCGGTTCAACCAAGAACCTGGCGATGAAAATGCCAACAATAGCATCAACACAATCACATTTCCGATGATGCTTCAGAGTATAAAACTCAGTGGAATCAGAGACGGCTTGCCATCTTGTGTACTAAGGCTTTCTCAACTTGTGAAGGTGACTCTCCGAGAAAGTTCCTTGAAGAACAGTGACCTACGGAGGCTCGGCCAGCTGGCCAACCTGTCCTCTCTTTGTCTTATGTTCATCCGTCCGTGCGAGAATTTCAACCAGCTTGTCCTCGAGAGATACGAGTACCAAAATCTCAAGTATCTTGTGCTGACGAAAACCTTCATCACACAGCTGAGCTTTCAGGAAGGAGCAGCTCCTAGGCTCGAGAATCTTCAATGGACAAGTAGCACAGTGAACACTCTTTCAGGAATCAAATATCCGAGGAGACTAACGGATATAACCTTCAGCGGCAGCATAGTCAGCGATGGAGTTAGAGCGGCCATTGCATTTGATCCTAAACCCATCAATGTCATCTACTAGAATGGAAATCAACAAGGTCGGCAAGCATTTGTATCTTTTTTTATCCTTGTACGTGCAAGAGTTGGGCGTCCTGACTTTCATTTGTACCAAATATTTTTTTTGCTTCAAAGTGGATTGTATGTGTTTGTTTGCTTGCGCTTCATGAATTTGTGTACTATACTATATGGCTGGATCTTTTGATTTATCTAGGTGAAGTGTTGACATCTTCATTTATCATGTGATCTATTGGACTCACGTGCCCGGGTCTCTGCCTTTTAGTTTGGTTATACTCAGTTTCTGTGTTCACCGATGATTGTCTGTGCGACCACTATTCTCATTGCTAGTACTTATTTGCTCGCCCTAATAAGTGATTCAAGGGGTGCATTTGACGCCATTTGTTCCTAAAAGTATATTCAGTGGCTGTTTTCCTTATGATCTATGTATTGGTCGATCAAAGAAAACTTGTAAGCCATGTTATTTCACTACAGGGTGTGTTCAGCCTTTACTTCAGCCAACTGTTCATCTGATTGCTATTAGGTCGTTGCTGGAAAAATATTTTCTGACATGACGCCTCGCACCAGCACATACCAATGATAATACTATTTGCGCGAGGCCTCTTTTGCATGTCAATTTTGGTTCAGTAGCTACAGGCTGCTTTGTTGATGTATCTGCGTATGCATCCACGGTTTATTCTGACAAACTGTTCTCTAGGGTGCGGCGAAGGACGAAATTTTTCCGAGGTCGGACGAAACTCTAAAGCTAAAAACAATTTGATGCAAAAAATCAGAATTATCTCGACACATTCGTACTTTATATGATCTGAATCGTTATCGCCTAGTACAATGGTAATAGCAAACATCACCTAGCAAATGAGTCTCTTGTATCAAGACAAGAGAAGTTCTAAAGAACCCTAAAGATGCATGCCCCATTAAAACTATGATCAAACTCAGCGGTAATAAAGTTTAGGGATTTCTATTTTCGTGCCCTCAGGTCGTTAGTTGTACTCAGTTTTCCCCAGCTCGTTAGTTTTTTCTCAGTTTTTCCCAAGCCGTTGTCTGAAACCCTCAAGGAGCTCGGACGTGAGGATTCCCGTTAAGTTGACCGTTTCCGTGCTGACGTGTGGGGCCGCGTCGTGTGGGGCCGCGTCGCGTGGGGCTGGTAGAAAGGGACCGCGTGGGACAGGACGAGACCGCGTTTGGTTGTACGTGAGAGCTCGGTTCTGTCTCTCTCGGGCCAAATTGGCATTGACTTTTCAGAGCGCCTTTTCAGAGTGCCTTTTTCCCCTCTCTCTCTGTAAATAGTTCTCTCTCTTTTCACCAAATTAGTATCAAATCTAGAGAAGCTTCTATTTCTGTCTTTCTTCAATGATTGCTGCCTTTTGGCCCTCGTTTTTTGCCCAATATGGTAACAAATCTAGAAGCTAGTATAGTATAATACATAAAATGCATACAGCAGCCAAAAGAAGCCAATAACGATGTTAATGTTCACGACAAACTAAGCTGAAAATAATATAAGACGCAATGTATGCCCAACATGAAGGTTCTTCATTCTTCATCATATATTTCGGAGTCGCTATATTCCATGAAACGAAAAAAATATTGATTGAACTCCTTCTGTCTGCAGTGTGCAGCCAATAGATCCTCCAAACGGTATGACCTTTGTTCTATTTTTATACCGTCGGAATCTAATCTATCCACATGTCGTGGCCACTCATCCCAGGCCTTTCTATCATCAAAGTACTATCTGCTATAACCGCCCTCGTAGTAGATGCAGCCAGGTCGAACTGTCGGGTGCACTCTGGTATCGACGGAGATACACCGTTTATAACTGACGAAGAAGGCACGACTGCCAATGTTGACGGCATGGAGAGAGCGGCTCTCAGTGTCCACACGCTACACCAATGGTTGACCTTCCTCCAAATGCCTGTTGCCAGCGCTGCCGCCGAACAACACAAGCAGCAGATCACCATCAGACTCCACAAGGTAGAACGTGTCACTTCTAAGTTCTGGAAATGAAAATAGTGTCTCCATGTTGATAGTGCTCGCGCGCTTCTCCAACTGGACATTGTTGGTGCACACTAATGTTCCGAACTCAAAATTGTTCACAGCTATTGCATACAATTCACCATTGAACGGGGTAAGGCAACGCAGAGAATCGTTCTCGATCGAAAATCTTCCTTCTCCCCAATCTTCTACATCTATATCCTTAGTAGGAGAGCTCTCATCGACCCAAGCAATTTCATTGGGGTAACCTGTGCAAATGAAGACCATAGTCGGGGACTTCATTACAGCGACTGACTCCACAATCATAGATGGCATCTGCGCCTCAAACGTAGCGTTCAATGTCTTTGTGAGTGGGTTCAGAAGCCGTATCTTGTGCGGCTGGTTCCTCTAGGCAAGCACGATGACGCCACGGTAAAAGCCGACGAAGTAGTATCTAAAAGGGAGTTGATGAAGATAACATTCAGCACTAAGATGTTTACGATTGAAAATAAAAATAGATTAACTCTATAGATATGGAGGAATTTGAACCTTGCATGAACTTCCGTTAGATCGATGGTGACGTAGCGGGATGTGCGGAGGTTGAGGAAGGAGAACTCAGCGGCGCGTGGAAGGGCGTGTTCTACCACGATCCATTCGTGCAGGTACACGTCGGGCTCAGGTAGATCTGAGCGCCAATTTGTACAAACTTGCCTCAAAGCAGCGTAGGTGTCCACGTACTCCTCGTTCGCCAGTAAGCAGTCGCCGATCTTGTGAAGTGGTCCGTCACCCTTAAGAGAGGCCCAGTTCACGGAGGCGTCGCGCTTGGATGCGTCGCACTCGGATGCGACGGGCTCGGCTGCGACGGGCTCGGATGCGACGGGCTCGGAGGCGATGGGCTCGGGGGCGAAGGCCGCCGGCGCATTCTTCTTCTCCATCGCCGGCAGGGGAGCGCGCGTAGGGCGGCTGGGGTTTTTTTGAGAAGGTGATGGGATGTGAGAGGCGTGGTTGCGTGCGTGAGTTATGATGAGACTGTGTGCAGAGGGAGGGAGAGGGGCTCTGTACTGGCAAAGTGACGGTTCGTCTCAGCAGTTGACGTTTTGGTCTCAACACGCGCACCACGCGGCTAACCGCTGTTCACCGCGACATGCGTCCGTGGGACTGCACGTCAGCACCGTTACGTGTACTCAGTTCTACCCTCGAATCTTACACTGGAAAAATATTTGTACTCAGTTTTCCCCTCGAGTACTAATACTGCCTAGTGCAATATACTCAGTTTTACCCTCAAGTGGCTGGTCAACAGAGAGTCAACAGATGGGATTAAGCCATCTAATTGAGTCATTTCATGCGCAACAAAATTCAAAAAAATAAAATCATAGTGCCTCCTACTCATGGAGTCTTGTGACGCGACCTGCCACGTAGGAAATCATAACAATCATATATAAATCAAGTTTTCACACAAATGGCCACTTCTGAAATCACTAGTAGCTATGAAGGTTCATGGCTTTCCACTCAAACTCCTTCTCAAAACATCTATACCCAAAACATAGTTTGTCTGAATGAGGCCATAATTTTTACACTCATGTATATTTGAATTGCTAATACTTTGAGGTAGGCCAACCTGGGTTTCATTGTACAAAACATGTGTTTTTCTTTTTCTAAATCTCTTATTTGAATTCCTTGGCCTGTTTACTATTTACTTGCCCTTGTATCCTTGATACTACTCAGTTT
Source organism: Dactylis glomerata (assembly GCA_007115705.1). Classification (NCBI taxonomy): domain Eukaryota; kingdom Viridiplantae; phylum Streptophyta; class Magnoliopsida; order Poales; family Poaceae; genus Dactylis; species Dactylis glomerata. The sequence continues at coordinate 1,656,323 of QXEO01000194.1, read as the reverse complement.
TACCCTCTCCCTTCTCACAGAAGCCCAAACTTGGCCTGATTGGTCGAGCTGTTGTTACACGGATTGTGCCCACCTACCGTCAATCCTATGATCCAACGGGCAGGATCGTGCCACCCTCTCTCTATCTGTCGGTGGCAAACTACTACCCCTCTATGTATGCTAAATGACGAGTTTGCCACCAGATTCAACAAGTTGGGTAATCACGAATTTCTTGTAGGCATTACTTTTCATGGTAAAATGATAAACTATCACGAATTTCCATTTCTTGTAGGCTTTACTTTTCACGGTAAAATGATGAACTATCACGAATTTCCATTTTTTTAGGCATTACTTTTCACGGTAAAATGATAAACTATCACGAATTTCCATTTCTTGTAGGCATTACTTTGCACGTTGAAATGATAAACTATCACGAATTTCCATTTCTTGTAGGCTTTACTTTTCACGATAAAATGATGAACTATCACGAATTTCCATTTCTTTTACGCTTTACTTTTCACGGTAAAATGATAAACTATCATGAATTTCCATTTCTTGTAGGCATTACTTTTCACGCTGAAATGATAAACTATCATGAATTTCCATTTCTTGTAGGCTTTACTTTTCACGGTAAAATGATGAACTTTCATGAATTTCCATTTCTTTTAGGCATTACTTTTTTATTGAGATATAAACCACCCCCACAACGGTCATCTCCTCCTTAATTTATTGTGTAAACCCCACAACGGTTATCTCTACCTTAATTTATGGTGTAAACCCCACAACGGTCATCTCTCCCTTATAAACCCCCACAACGGCCATCCCTCATGTCAATAGGTTCTGCCTCTCTCTTCTTCATTTCTGCCTCTCTCTTCTTCGTTCACATACACTTGATCCATTGCCATGGCTTCCACGTCTCGGACGCCGACCGGAAGGGGAAGGGGAAGGGGAAGGGGAAGGGGAAGGGGCGGCCGGGGTGGTGGATCATCATCATTGCCACCACCACCGTCAACACTGCCATTGATCATAGAGGAGTTCTTCATCATCATCTATGAAGACCCTTTGGCCAAGAAGGTACGTACGCGTTCCCACATATATGATGCATATGATTAATTATGTGCATATTCTAAAAAACCTTTAATTTCAAACGATCGGTGCTCGATCTCTTTGCAGGCACTCCCACAAAAGTTTGCGGACTATCTTGAAGGCCAGGAGCCCGCAAAGGTGTATCTGCGAGCAGCTGACTGCGGTCCTCATCTCTGGACCGTGGAGGTTGATGTCTACGCACTTCTATTCTTGTAGACACTTGTTGGGCCTCCAAGTGCAGAGGTTTGTAGAGCAGCAGCAAGTTTCCCTTAAGTGGATTACCCAAGGTTTATCGAACTCAGGGAGGTTAGAGGTCAAAGCTATCCCTCTCAAGCAACCCTGCAATTACGATACAGAAAGTCTCTTGTGTCTCCAACACACCCAATACACTTGTCAGATGTATAGGTGCACTAGTTCGGCGAAGAGATAGTAAAATACAAGTGGTATAGATGATTATAAGTAGCAAACGTGATGTGAAATAAATATCGCTGCGAGCAAACAAGTAACAAAATAGCAAGTAAACGGTGTGCAAAGCTTGGAAACAAGGCCTAGGGATCATACTTTCACTAGTGGACACACTCCCAACAATATAACATGACTGAACAAATAACTTCTCTTTGCTAAGGCACTCTGAATTAGTCTCCTATTGAATAACACTAATCATTGTGTAGTGGCTACAGAAGCACCCCTTAAAGTTCATCAAGTACTTGACAAACACCACTCATAGAGATATCCAAATCAAATCACAATTCAAGATAGAAATCATTGCAACTTAAACCAAGTACTAACACGGTGCACACACTGTCAACATTACACCATGAAAGGAGGAATAGATCACTCAAACTATCATAGCAATAATTATTCTCATAATCCACAAGAGATCACAATCATAGCCTAAACCAAGTACCACCATGATGCACGCACTGTCACCGTTACACCATAGCAGGAGGAATAGATTACTTTAATAACATCACTAGAGTACACAAAATATCTGAATAATAACATCTACTTGTTCAACATGATACAAAGCTCACGATCACATAAAGATTATATCATGGGAGAGAGAGGTGAACCACATAGCTACCGGTAGAGCCCTTAGCCCCGGGGATGAACTACTCCCTCCTCATCATAGGAGACAGCAAGGTTGATGGAGATGGCAGTGAGGTCGATGGAGACGGCGGAGATGGCGATAGAGACCGATGGAGATGGCTCTGGGGGCACTTCCCCATCCCAGCAGGGTGCCGGAACAGAGACTTCTCTCCCCCAAAATTCGTCGGCGACGGCGGCGGAGCTGCGGAACTGTTTCTGGAAAATTGCCGAATCCCTTTAGGGTTTTCCGTCCCGAGGCTTTATATAGGCGGAGGGGCGATGTCAGAGGTGGAGCCAGGCTCCCACATGCGGGCCCCACGTGGCCAGGGGGCTGGCCGCGCCACCCCTGTGTGTGGGGCCCTGGTGGCCCCCCTCCTACTCCTCTTCGGATCTCTGGAAGCTTCCGGGTAAAATAAGACTTCAGGAACTTGTTTCGTCCAATTCCAAGAATATTTCCTGTGTATCACTTCTGAAACACAAAAAATAGCCGAAAACAGGAAACTGGCACTGTGGCACTTGTTAGTAGGTTAGTTCCGGAAAATGCATAAAAGTGCCACGAAGTGTAACGAAACATTGGGCAAATGGTGTAAAAACAAGCATGGAGCATCAAAAATTACAGATACGTTGGAGACGTATCAGAGGTCCTATTTGACGGACAAGGCCGGATGTACCTCGACAAGGGCTGGGAGAATTTCGTCATCGCGCACGGTGTGGATTTCGGCTGCTTCCTACACTTCAAATATGAAGGCGATTATGTGCTCAGAGTAAAGGTGTTCGACGGAACAATGTGCAGGAAGTACTACTACACGGACGACGAAGATACTGACGATGAAAGCGACGATGACGTGAAGCCATGCATCTAAGGGGATTATGACCAAGAATATATATGTAGCTTCAGATGCATCGATTTCCACTATGATTCGAGCACCACAGCCTCCAAATGATGCCGATGCCAATATCGGCATGGTCAGAACGGGTATGCATGCTCGCCGCCACTGCTAGGTCACCGTCGGGATGCACCCTCAATCCCGTCCCCTCATTCGATCACTGACACACCAGAGATACCGCCAAGGCCAATGACGAACGTACATGCTGATGCCAATGCCGAACATGCACGCCGCTGTGGGCATGGCCACACCGCCCTGCTATGCTGGACGCCACAGACCGCCGCGAGGTCTTTCCCTTCGCCACCACACTCCCCTAGCACCTATCTATACACGCCAGAAAGGAGAGACACTAGTTTTCTCTACATTGCTCGCGTTCGTGTCTGACACCGTCAGTCAAAGTGTTGAGGTCGTCGTCGATGTCCTCGACCATTTCTTCTTTTCTTTGCCTGGTTAAACGCGTCTTGTTCATATCTATCTAATGCGTCTGGTCTCGCCTCATGCAGTTCTTTGTGGACGTCGATCTCATCTCGGCACCCCGCAGGCCACCTCCTCCGTGCCATCGCTGTAGAGCTCCGTTTAAAAATCTAATCCTACCCGTGTATTGCCCCTTGTATCAGTGTCATGGCCCCACTTGTCATTCGATATACCGAAGCCCCACTCATCCGCGTTTTGGTCAGGGATACGGCGATGCTTACGGTCAAACAAAGATGGATGCTCTGACGTGTCTTTGCGGGCTCTACATGGCCCCACTAGTCAGCAGTTAACGGTCAAAGGTGTTCAACCGTCGGGCAACCGGCCGTTCCAGCACTGGTGACGGTTTCAGACAAGGGCTTGGACAAAACTGAGGAAAAACTAAGGAGCTGGGGAAAACTGAGTACAACTAACGACCTGAGGGCACGAAAATAGAATTCCCTAAAGTTTATAGGAACATAGAAGGTGTGAACACGATTAAAATGAGGTTATGGTTACCTGGTGTCTTCCCCCTTTTCTTGTTCTACCACATTTTGTTCCAATAAATAGATACAGCTCCCCCATTGCTGCAGTAGAAAGTTTCTTCCCTTTCTTGTTCACGAAATCGACGCTGGACTGCCCCCAACCCCAACCACCGAGCCGTCGCCGCCTTGCCGGATGGAAACCCTAGCCGCCGGCGTGAGTTTGAACCTCAGTCGAGCAGGGACGAGCGGGGCAGAGTGGAGGGGAGGAGGAGGAAGGCAAGGGCCGGCGGCCGCTCGGGAGGAGGGGAAGCAGGCAAGAGGCTGTCGCCGGTTGAGTGGACGCCGGTGACGCTGAATGCGTGGTCTGAGTTCTCGAGGTGACGACGACTAGAGGTGCGTCGATGCGGCCTGCAGGAGATTGCGGGCATGCTGCTCTTGGCCCAGGTTGCCAGCGCAGCCCATTTGTCTGTATTTCTTTGTTTTTTCTTCAGAACGAACATAAATCGCAGAAAAATGATCTACATAATCAGTGATGCATATTTTTTTTTTATAAAGAGCATATATTAATACGCAGAGATAACAATTACACCTAGCATCTACAACAACACAGTGTCCTAATGACACTACAGATACATATATGATGTTCTTTTTGCTAAAACTGCCCTACCTTTCGTTAAGGAAACTTCGCCCATACACAAAAGAAGATGACGGAATGTTCATCTGCCGCCATGGTCTAGGAATTGTTATTCTCGCGAAGTATGTGTGGCAGCCAAAGGTAACGCTTCTCCCGACCTAGAGTTGCCAAGTTACTTATGATATTTAAGTTCTTGTTGTGGTTAAGCACCGTGTATGTGCGTTTATAGGGAGCTGAATAATCTTTTCATGTTCCAGCTGTGTTATCTCTACTACTTATAAAGGCACAAACTTGTTTTGATACAATCGATCTCAGCCATTAAAACCAGATGATCAAGCGGTCTAAAAAGCTTCAATGTTGAGCTCAACTCAACAGGGTTTTAATTCCGCGTCCCACGATACCCGCCCGTCCTATCTTCACGCTATTCTGAAAACTGCCACTAATCAATCTGATCTAAATTAATTATCCTATTGGAGGGAGTACCAAATCTCGCACCACGATCAGGTAATAAATCCCTTAATTTCCGCAATGCTGATCCTTCCACCCTCAAATATTTTCCATTTCATGCGAGTCCCTCTCGGCGCCAATCTCGCGAGAAACTAATTAAAGTTGTCGCTAATGATTCTCATATAGAGCACCATCTAATTCCGTATGACCACATAAAAAATCATCTAACCTGAAAATCTACCATTCCCCGACGACGTTGCCGCCCTACCAGCACCGACATCGTCGCGTCATTTGCCGTTCGGCCGATGGGCAACTCGCTCTGTTGGCTGCTCCCTCCCCAAGGCCCGCCTCAACCACAGCAGCAGCAGGCCTGTGAGAATATATGAGAGAGAGAGAGAGAGAGAAATTGGGTTTAGGCCTCGATGATCAAAGCATCGGGCACTCGAGTATATATATAGCCTCTGCCATATGGCAGGCACAACAGAAAGATTACAACCGTAAATTGTTACAACAACTCATATCTATCTACAGCTTGCCGTGTGAGTCAAGATGATCTCAATAGCTGTTTAAACTAAGTAGGACTTATCTTAACACCCCCCCCCCCTCGATCGAAACGTGGGAAGCACATTGAGATCGCTCCTGAATCGCTCAAACTGCTGCACCATAAGGGGCTTTGTTAGAACATCGGCTAACTGATCATGAGTAGAAATATGACGAATCTCGAGCGCCTTCTTGGCAACCTATTCGCGCACAAAGTGATAGTCGATCTTGATGTGTTTTGTGCGCGCATGAAACCCATGATTAACCGAGAGATAGGTTGCACCTATATTATCGCACCACAGAGAAGGTGGGCGACTCATGACAAGTCCAAGCTCACGGAGCAATGCCTGTATCCACATAAGTTCAGCAGTGGCATTGGCAACGGACTTGTACTCGGCTTATGTGCTTGATCGAGAGACGGTAGGCTGCTTCCTCGAGTTCCAGGCAACAAGATTACCACCGAGGAATACTGCATGTCCTCCTGCAGAGCGCCGATCATCCGGACTCCCGGCCCAGTCGGCGTCAGAGAACGCACTGAGAAGAAATGACGAGGAGCGGTGAAGTACCAACCCGTGTGCAGCTGTACCCTGAAGATATCGTAGTATCCTCTTCACGGTAGTCCAATGAAGATCAGTGGGTGAGTGCAAGAACTGACAAACTTTATTAACACTGTATGCAATGTCTGGCCTCATCAATGTGACATACTGCAAGGCACCGACCACACTTCTGTATTGAGTGGCATCAACGGCAGAGAGCAGCGTTCCCGACTCCTTGGAGAGTTTATCTGAAACAGCCATTGGAGTAGTACATGCATTTGCTGAACTCATGTTCGCTTTCTTTAACAAGTCCAGAATATACTTTCGTTGACAGAGGGCCAGACCACCATCAACAGTATGTAACTCAATGCCCAGAAAATAACTGAGAGTGCCAAGATCCTTCACAGCAAAATCTCAGGCGAAGCTGAACAACCAGACAATCGATGGCTGCCGCAGATGAGCTGATGACGATGATGTCATCGACATAAATGAGGAAATACATAGAGATGCCCCCTTTCCGAAAGAAAAACAGAGATACATCAGCGGCAGAAGCAGTGAAGCCAAGAGCAAGAAGCCTACTGCTGAGCCGAGAAAACCACGCTCTTGAAGCCTGCTTCAAGCCATACAGTGATTTCTGAAGTTTGCAGAGATGAAGAGGATGGCGAGGATCAGCATACCCAGGAGGCTAGTACATGTAAACATCTTCAGCAAGAATCCCATGCAGGAACACATTTTGAACATCAAGCTGGCGCATGCTCCACTGACGAGACACAGCCAGAGAAAGAAGAACACGGATAGTCGTGTGCTTAACAACGGGACTAAACGTATCATCATAATCGATTCCTTCTCGCTGTTTGAAGCCTTTAGCGACAAGCCTCACTTTGTGCCGATCAACTGAACCATCTGCCTTATATTTCAGCTTGAAAACCCATTTACTGTCGATAATATTCAGACTTGGGCGAGGAGGCACCAAACGCCAGGTGACATTGCGATGGAGAGCAGCCATTTCTTCATCCATTGCCGCCTTCCAGAGAGGAGACTGAACCGCATCAGAGTAACTGGAGGGCTCAGCAGGAACAACCTGACAGACGTACGTGACAGTGCCATCGGTACGCTCAACTTTCTTGATGATGCCAGACCGTGATCGGGTGTGCGTGTAACAACCCAAAATTTTGGGAAATATAAATAAATGGAATTTATCAAAATACCAAATTTTGGAGCCAACAAAAACTTTTATTTTAAATACAAGATTTATTTATTGTCTTTTAAACTTGTGAAATTGAGCATTTGCTCCCATGCTTCAAATAAAAAGAGTATGAGAAGGGTTTTAAAACAAATCCTTTGAGCCCAAATTTTTAAATGAAGATTTTTGTTAAATTGAAATAGTTTTCTAACTATTAAGTTTTGTGTATGGTTACATGCTAAACCCATTTGGGTCAATTGCCAAACCAAAATTAAGTCAAGCAATCACAAACAAATAGAAAGGAACCAAGAAAATAAACCACAACACAAAAACCTAAGTAAGAAAAGAGGAAGTAGTGATCTTAAAAAAATTACTGAGTACACTACTTTGCACTTATATATTAAGCAATATTTGAACTATACCTCATGCATCTCTCCACCACCACTAAGAACAAGTTACAAAGAATCAAATACAATAAAGTTTGAAACAAAAATCAACTTGGAACTCTCTTTAATATTCTGCCAAAGTTTGAATCTGTTACATATACCATTTGAAATTCAACATTTAAATGACACCACAACTCACCTCTAGACCAAACAAACACATTCCCAACTCCATGTTATCTCCCAGAAAACCAACACTTTTGGGCCAAGATAAAACTTTTTATCTATTATTGCATCCGTGCATGGTATTTTTAAATACATGCTGTTCTATGATTTCATGTGTCTTTTAAATAGTTGTGAAATGATTAGTTAAACCACTCCTAACCAATAGAAATGATAGAGGTTAACCACCAGGACCAAGAAACCCGAACTCAAAGAAATAAAGAAAAGAGAGAAGAAAAGATGATCTAGAAAAAGTTAACCACTACCCTACTTTGGACACTTAAATTAAGCAATCTGTAAATCAATTAAGTGTGTGATCAGTTGGTTGAGCAAGACCAACCTAAATTCTTGCTGGACTAACAAACTTCAAACCAAAATTCAAATCAGAACCCCACTCAAACATCTGACAAAGTTTGAATCTGAAACAGAGACCCTACTTCAAATTTGAAATAAGATTTTTGCAAAACATCATATTTCTTCATAACAAAAATATGTTTGGAGTCCTTATCCAATATAATGACCAACCCAATTTGAAAATTTCAAAAATTCGAATTTTTATTTCTTGCGGACATTGTGTCGAGCACCTAGTGGGCAGGATTCAACAATAGTTCAAGCACTGTTTGCAAGCAGTGGAGACACACCTCTGGTGTGCCCATGCCCTTCCCACAGCGTTTCCTATCGCCTTGCTGTCGACCCCCAGTCACCCCTGCCCAGGCCCCGGCCGTGAGACATGGAGGAGAAGAACACCCCGGACCCCTCCCCACAGCCATCACTTGCCCCCTCTGAACCAGACCACCCCGCAGCCCACAAGCGCGCCAGCAGCACGCCACAGCACGCCGCAGCCCTCCGCCAAAAGCACCGACCGCCGCGTCCCTTCTGTAGCCGACACCGGCCGCGCTCTGGCCGCAGATCCCTTCACCCCGTGCTCCCTCTCCCGCCTATAAAAGGCCACCTCTCTTCCCTGAAAAGATCCACGCCATCACCAGGAACCTCCTAGACAACGTCTCCCTCTCTCCCGTGCCCTACGTCGAGCTCGCCGACCTCGACATCCCCGCAGACCACCGCCCGTTCCCGGCGCTACGGAGCCACCCCGACGCAGCGCCTGCTGGAGGTGGCCGAGAAGACCTCCCTCCGCCGCCAGGACGCCTCGCCGCCGGTCGCCGCCGCTCCGGTGAGCCTCCCCCCATCGCCGTCTCCCTCCCAGACTCCCTCTCGTGCTGTTTCATGTCGGGCTGGGAAGAAGACCAGATACCGATTCGATTATAACGTGCTGACAGCCGGGCCCCCCCAGTCAGACCCTTTTTTTTCCCACGCACACCCGGGGTCCCTAGTTGGGCCAGCCCCATCGCTCGACCCACTAACCCCCTCCCGCGAGTGGCCCGCTACCGGTAATTAGAAAAAAAATGGGGTTAAGATATTTTTCGATTCTTGAAAAACTCATTCAGATGCTTTCGTATATTTAATTTTCCCGGAGATCTACCAATTCAAATTTAACAAATGAATATGTTCTGGAAACCTTAGAATATAAGCTATCCTTTAGAAGTAGTTTCAACACCATTAGATTTACATAGTGGTTGCAGTAAAAATAACAATACAGGAGCTTTTCCAACTTAGAAAATCCATATCAATTCAAATAAAATTCCTAAAAATATAAATCCAACTTTAGAAATTCAAAATTAGTGATACCCATCTGCCTATACCATTAGATATCATTTTTGAACCTTTTAAAGTAAATGGTATTTACCTATATGGTTATATAAGCATTTGCCATATAGGATTTTATTAAACTCAAACCTATAATCGAAATTTTTATGGAACTCTTATTGTTAAACTATATTTCCAAATACCTATCTATAGGTATTAATCTTAGTCCATGTGTACTTGTAGAAGATATTTGGAAATTTAATACTACATAGTAGTAATTAGAAACTCAAACTTGCACACCAATCTCAAAATATGGAAATGATATGAAACCACTTCGAATCAACCACATTTCTAAATCCTAATCTATAACCCCTAATACAAGTCAACTAGGATCTATAGACTCTACTTGTAGATTCAAATTTGATTACTAAATAGTTGCAAACTAGAAATGGCTTCAATAAAAGAAAAATACTCAAAATCCTATGAAGCCTCTTTAGTTGAACCATAATCTTGAATATATACTAGTAGTATATGAACTATGGTCAATAAGGACTGGCAAGAGATATTTCACAATTCAAAGTAAATTAAATCCTCACTTAAGTCGAGAAAGTGATAATCCCATCTATATGAACTCAATTAAGTTGAAGCCACTCTCCATCGCATTCTTAGATAACTTTCCTTACCCTAGTATCCTTGATTGTTGAATGTGTGTGGTTTGTGAAATGCTTGGTGATTGTATGTATTTATTTTTCAATGATTAGACGACAAAGAGAGTAAGGAGAATGGATCCCGAAGTCCACCAAGAAATGGAGATGGATACCAATCAATCAAAGATGAAGATGAAGACTATTTTGACTTTGCCAAGCCAGGCAAGCCATCTTTTGATCATACCATTACCCAGTTTTATAATGCATATTTACTTGCTTTTACATGAAAGTGCATGCTAAAATAATTGTTACCAAGTTGCAAATGAGTAGTGATGTCTTTCATGACAAGTGCATCCAATCTTTTGGTGGATGACATTAAGGGCATCAAACTTAGCCTACCTTTGAGAAACCTTTCCTGAGTGGATGCTAAGTAGAGCATCAAGCTAAGCCTATCCAATATGCCTACCTAGATCCTTGTGCCCTCATGAGGATTATGCTTGAGCTGAAGGCATTCATGGAAAATGACTAGGTGGGAACCCCAATGAAGATCATGAAGATTTTGAAATGAAAACCTTGGAAAGGGGCAACCTTGCCCAAGGATGATTTTGCAATACAAACCTTGGAGATGGGCAACCTTACCCAAGGGTGACTTTGAAAACTATTTACAAAATGGTGACATGGTGAAGGTGACATGAAGGTTTGACAAAAATGATAAATGCGTGAAGTACCATACTGGACCAACCATACAGTGCGACCACATTACCCTGGTATGGGACGGGGCTTAGTGGAGTAGTTTGTTTCGCCTTAGTGTAGACCCTACACACTGTAAATGGAAGCCCGACCAGGGACTCCTCTTCCAGGGCACCCGATGGCTGCGGCCTAGGTTCGCCTTGTCCTCCTCTTCAGGTGGTTGGGGTACAAGCCAGAGAGCCCTCATTGAAAATGGACTACCGGGTGTAGGACCCTACCTCGGTTAGTGGCATTCCGGTGGGTCAAGCGGCTGGGAACTTTGCACACTCTGGACAGCTTCTTGGACCCCGGTGTTGGGGGGTACATCTCTAGGCGGTAGTGTTTATGCTAAGGCGGGCAGGTGAAACATTAACGGTCGGCTGCTTGTCGTGGCATATGTCGTTATGTGGGAAAGTTGCCCACACGATGAGTAGTCGGATGGTGTGGGTAAAGTGTACAACATCTGCAGAGTGTAAAACTATTCGAATAGCCGCGTCCGCGGTCATGGACGGTTGGATTGGTTGTACTTGGCCGTTATCAGGTTTTACTTTGAAAATGATTGAGAAAGGTGACTTGACAATGAATTTCGATGACCATGGAGGTGACTTGGTGAATAAAAGAATTGACATTTGGGGGATTCCATCTAGGGATTTATAAAGAGCTAAATGTTTTCTTACCATCTTAGATAAAAGATCCTTCAAAGGAAATTCTGCTTTATGCAAATGAACCTAGAGCTTAGACCACTATATGAACTATGCATTCTCTATTCTTTTATTTATAAGATGGTTTGCGAGTGCATGCAATGTACTCATGGCTCTGTCCCTGGCTATTAACTTGGCCAGACTTGAAGGAGAAAAATCAAGAAGGAAGGAATCGTTGACGACTTTGCGAATCAGGCTCGTTTCCTACTGTCTGCTTTGCCTGTGTGGTTGAAGCTTGACAATATGGACCCAAAGTGTTATTCCGCTGCATATTGATGTATTGTAAGGTTTGGTCTGTACGACCACCTATGTAATCCCTTTATTTACTATTAATAGCTATGCCTGTGATATCAACTACGTTATGTAAATCACAACAATGATTCTGGGATTGTGATGGATTACATAACGGGCACTTCGAATTTGCTATAAATTCATGGGTGTTACAAGTTGGTATCAGAGCCAGGTGGACTCTAGGAAACCCTAGTTAGCATGGTCATTAGAAAATGATATCTGTGATATCACCAGTTGATATCAGGACTATCATGACCTTAGGAGACCTTAATTAGCATGGTCGTTAGCTAAGAAAGTGATATGTTGACAAAAACTTATTTCTACAAAAGAAATTTATTTGCCTTGGTACCAAAGCCCAACTTATACTCTCATCTTATTCACTTTGACTATCTTATACTCTCAACTCATACTCTCGAGATGCTTTGACAAAGAATTTATTTACCTCTTTAATTACAAAGGCTTTTCAAAGATTTGTTTTACTCAATTCCTCACCCACTTCAAAGGTATACTATGAAGGAAATATGCCCTAGAGGCAATAATAATATTGTTATTATCATATTTCTTGTTCATGATAATGTTTATACTCCATGCTATAATTGTATTAAGCAGAAACATTAATACTTGTGTGGTTTATGAACAACATCGTGTCCCTAGTACGCCTCTACTAGACTAGCTCATTGATTAATGATGGTTAAGTTTTCCTAACCATAGACATGAGTTGTCAATTAATAATGAGGTCATGTCATTAGGAGAATGATGTGATGGACAGACCCAAATAAAGCACAGCAATTAGATCGTGTCATTGTGTTCATCTTTGCGAAGCTTTTTCCTATGTCAAGTATTGTATTCCTTAGACCATGAGATAATGCAACTCCCTAGTGCTGGAAGAGAGCTTTGAGGTTATCAAACGTCATCCTATGAAAGGGTGATATAAAGGTGTCTCTCAGGTGATCGGAAAGTACTTGTTGGGTTGTATGTATCGAGATGGAATTTGTCCCTCCCGAGTCGGAGAGATATACTTCGGGCCCACTCGGTAATCGATATCAACACCGCTTGCAAGCATGTGGTTAAGGAGTTAATCACGAAGTGATATTGGATTACGGAATGAGTAAAGTACTTGCTGTGAACGAGATTGAACTAGTTATGTCGATACCGACGATCGAATCTCGGGCAAGTAAAATATCGCAAGACGAAGGGAATACATATACGGGATTAATTGAATCCTGACATCATGGTTCTTCCGATATGATCATCGATGAATATGTGGGAGTCAATATGGATTTCCAGATCCCGCTGTTGATTATTGATAGAGATCATGTCTGCATATTCTCAAACCCGTAGGGTCACACACTTAATGCTCATCAACGCTAGGGTAGTTTTGGGATAAATCTAAATGGTGAAATTGAATATTGTTTGGTGTCTCGGATAGGATCCATGACATCACGAGGAGCTTCAGAATGGTCCGGAGATAAAGTTTCATATAAGGAAAGTTGATTTTAGGGTTTCGGAAAAGTTCTAGACTTTTTTGGTAGAGTGCCGAAATGTTCTAGAAAGTTCCGGAGGGCTCCATGGTGGGGCCCACATGCCCCAAACGGTCCACATGGACCAAAGGGTGCTTCCTACATGGTCCTGGTCGTCTATGCCCACTTGTCCTATGAGGCCAAGGGCAAAACCCTAGAGTTTTCTTATGTGCCAAGGCAAAGGAAACTTAGGGGGCAAGTTTTCTCTCTGGGGCCACCGGCTTGACTTGGAGGCTAAGGCTGCCCCCTTGGCCGCCCCCCTTGACCTATTTAAAGGGGAGGGGAGGGCTGGGGCGTGCTCACCTAAAACCCTAGCCGCCGGCTCCCTTCCTCCACTCCTCCACCCTCCGCAGCAGCTTGGCGAAGCGCTGCATAAATTTCTACACCATAGGCACCACACCGTCGTGCTGCCGATCCCATCTACCACTCCACCATACCTTTCTGGACTGAGGAGGTGGATTCTTTGTTGCACTGTACGTGTGCAACGCTCGGAGGCGTCGCCCGTTGTGGCACTTGGATCGGATTGGATCGCGAGGAGGAGACGCTAGTACGACTACATCATCCACGTTCTGTTGAACGTCTCCGCTGTGCGATTTCTTCAAGGGTATGAAGATCTCATCTACCTCTCGTTGATTACATCTCCTAGATTAGATCTTGGCTTTCTTGTTTGCATCCATAGGAAATTTTTGATTTACTATGCTGCGAAACCCTTCAGTGGTATCAGAGCTAGATCTATGCGTAGATGTGTTTCACGAGTAGAACGCAACATGCTTGTTGTGGGCGTTGATGTTTTCTGTTGCAAACCTCTTGTTGTGTATTTCTTATGGCGCGGCATAGTGAGATCGAAGCGGTCCAGGCCAACTTTACGCGACCTCGTTCGTGAGACCAGCTCCGCACTTGACGTGTGGCTTGTTCCACACATGCGGCTAGTGGATGTCAGTTTCTCTCACTATAGTAGTCATGAGATTTACAACGGATGTTAGCAACCATAATATCACCGTTGTGGCTTTCCGTAGGTAAGAATCGTTCTTAACTTGTGACTCCCATAAGCCACGTAAAACATGCAACAACAAAGTAGAGGCGTCTAACTTGTTTTTGCAGGGAGTGTTTTGTGATATGGTATGGCCCAAGACATGATGTGTATGAATTGAGATGTATGCGATGATCATGTTTTGTAATCCTTCACGACTTGCATGTCGATGAGTTCACAACCGGCAGGAGCCATATAGTTGTCTTTATAATTGTGTATGACCTGCGTGTCAACTTCTTATACGCCATGTAATAGCTTTACTTTATCGCTAAGTAGTTAGCAATAGTTGTAGTTGCTATTCGTGGTAGAGGCAATCATGGTGTAGTGATGGAGATCATGCCGGCGCGCACAAGATGGAGATCATTGCGTGGAGATTGGCTATACCATGTCACATAAAATTATATGCATGTGATGTTTATCCTTTTATGTATCTTATTATGCTTTGATCGCGACGGTAGCATTATAAGACGATTCCTCACTTAAAGATCAAGATAAAATTGTGTTCTCCCCTTGTATGCACCGTTGCGAAAGTTCGTCGTGTTCAAGCATCTCGTGATGATCGGGTGCTATAAACTCTACGTTCACATACAACGGGTGCAAGCCAGTATTTGCACATGCGGAGATACTTGGGTTTGACTTGACGAGCCTAGCATGTACAGACATGGCCTCAGAACACACAGACCGAAAGGTCAAGCATGAGTCATATGGATGATATGATCAACATATCGATGTTCACCATTAAAGCTACATCATTCACGTGATGATCGGTCTCGGTGTAGTGAATTTGGATCATGCTTCACTAAACAACTTTGAGGGATGTTGAATTTAGTGGGAGTTCATTAGTAATTTGATTAACTTGAACTAATTATCATGAACTAAATCTTAGTGTATTTGCATAAGTCGTTGTAGTCTTTGGCACCGTTTCCCACCGACACTTAGCTTAATTGTGTTAAAAAGAACTATAGAATTCTGGATAATCACTTTACGGACTAGTACCGTTTAGTTAGAATGTCAAGAGTAAGGATTAAGTCTTATTGCAAACTTTAGCAAACCTCACTTGCTCCATGTGATTTAATAAGTTGTATTAATCTAAGAGCAATGATTCAAGTTTAGCATCTAAGATCATGTTTGCCTCTATGAGAAATTGATCTTCAAAATTGTTTGAGAATTGAAGTGATCATCGAGCTGAAAGAATTGTTTCAGAAACAAACAAGAAGTGAAAGATATTTGATATCTAAAACTTTGATTGTTTGCAAAAATGATGAAGTATAATTTAGTAAAAGAACATATGCTCATATTGTATGACTATATGTGAAGATTGAAGATGCTAGGCATCCCGATCACCCAAAAGTTTGGGAACTAATATTATACTTGCATTCATCCTTATAAGCTATAGTAGTTTCATCATGAAAGTTGTCATGATAAGATGAATGAAAGGGTATTGGCTAAATTGTTTTTGCTATACCAAAAGATACTAAAAATGGAATCTAGAAGAATGCCAATTATATGATGATGGTGACCCACCTCAATGTGCAAAGTCTAGGGCTATTAGTATTTGACTAACATCCTTTGGACTATGTGTCAAATGATTGACGCCACTATTGATGTCGATAGATTCTTCTAAAAAGAGAGGAAATGCTAAATAGGATCTGCAAAAGTATTTGGTAGAAAAGGGAAAAGACTGGAATTGTCCAGCTCAGGTATATAAATGATATACATGTTATAGATGAATTCTTTTGCTCGTTAACAATGTAATTCTTGGGTATTCGATACTGATTTGTTGGTATGAAATGTCATACAAAGCAACACAATGCAAGAAGTACAATGGCCTAAGTAACTAGTAAAAGAATATGGTAATGATGCATGTCGAGATACAAATAAAAGTGTTATTGTGCTTCTCGTCGACATCAAACCCAGCATTCAAGATATTTCATGAACTTAATAATTGTTATCTTGTTCTGGTATTTTGAGAACAATTGTTGTTCATGTTATTACCGTCTTCCATAATCGATGGATAGATTATTATTATCTTGTTGGTGAAATAGATATTTATAACACTGATGCTAAAGGTCGCAAGACAAAACGAATTTCACTTATATATGACACCGCTGTTTAAGTCATATTGGAAACAAAACATGAAAGAAATTCTATATTGATAGAATTTCGAGTCATTTGATTTTGAATTGATTGACGCTTGTGAGACTTTTCCTAAAGATGATTAAACTCCGTTCATGGGCCATGGACAGAACAAGTGACTAACTAAATGGAGATCGTACATGTTGATGTATGTAGTCCATGGTGTGAAGTCGATCATGGTGTATTTTCTATTTCATCAATGACTCAAATAGATGTATGGTATATCTGCTTGATGAGATAGAAGTATGAAACAATTGAAATTGTTCAATTTATGAAGTGGAAATTGTTGTAACAAGAAAAATTCAAGTTTTTATGATTGGATCATAAAGAAGAATATTTGAGTTACAAGTTTAGCAAACATCTAAGAGTTAGAGGAATTGTTCCACAAACTTGCATCGTGATAAACACCATAGTAGTATGGAGTTTTCGATGGATGTAATCAAACCTTGTTTGACATGGTTAGATCAATGATGAAATAAAACTACCAATATAATTTGTGGATTATGCTTTAGAGACTAACGCTTTTCACTGAATAGAGCACCATCATAATCCGCTGAAATGACACCGTACAAGTTATAGTTGTCTTTTCTTAAATTTTGGTATGCATGGCATATGTAAAATGTTTACAACCAAATCTGATTAGTAATTCTTTGTAGGTCATCCCAAAGAATGTCGATGGGTATTCCTTCTACTATGAACCCAAACACATAGTGATTGTCACTTAAAAGTGAATTTCTTATGAAGGAGTTTTCTTGCGAAAGGTTTAAGTGGGAGGAAAATAGAACTTGATGAGGTTATTGAACCTGAGCAAGATGAGCAAAGTAGCGCAGCACGGAAAATGTTCTGGAAGCGGTAACTGCATTCATGGCTCTCGCACCTACAATATGTTGTAGTCATGGACATCAAAGTTCCTATTTAACCAAGTTGGTCGTAATCAAGTAGTAAGATTTGAGGACGAGATATTATTAGATAATAGTAACCAACAATATACAAAGAAGCGATGATGGGCCCTGACTTTGTCATATGGATTATTCTAGCAACAATTACATATTGAGATATGATGAAACAATGTTCCTCTACCAGAATGCACACCAAGGACGTGTACCAGGCACGACCCAATGGGTTTTGTTGATTCAAAGGTTGCTAGATATGTATGCAAACTTCTATGGTAGAAGTAAGCATAGCGAAGTTGGAATCTTCAATGATGAAAATGTTAAAGTGTTAATTTCATCAAGATATTTGAAGATGCTTGTATTACAAGAAAGTAAGTGGGAGCGCTAAGACATATTTCTAATGCTTTATGTAGGTGACATATCGTTTATTGGAAATAATGTGTTTTTCTTGATATTGTTAAGTTTTCATTAAAATTAGTTTTTGATGAAAGACTTAGGTAAAACCAGAATAGTAAGCATCAATGTCTATGCAGATAGATTGATGCACTAATATAGTTTTGCCAGAGTACATAGATGAAATATTGAATTTGTTCAATATGGAAACAATAAGAACGGTTCTTGTTGCATGGAAGAGGTTGGAGCAAGAATCAATTGTTTTAACACTTGATGAGTGAAACCACAAGAATGACTTTATCAATCTTGTATACCATGATATGTAGATCCAGATGTGTCCAATGCTCTAAAGGTTATAGCATTCATATGATGATCGTTGGACAATAGTAATGATATTCTTATGCACTTTCGAAGAAGTAAGAATATGTTCTGTATGCAGAAGTGACAAATGGTTCATTGCAATGAGTTACATTGGCTTTGTCACACATACAAGTAAAATTTTATCTCAATTTTAAGCTATTTGTTTTGAGTTAGAAGGTGGCATAATAAGATGGAAGAAAGTTCCATGATGACTTGGATGAGTTCCAATGTTAATATTGTGGCAGACACTGCAACAAGGGCTAAGTATATAATCGCTTTAGAAGCGGCATAAAAGATGCAAAGTAGATAGTGATAATCCAACTTATTTGTGGCACTGTCGTCTAGGTCATATTGGCGTAAAACGCATAAAGAAAACTCCATTCTGATGGACTTTTGGAGTCTCTTGATTTCAAATCATTTGACACGTGCAAGCCATGCCTCATGGGCAAGATGATCAAAGACCCGTTCTCCGGAATAATGGAGCGAGCAATGGACTTATTGGAAATCATACATACCAATGTGTGCAGACCAATGAGTATTTCGACGCACGGTGGATATCGCTATTTTTCCAAGTATGCTAGTACTATGTAGTTCTATTGTACGACAATAGTGACAACATAGTTTCGGCAAAAAGGTCTCACCAGAAGACCAAGTCTATACGATGCCATCTCATAGAAGATGAGTAATGCGTGCTGACGCAAAATATATGCAAATACAGACGGACCTGAAAGTGTCAGACCCGTAGATAAGGTTTACCACGTGCAACACGTGCAAATAACACCGGAATGCCAAAGGTGTTAAAGGCGCAAGTATGACTAGATTATTGACTCTAGTGCAAGTGGGAGACTGAAGGAAATATGCCCTAGAGGCAATAATAATATTGTTATTATCATATTTCTTGTTCATGATAATGTTTATACTCCATGCTATAATTGTATTAAGCGGAAACATTAATACTTGTGTGGTTTATGAACAACATCGTGTCCCTAGTACGCCTCTACTAGACTAGCTCATTGATTAATGATGGTTAAGTTTTCCTAACCATAGACATGAGTTGTCAATTAATAATGAGGTCATGTCATTAGGAGAATGATGTGATGGACAGACCCAAATAAAGCACAGCAATTAGATCATGTCATTGTGTTCATCTTTGCGAAGCTTTTTCCTATGTCAAGTATTGTATTCCTTAGACCATGAGATAATGCAACTCCCTAGTGCCGGAAGAGAGCTTTGAGGTTATCAAACGTCATCCTATGAAAGGGTGATATAAAGGTGTCTCTCAGGTGATCGGAAAGTACTTGTTGGGTTGTATGTATCGAGATGGAATTTGTCCCTCCCGAGTCGGAGAGATATACTTTGGGCCCACTCGGTAATCGATATCAACACCACTTGCAAGCATGTGGTTAAGGAGTTAATCACGAAGTGATATTGGATTACAGAACGAGTAAAGTACTTGCTGTGAACGAGATTGAACTAGGTATGTCGATACCGACGATCGAATCTCGGGCAAGTAAAATATCGCGAGACGAAGGGAATACATATACAGGATTAATTGAATCCTGACATCGTGGTTCATCCGATATGATCATCGATGAATATGTGGGAGTCAATATGGTTTTCTAGATCCCACTATTGATTATTGATAGAGATCATGTCTGCATATTCTCGAACCCGTAGGGTCACACACTTAATGCTCATCAACGCTAGGGTAGTTTTGGGATAAATCTAAATGGTGAAATTGAATATTGTTTGGTGTCTCGGATAGGATCCATGACATCACGAGGAGCTTCGGAATGGTCCGGAGATAAAGTTTCATATAAGGAAAGTTGATTTTAGGGTTTCGGAAAAGTTCTGGACTTTTTCGGTAGAGTACCGAAATGTTCTAGAAAGTTCTGGAGGGCTCCATGGTGGGGCCCACATGCCCCAAAGGGTCCACATGGACCAAAGGGTGCTTCCTACATGGGCCTGGTCGTCCATGCCCACTTGTCCTATGAGGCCAAGGGCAAAACCCTAGAGTTTTCTTATGGGCCAAGGCAAAGGAAACTTAGGGGGCAAGTTTTCTCCCGGGGGCCACCGGCTTGACTTGGAGGCTAAGGCTGCCCCCTTGGCTGCCCCCCTTAACCTATTTAAAGGGGAGGGGAGGGCTGGGGCGTGCTCACCTAAAACCCTAGCCGCCGGCTCCCTTCCTCCACTCCTCCACCCTCCGCAGCAGCTTGGCGAAGCCCTGCAGAAATTTCTACACCATAGGCACCACACCGTCGTGCTGCCGATCCCATCTACCACTCCACCATACCTTTCTGGACCGAGGAGGTGGATTCGTTGTTGCGCTGTACGTGTGCAACGCTCGGAGGCGTCGCCCGTTGTGGCGCTTGGATCGGATCGGATCGTGAGGAGGAGACGCTAGTACGACTACATCATCCACGTTCTGTTGAACGTTTCCGCTGTCCGATTTCTTCAAGGGTATGAAGATCTCATCTACCTCTCGTTGATTACATCTCCTAGATTAGATCTTGGCTTTCTTGTTCACATCCGTAGGAAATTTTTGATTTACTATGCTGCGAAACCCTTCATACTATGGACGATATACCGACCTAAGACCGAAGGACTTTTGGATGAAAAGATTAGGGACTCAATATTTTTCACGGCTTCAACCTTGGATGTCAACTACGACTACTACCATCGAAAGAAAGTCTCTTCATCTGATCCAAAAATCTTCCAACAAGAGTCGACCCTATGAGACAAAGACTTCAAGAGCAAAGAGAGAGAGAGTGATCAGAAATGATGAAGACCCAACAACCTTTTGACCCACAGGATTTATAGGAAATGCTCAGTTGATTTCATTAAGCTTTTGACCCATACCAATCCCACATTAGAAACCTTTTGAAAGCTGTTCCCTCTCATCTCCTGCAGGACTTAACCCTTCTGATGCACCCCATGCTCTCAAATTCACCATTTTAGGCCAACTTGAAGTTCGAGTTTCACCTCAATAGAATTGCCCGAGAATACCAAAGGAGGTCCCACTTGAACCTAATTCCAAAGAAGAAGCGAGGAGATTTTTGCACTCAACCCTTATGTTATGAGTGTGGAGAAGCACTCCATGCAAAACGTCCCTGTCCCAATAAAAGTATTCCCAACCTAGATCACCTCAATATGAAGGCTTGTAGCCGTTGTGGAGAAGAAGGTCATCAATCCAGCCAATGTACTAGCAACTGTCCCAATTGCGACGACGAGCATCCAACTGGAGAATGCCCTTCAAGAAATATCACATGCTTCTTATGTGAGAGTAGTACTCATGTTCTAGCAAACTGCTCCATGGATCACCTGGTGACAGCTATATCCAAGATCAAGAAGAAGCATTTTCAGCTAGCAGCTCAAGTTGTCAAGACTAGCAAAGAGCATGACAGTCATAGAAAACAACAGAAAGCTCGTAACAAAAAGAAGAAAGAAAGGAGGATAAGATGTCAAGAAAATAAGCCTCCAGCGCCCTCTAACCTATGCTATAACCTAAACCTACGATCCGGAAGAACCTTGTCAAAGGATACCTATCCCAAGCTTGGCGACACGACCAACATCATCTGTTGGAAGTGTGGAATCCAAGGGCACTACTCCAATGAGTGCCCAACAAAGTTGAACGCTGCACCAGAACCTCTGGTCGCTCAAGATCCGGTCATAACTAAAGAAAGTGTCAAACCCAGTTGCTCGGAAGATCCTACAAATGTTCTTTCGTCTTCAGGAGGCAACCCTATCAACCCCAACCCGGGCAGAGTTCGAAACCGCATCATTATTGAAGATAGTGTCAAAGGACTCTATAGCCTCAACTTTCGCAGGGGAAGGAAGCAGCCTTACAAACCACCGGGAAGTAACTTTGGCAACCTCAAGACACGAAGAGAAGAAAAAGAGCAATCATCATGAATCAGCTATAGAATACCCCGAAGTTGCTCGTAGCCATAAAGTTAGTAAGAACAAGTTGAATCAAGTGTGAGGATCCAAGTCGAGAAGAAGCATTAGTCACCTTAGTTTGGGATTAGTAGGCTTGTTTATTTCTTTGTAAATCAAGAGCGAGACTTGTATTCTGCAAGACCCTTTTTAATAAGAGCCTATGGTTTAGATGCCAAATACTTTGTTTTTGAAAGTGTGATTGTTTGTTGAAATTTATATGTGATTGATGAAGATGTGTTTTGGCCATATGGCCTTATCACCTTTTTGGGTGTACACAATCCTCATTTCCATAGGAATAAATATCCACTCCTCTATCTCTCATCTAGTAATCCAATTTCTCAATCCATCTCAATCTTAACTTGTGAATCTCGGGACGAGAATCTTTTTAAGGGGGGAAGATTGTAACAACCCAAAATTTTGGGAAATATAAATAAATGGAATTTATCAAAATACCAAATTTTGGAGCCAACAAAAACTTTTATTTTAAATACAAGATTTATTTCTTGTCTTTTAAACTTGTGAAATTGAGCATTTGCTCCCATGCTTCAAATAAAAAGAGTATGAGAAGGGTTTTAAAACAAATCCTTTGAGCCCAAATTTTTAAATGAAGATTTTTGTTAAATTGAAATAGTTTTCTAACTATTAAATTTTGTGTATGGTTACATGCTAAACCCATTTGGGTCAATTGCCAAACCAAAATTAAGTCAAGCAATCACAAACAAATAGAAAGGAACCAAGAAAATAAACCGCAACACAAAAACCTAAGTAAGAAAAGAGGAAGTAGTGATCTTAAAAAAATTACTGAGTACACTACTTTGCACTTATATATTAAGCAATATTTGAACTATACCTCATGCATCTCTCCACCACCACTAAGAACAAGTTACAAAGAATCAAATACAATAAAGTTTGAAACAAAAATCAACTTGGAACTCTCTTTAATATTCTGCCAAAGTTTGAATCTGTTACATATACCATTTGAAATTCAACATTTAAATGACACCACAACTCACCTCTAGACCAAACAAACACATTCCCAACTCCATGTTATCTCCCAGAAAACCAACACTTTTGGGCCAAGATAAAACTTTTTATCTATTATTGCATGCGTGCATGGTATTTTTAAATACATGCTGTTCTATGATTTCATGTGTCTTTTAAATAGTTGTGAAATGATTAGTTAAACCACTCCTAACCAATAGAAATGATAGAGGTTAACCACCAGGACCAAGAAACCCGAACTCAAAGAAATAAAGAAAAGAGAGAAGAAAAGATGATCTAGAAAAAGTTAACCACTACCCTACTTTGGACACTTAAATTAAGCAATCTGTAAATCAATTAAGTGTGTGGTCAGTTGGTTGAGCAAGACGAACCTACATTCTTGCTGGACTAACAAACTGCAAACCAAAATTCAAATCAGAACCCCACTCAAACATCTGACAAAGTTTGAATCTGAAACAGAGACCCTACTTCAAATTTGAAATAAGATTTTTGCAAAACATCATATTTCTTCATAACAAAAATATGTTTGGAGTCCTTATCCAATATAATGACCAATCCAATTTGAAAATTTCAAAAATTCGAATTTTTATTTCTTGCGGAGATTGTGTCGAGCACCTAGTGGGCAGGATTCAACAATAGTTCAAGCACTGTTTGCAAGCAGTGGAGAGACACCTCTGGTGTGCCCATGCCCTTCCCACAGCGTTTCCTGTCGCCTTGCTGTCGACCCCCAGTCACCCCTGCCCAGGCCCCGGCCGTGAGACATGGAGGAGAAGAACACCCCGGACCCCTACCCACAGCCATCACTTGCCCCCTCTGAACCAGACCACCCCGCAGCCCACAAGCGCGCTAGCAGCACGCCACAGCACGCCGCAGCCCTCCGCCGAAAGCACCGACCACCGCATTCCTTCTGTAGCCGACACCGGCCGCGCTCCGGCCGCAGATCCCTTCACCCCGTGCTCCCTCTCCCGCCTATAAAAGGCCACCTCTCTTCCCTGAAAAGATCCACGCCATCACCAGGAACCTCCTAGACAACGTCTCCCTCTCTCCCGTGCCCTACGTCGAGCTCGCCGACCTCGACATCCCCGCAGACCACCGCCCGTTCCCGGCGCTACGGAGCCACCCCCGACGCAGCGCCTGCTGGAGGTGGCCGAGAAGACCTCCCTCCGCCGCCAGGACGCCTCGCCGCCGGCCGGCGCCGCTCCGGTGAGCCTCCCCCCATCGCCGTCTCCCTCCCAGACTCCCTCTCGTGCTGTTTCATGTCGGGCTGGGAAGAAGACCAGATACCGATTCGATTATAACGTGCCGACAGCCGGGCCCCCCCGGTCAGACCCTTTTTTTTCCCACGCACACCCGGGGTCCCTAGTTGGGCCAGCCCCGTCGCTCGGCCCACTAACCCCCTCCCGCGAGTGGCCCGCTACCGGTAATTAGAAAAAAAATGGGGTTAAGATATTTTTCGATTCTTGAAAAACTCATTCAGATGCTTTCGTATATTTAATTTTCCCGGAGATCTACCGATTCAAATTTAACAAATGAATATGTTCTGGAAACCTTAGAATATAAGCTATCCTTTAGAAGTGGTTTCAACACAATTAGATTTACATAGTGGTTGCAGTAAAAATAACAAAACAGGAGCTTTTCCAACTTAGAAAATCCATATCAATTCAAATAAAATTCCTAAAAATATAAATCCAACTTTAGAAATTCACAATTAGTGATACCCATCTGCCTATACCATTAGATATCATTTTTGAACCTTTTAAAGTAAATGCTATTTACCTATATGGTTATATAAGCATTTGCCATATAGGATTTTATTAAACTCAAACCTATAATCGAAATTTTTATGGAACTCTTATTGTTAAACTATATTTCCAAATACCTATCTATAGGTATTAATCTTAGTCCATGTGTACTTGTAGAAGATATTTGGAAATTTAATACTACATAGTAGTAATTAGAAACTCAAACTTGCACACCAATCTCAAAATATGGAAATGATATCAAACCACTTCGAATCAACCACATTTCTAAATCCTAATCTATAACCCCTAATACAAGTCAACTAGGATCTATAGACTCTACTTGTAGATTCAAATTTGATTACTAAATAGTTGCAAACTAGAAATGGCTTCAATAAAAGAAAAATACTCAAAATCCTATGAAGCCTCTTTAGTTGAACCATAATTTTGAATATATACTAGTAGTATATGAACTATGGTCAGTAAGGACTGGCAAGAGATATTTCACAATTCAAAGTAAATTAAATCCTCACTTAAGTCGAGAAAGTGATAATCCCATCTATATGAACTCAATTAAGTTGAAGCCACTCTCCATCGCATTCTTAGATAACTTTGCTTACCCTAGTATCCTTGATTGTTGAATGTGTGTGGTTTGTGAAATGCTTGGTGATTGTATGTATTTATTTTTCAATGATTAGATGACAAAGAGAGTAAGGAGAATGGATCCCGAAGTCCACCAAGAAATGGAGATGGAGACCAATCAATCAAAGATGAAGATGAAGACTATTTTGACTTTGCCAAGCCAGGCAAGCCATCTTTTGATCATACCATTGCCCAGTTTTATAATGCATATTTACTTGCTTTTACATGAAAGTGCATGCTAAAATAATTGTTACCAAGTTGCAAATGAGTAGTGATGTCTTTCTTGACAAGTGCATCCAACCTTTTGGTGGATGACATTAAGGGCATCAAACTTAGCCTACCTTTGAGAAACCTTTCCTTAGTGGATGCTAAGTAGAGCATCAAGCTAAGCCTATCCAATATTCCTACCTAGATCCTTGTGCCCTCATAAGGATTATGCTTGAGCTGAAGGCATTCATGGAAAATGACTAGGTGGGAACCCCAATGAAGATCATGAAGATTTTGAAATGAAAACCTTGGAAAGGGGCAACCTTGCCCAAGGATGATTTTGCAATACAAACCTTGGAGATGGGCAACCTTACCCAAGGGTGACTTTGAAAACTATTTACAAGATGGTGACATGGTGAAGGTGACATGAAGGTTTGACAAAAATGATAAATGCGTGAAGTACCATACTGGACCAACCATACAGTGCGACCACATTACCCTGGTATGGGACGGGGCTTAGTGGAGTAGTTTGTTTCGCCTTAGTGTAGACCCTACACACTGTAAATGGAAGTCCGACCAGGGACTCCTCTTCCAGGGCACCCGATGGCTGCGGCCTAGGTTCGCCTTGTCCTTCTCTTCAGGTGGTTGGGGTACAAGCCAAAGAGCCCTCATTGAAAATGGACTACCGGGTGTAGGACCCTACCTCGGTTAGTGGCATTCCGGTGGGTCAAGCGGCTGGGAACTTTGCACACTCTGGACAGCTTCTTGGACCCCGGTGTTGGGGGGTACATGTCTAGGCGGTAGTGTTTATGCTAAGGCGGGCAGGTGAAACATTAATGGTCGGCTGCTTGTCATGGCATATGTCGTTATGCGGGGAAGTTGCCCACACGATGAGTAGTCGGATGGTGTGGGTAAAGTGTACAACCTCTGCAGAGTGTAAAACTATTCGAATAGCCGCGTTCGCGATCATGGATGGTTGGATTGGTTGTACTTGGCCGTTATCAGGTTTTACTTTGAAAATGATTGAGAAAGGTGACTTGACAATGAATTTCGATGACCATGGAGGTGACTTGGTGAACAAAAGAATTGACATTTGGCGGATTCCATCTAGGGATTTATAAAGAGCTAAATGTTTTCTTACCATTTTAGATAAAAGATCCTTGAAAGGAAATTCTGCTTTATGCAAATGAACCTAGAGCTTAGACCACTATATGAACTATGCATTCTCTATTCTTTTATTTATAAGATGGTTTGCGAGTGCATGCAATGTACTCATGGCTCTGTCCCTGGCTATTAACTTGGCCAGACTTGAAGGAGAAAAATCAAGAAGGAAGGAATCGTTGACGACTTTGCGAATTAGGCTCGTTTCCTACTGTCTGCTTTGCCTGTGCGGTTGAAGCTTGACAATATGGACCCAAAGTGTTATTCTGCTGCATATTGATGTATTGTAAGGTTTGGTCTGTACGACCACCTATGTAATCCCTTTATTTACTATTAATAGCTATGACTGTGATATCAGCTACGTTATGTAAATCACAACAATGATTCTGGGATTGTGATGGATTACATAACGGGCACTTCGAATTTGCTATAAATTCATGGGTGTCACAGTGCAGGGGAGCGGGAGCAGCATCCGTCGAGGCAGATGGGCCGGCAGGAGCATCAGCAACTGAAGACAGGCCGGTCGAGGCAGGTGCGCCAAAGCCAGTAGGAGCATGCGGCCCAGAACATGGCGAGCGGGCCGCAGAGGAGGACCCAGGCGACGGATGCGCGGGAGAAGCACCCTGATCAGCCTGGAGCCCAGCGTCGCCCGCATGATCCATGCAGTGCGACGTAGCGACATCCTCCGAGCCTATACGCGTACCTGTCGACAGATCAAATGACAAGTTATGCTCATCGGCCATTAGTTCATTAGATCTATTAGTACTTCCGCTGTTGGCTGGGGCAGGCTCAAGAGGAGAATTGGGTGCCAAAAGCTGGATGTAGGACGGTGGGTTGGATTTGGGTGGGGCTAGCGACGCATGATGAGTACGTGAGAACGGAAACATGGACTCGTCAAAAACAACATCGTGAGAAATATAAATATGCCCCGTGGAGGTGTCTAGACACTTGTATCCTTTATGATGCGAACTATACCCAACAAAAACACATTCTTTAGAGCGAAATGCCAGTTTCTTATTATTCATGGGGCGGAGGTGAGGCCAACATGCGCAGCCAAATGATTTTAGCATGGTATAGTCAGGTTTAGCATTAAACAGGCGTTCCATGGGAGTGGCATTGTCAATGACACGAGTAGGAAGGCGATTTATAAGGAAAGTGGCGGTGAGAAACGCCTCATCCCAAAACCTAACCGGCATGGAGGAGTGGGCAAGGAGAGCGAGCCCAGTTTCGACAATATGGCGATGTTTACGTTTCGCTGCACCATTCTGTTGGTGGGTATATGGACAAGATACATGGTGTGAGATCCCATGGGTTTGAAGGTATTTATGTAAGCATTGGTATTCCCCACCCCAATCAGATTGGACACAGAGAATTTTGTGGTTGAGTAGGCGTTCAATATGAGTTTGAAAGTGGATAAAAGCTTGCTCAACTTCAGATTTTGCATGCAAGAGATAAACCCATGTGAATTTGCTAAAAGCATCAATAAAGGAAGCATAATATTTATAACCACCAACTGATACCGTTGCTGGCCCCCAAACATTGGAGTACACAAGTTCTAATGGAAATTTGGCAACAAAAGTAGATAGGCTATAAGGGAGCTGATGGCTCTTGGCCTGTTGACATGCATCACAAATTGACACATCATGAGTCCCACGAAATGGGAGATTATTCAAACTAATGATGGATTGAACTACTTGGGACGATGGATGACCCAGCTGGTGATGCCATTGCTTTTTATTGACGGAGGTAAGCATGGCGGCCTTGACATGATGAAGGGTGGTGGGCGGCGGGAATGGGTAGAGCCCTCCTCTACATGTTCCGCGAAGCAGTCTTCTCCTCGTTGCTAGATCCTTAACAAGAAAAGAAGAAGGGAAAAATTCAACGGACACATCATTATCTTTGGTCAAGTGATGGATTGAAACAAGATTTTTAGATATATGTGGAACGTGAAGAATGTTACGGAGAGCAAGAGAATTATCAGCGGAAGTATTAATAGAACTTTGACCAATGTGAGCGATGTGCAAACCTGCACCGTTGCCGATTTGGACGGTGTCGTTGCCGTTGTAGCGTTCGCGGAAGGAGAGGCGGTCGAGGTCGCTTGTCACCGTGGAAGGAGGAGTCGAAGCGCTTGTAGCACTTGAGAGCTACGTGCCTGATCTTGCCACAGAGCTGGCAGACGGGACAGTTGCCCCCACTATTGCCTCCGCCACTGCGGCGACCACCGCCGCCGCCACCACCATTGCGGCCTTGGCCGTCGCCCTGGTTGCCGCCGTTTCCGCCTCGGTTTTGGTAGCCGCCGCTGCCATTGCGGCCTTGGCCACCACCACCCTGACCACCTTGATAGCCTCCACCATGCCCGCATCCTTGCTGGCGGCCCGAGCCAGCGAAGTTGGCCGAGGAGTTGGAGCCGATCTGAGGGTCGGCGTTGTAGATGGCCTGGCGGTGCTCGTAGCCGAGCAGGTAGGAGTAGACTTCATCGAGGGTGAGGTCGGACTTGACGTTGAGTGCGGAGATGAGGGACTCATAGTCCGCGCTGAGCCCAAAGATGATGTACGTGATCACCTCGTCCGCATGCAGGGGGTGACCGATCACAGCGAGGGTATCGGCGAGGGTCTTCTTCATCTTGAAGTAGTTCTGCCCGGACATGCCGGGCTACTTGGGCGTCGCCAGCTGCGCCCGAATCTGGTTCAGACGAGCGCGGGAGCACGAGGCGAACATGCACTCCAGTTGCCCCCATGCTTCTGCCGCGGAAGCCGCAGCCATGACGTGGGGGAGGATGTCCTCCGAGACGGTGGCGAGGATGCCATCAAGAATCGCCTGGTCCTTGCTGTACCAGGTGGTATACTCCGCGTTGGCCACCAGAGTGGTGACCCAATCTGCCCCGGTGCCGGTGGTGGTGGAGATGGTTTTGGCTGGGGCAGCCTCCTGGCCATTGACGATGCCGAGGAGTTGATGGGTGCGGAGGTAGGCGAGGATCTGGGCTTTCCACATGAGGTGGTTTTCATTGGTGAGCCGCACGGTGACGACAGAGGAGATGGGAGGCATGGCGGCTAGGATCGAGGAAGGAGTCGACATTTGTCAGATGAGCTCTGATACCATGTGAGAATAAACGAGAGAGAGAGAAATAGGGTTTAGGCCTCGATGATCAAAGCATCGGGCACTCGAGTATATATATAGCCTCTGCCGTATGGCAGGCACAACAGAAAGATTACAACCATAAATTGTTACAACAACTCATATCTATCTACAGCTTGCCGTGTGAGTCAAGATGATCTCAATAGCTGTTTAAACTAAGTAGGACTTATCTTAACAATGCCAGCATGCCGACCCCCTCCAGCAGCAGGGATGTCCATAGGCCGATGTGAATCCTCGGGCTCCTATCCACTGTCGCCTCACCTGGCGGCGGTTGCTGCATGCCCTCCTGTTCGCGACCACCTCGCTTTATCGGCTGCTCACGTCGACGAGAGCTCCGTCGTTGCCACTCACGGCCACCCCGAGGAGGTCGCTCTCCTCTCCATGTGCGAGTTCTTTTGCACTGATTGCGGACGAGCTCGCGTCGGGACAGTCCGGCCCCTATCCATGTGCGAGTTCTGTTGCACTGATTGCGGATTAGTTTCGTTCAGTCTACAGATGAAAAAGGGTGAAACTTTTCAGGCATACATGCGGCAAATTCAGTCACGTGTCCAGTTGTGAATGCTCTTCATTGGGTTGGAGACAGTGATCTTATCATTTGATCTAATGCATTCTTGTTGGAGCGAAGAACATGGTTGCAGACATGTGAGTTTAAGAGGAAGATGTGGAGAAGAATTGGAGGAAGCTTTGACTATAACAAGGTGTTTTTCTCCTTCATTGAACAGAGTAAAGTTTTGATTTTTCTTCTGACGCTTGATGTATATCTCTTGACATTTTGCACGTATGTCAATAATTACCTTTTGTCTTGGAAACAGAAGAAGTGATGTTTAGATTTGTGATAAAATTTTGAAAGTACATTTTCTTGTTGGCAAGCTTGTGACTGTAATTTTGCAGCTTCCATTTTAAGAATCTATAAAAGCTGAAAGAGTGATATTTTGGAGGATTATTTACCAAGTGTGTCATCCATCATCTACATGCTTGCTGAAAGCATTTATATGAGATGTGTGGTGTTTCATGGAGCTATAAGATGTGCAACATTGCGATGTTACTTTTTCAGGGTCTGGCATTAGCGTGAAGGTCGGATTATGTGTTGTTCCATGTGTTTAATGTCAATTTGAGAGTTATTTTGCCATCTGGATTCATGTACGTGCACCAAAGTAGTTTTTCATTTTCCTTTTATCTAAAACCCTCACTAAATTCTTGACAATTTTTCTTGCAATTAACATAGATAGATAGTGTGCACAAATATGCTGCAAACATGATATGAGTGTAAAAATTATGGAAGCGATACCCAGCCAGGGGTCGCTCGATGTGTTTATATTAGCGATGACATACAATTACAGGGTGTGTCCAATACCAACACGGTAGGACTAGAGGCCCAATCAGCCCATATACAAGAGATCGATATCTACACGTATACATATCGTTTAACACTCCCCCTCAATCATAACTTATCTAAGTTAAGATTGCGATGAAACACTTCTAGTTGTCTAGTAGATAGTGACTTTATGAATCCATCAGCCACTTGATCTCCTGAAGATATAAACCTGATGTCTAACAATTTCTGAGCAACTCTTTCTCGAACAAAATGATAATCCACTTCAATATGCTTAGTCCTAGCATGAAACACAGGATTAGCAAAAAGATACGTTGCTCCAATATTATCACACCATAGTACTGCTGCCTTAGACTGTGACACTCCCAACTCATCAAGTAAAGTTTGAACCCACATAACTTCAGCTGTAGCATTAGCCAAAGATTTGTACTCTGCCTCTGTACTGGACCTCGACACTGTGGCTTGCTTTTTAGCATTCCATGAGACAAGATTTGATCCCACATATACACCAAAGCCACCTGTAGACCTCCTATCATCTGGACAACCCGCCCAATCTGCATCAGAAAAAGCACTGACAATAGTAGAGGAGGACTTACTCAAACGTAGTCCAAGAGAAATAGTTCCACGCAAATATCTCAATATGCGCTTAACAGCCGTCCAGTGAACTGTGGTAGGTGTATGAAGAAACTGGCATACTTTGTTGACTGAGAATGCAATATCAGGCCTAGTCAATGTAATATACTACAGAGCACCAACAATAATTTTGTAATTAGTGGAATCATCTCCACCTAAAACTTCACCATCAGTTAACGATAGCTTTTCTGACACAGACAGAGGTGTATCGACAGTTTTGCATATCTGCATATTAACACGATGAAGTAGATCATTGGCATATTTTTCCTGAGATAGAATAATGCCATGATGCACCTTTTTAACTTCAATGCCTAGAAAATAATGCAGATCTCCTAGATCCTTTAGAGCAAAATCAAGTCCAAGATCATGTAGGAGAGCATCTACAGCCTTCTCTGACGAACTAGCAACAACAATATCATCCACATAAATAAGCATAAAGATAGTTACTCCCCCTTTGTTATAGAAGAACATAGAAGTATCAGCCTTAGATGCATGGAAACCAAGAGACTGAAGCTTAGAGCTGAGACGAGAGTACCAAGCATGAGGAGCCTGTTTCAAACCATAAAGAGCTTTATCAAGACGACAAACATGTCCCAAACGAGTCTCATACCCAGGAGGCTGTCGCATATAGACCTCTTCTTCCAGAACACCATGCAAGAACGCGTTCTTCACATCTAGCTGTCGGTGATGGGTTCATAGCATAGAAAACAAAAATTTTCCTACGCAAGAACGCATAAACTAGCCAAGATACTCTACGGGGTGGTAGCAACGGATACTAACCCTCGACGACCATAAGCGGGGATTACGTTCCCGCACAAACGTTGACGATGGAGAGTTGGTGAAGACGCACGTAGTCGACGTAGTTGTTCACTTGACGTAGTCAACGTCGTGGTTCACTTGACGATCACAAGATCGTGTACCCGGCGCCACAAGTGGCAGCGCCCCCGTGCTCGGTCACACGTACATCTCGATGTCGACTCCTCCACGCCCTCGGTCCAGCGGGGCAGCGGAAGAAGGGATCCGCCGGACACTCCTCCACACACTTCTCCAAGTGTATGAACTATGAACTACAATTCCGGCAGAGCTTCGCTAAGCCAAGACGGAAATTGGGCAGCAACTATGCACGGGAGGGGAGGATCAAGAAGTGTGTCACATGGAGGAGAGGGAGGGGTTTATATAGGAGAGGAGGGGCAGCCCCCAAGGGGTGGCCGGCCAAGGAGGGCCTCCTCCTCTTCATGGTGGTAATCCTCTCTTCATTCCCTTCATGGTGGTAACCCCCTTCATCAACATGAGGTAACCCCCATTTTAATTTTGCATGACATTCATGCTAATTAAAATTCACACTTATTGATTTAATAAAACATTTTTATTTCTTTAATATTTGTTAATTCATTCAATTAGCAAACATTAACAAATACACCCTTGAGTTATTTTGATATCCCGAAATAGTTTCGGTGCTTTTCTGAAACAACCCTTATGCTGTCCTGTAATTCGATCGGAGTATCGTATCCACTCAAAAACGACGGCGAACCTTAAGTGTGTCACCCTACGGTTCGCGAATAATGCGGACATGATCGAGACTCCTCTCTAATCAATAATCAACAGCGGGATCTGGAAATCCATGATGACTCCCACTTACTCAACGATGAACTAGTGATCGTTTGAACCAGTAACGAACATAGTTAATTCCTTTTGTCTCGCGATATTATTACTTGTCCGAGATCCGATCATTTGGTATCAACCATACCTAGTTCGATCTCGTTCCCGACAAGTCTCTTTACTCGTTCCGTGATAATGCATTCCCGTGACCTAGTCACATGCTTGCAAGCTATTCCAATGCAATATCACCGAGAAGGGCCCAGAGAATATCTTTCCGTCATCCGGATGGACAAATCCCACTCTTGATCCATGAGCCTCAACTAATACTTTCAGAGTACCCAAATCAACCTTTATAATCACCCTATTACGGTGTGACGTTTGATATCATCAAAGTACCCTTCCGGTATTAGTGATTAACATGATTTCATGGTCTAAGGATTAGAACTACTTCGCATGAGTTTGATATAGCAATGAACTTGATGACTTGATCGTATTGCTATTCGTACTATGGGTGTGAGTGTTCATCACATCATTCTTCTAATGATATGACCCCATTATTAACAACATCCAATGTTAATGATCAGGAAACCTTGATCATCAGTTAATCAACGAGCTAGTATAAAAGAGAGGCTTTACTAGGAACCCTTTTAGTTTATTAATCACACAAGTATTAATGTTTCCGATTAATACAATTCTAGCATGAAAAATAAACATTTATCATAAACATGGAATATGATAATAACCACTTTATTATTGCCTCTTGGGCATATTCCCTTCAGTCTCCCACTTGCACTAGAGTGAATAATCTAGTTGATACTTGCATATATAACACTTATGGCATTCACGTGTTATCTGTACGCGTTGCATGTGGTAAACCTGATCTCCAGATCTGACACTTTCAGTTCTGTGTGTATTTGCATGTCTTTGTGTCTCTACGCATCACTCATTCTCAAATGAGATAGTTGAGTATAAATTTGGTCCTTTGGTGAGACCTTAGTTCCTTTAGCTAAAATCATGTTGTCACTATTATCGCACAATAGATCTTCACAGTAATAGCCAGCTTGGAACTACACCTAGTTTGATAACAAACTTCTTGACACAAATTCCCTCTTTTGCTACTTCTAAAGTAGCCATATACTCAACCTTTGTTGTAGAATCCGTCACAATGTCTTAACTTTGGAACTCATCCAAATCCACCATGGAACTTCCTTCCATTACATTGTGCCACCTAAACATATAGCTAAAATTGAGATAAACTTAATTGTATCTTGTGACAAACTTAGTATCAATGTAACACTTTACAATGAACTATGTGTCACTTTGTCATACATAATATATATCCTTAGTCCTTCCAAAGCACATAAGGATATCTTTACTATTATCCAGTGATCATCTTATAATATTTATCACTCTGGTATATGCTCATAACATTTAGAGCACAGGACATATCTGGATATGTACATATCACGGTATACATGATTGATCAAATCATTCATATGGCTTTACTCATCAAGTGTCAAAAACACCTGAATCTTGTTTCAACCTCTTCCATACGGCAAGAACTTTTCTCGTCGTTTCCATATTGAACTTCATTCAATATTTCATCTATGTACTTTGGCACAACCGTATTGGCACCTCGATCTATCTACATAGACATTGAGACCCAATATTTTGGTTTTGCCTAAGTCTTTCATTGAAATCTAATTTTAATGAAATTCTTAACCTATGTCAATAAAAGATATATTATTTCCAATTAACAATATGTCTTCTACATAATGTACTGAAAATATGTCTCAACGCTTCCACTTAATTTCTTGCAAATGCAAGCATATTCATTGTATCTGATGAAACTAAACCTTTTAATTATTTCATCACGGTGAATATTCCAACTCCGCGATGCTTACTTCAACCATTGGAGTTTGCATGCCTTTTTAGCATCCTTTGAATTTACAAGACCCTTTGGACCATGTCATGTACATGTCCTAGGTAACCATTCTATTAGAAGAATGTAGTCTTGTTTGTTCAACTAACATATACCAAACTTGGCATATGTAGGGGTTGCTACAGTAATCCGTTCAGACAAAATATCGCTATGAAAGATCAAATCTTATCATAGTCAACTCATTGAACACAATCGTAAACTCTTTTAATGATGTGTCGACTATTTCAAAGATGTTAAACATCCATGTCTGTCTTTATAGATCCTAACACGTTCATTAGGCTTCATGCCTTTTGAGGGTCTTCCAAGTTCAGAAACTTGATTTCTCGTGTATGGAACTATCACGGAATTTTATGGCTTCTAGCCATTTGACGGAGTCAGGGCCCATCATCGCTTCTTTGCATGTAGTCGGTTCATCATTGTCAAACAATAATGATCTATTCTCAAATCTAACTATTTGATTGTTATCCGACTCACGCGGTTTAATAGGAACTTAGATCTATGTGACCACAACCTTTGAGGTA
Source organism: Dactylis glomerata (assembly GCA_007115705.1). Lineage (NCBI taxonomy): Eukaryota > Viridiplantae > Streptophyta > Magnoliopsida > Poales > Poaceae > Dactylis > Dactylis glomerata. The sequence continues at coordinate 1,620,205 of QXEO01000194.1, read as the reverse complement.
CGATAGCCATGTGCATTGTGGCCACCTTCGGGACACTTCCCAGCACTGCGCTACTCAGCACATATAGCTTAGGTTCAACAACCTAATCAAAGTTCTATTGTCCTCCCACTTGACTTTTTGCGAAAAATTCCTTCTCAAGAAACTTGACGTTTTCAGCGACAAACACTTTTGTCTTCAGTGTTCTGGAGGAATACCCAACAGTTACTTTGGGATAACCTACAAAAACGTATTTATATGACTTTGGTTGTAAACATTTTATATATGCCTAGCATACCAAAATTTTAGAAAAGACAACTTGGGTTTTATCCCATGCCATAACTCATATGGTGTCATTTCAACGGATCATGATGGCGCTCTTTTCAGTGTAAAAGCGGTAGTCTCTAAAGCTTTATCCTTAAAATATAATGGCAGTTTTATAGACGACACCTTTGATCCAATGATGTCAAACAAAGTTTGATTTCATCTCTCGAACACTCCATACTCCTATGGTGTTTCGGGAAATGAAAGTCTATGGAACGATTCCTCAACTTTTATGTGTTTGCTAAACTTGTAACTCAAATATCTTCCTTTATGATCAAATCATAAATTCTTTATTCTCTTGTTACAATGATTTTCCACTTCATCTAGAAATACTTTGAACATTTTTCAAATATTTCATACTTCTTCCTTATCAAGTAAATATACACATATATCTACTCAAATCATCGGTTAAAGTAAATGAAGTTCAAGAATTCACCACTCACGGCTACACATAATGGACTATATACATCAACATGTATAATATCCAACAAGTTAGTCGTCCGTTCTTGTTTGGCCTACAAACGGAGTTTTAATCATCTCTAGGAAATTTTCACAAGTGTCAATTGATTCAAAATCAAAAGACTCTAAAATCCCATCGACATGGAGTTTCTTCATGTTTACTTTCCAATATGATTTAAACGGTGGTGTCACTCATAAGTGATCTTCTAATCATTTCTCTTGAGACACTTTTAGCATCAGTGTTATGGATGTGATTTCTCCAACAAGATAAGCGTTCATCCATCTTTTATGAATGCGGTAATAATTTGAACAACCATTGTTCTCATAATACCAGAACAAGATAACAATTATTCAAACAAATCTTGAAGGCTAGGTTTAATTCCAACGAAACACAATAACACTTTATTTGTTTTCAATGAGAATCATCCCATATTCATTTGCTAGTTAATTAGGCCATTGTAGTTCTTGTATTGCGTTGTTTTGTATGACAGTTCATACCAACCAATTTAGTATCAAATACCCAAGAACCACATTGTTTTAACAACCAACGAATACACCCATAACATGTATATCTTCTATATACCTGAGCTGGACATTTCCAGTCTTTTCTTTTCTGCCAGAATAAATTTTAGATTCTCTTTTAGCAATTCTTTTCCTTTCTAGAAGAATCTATCAACATCAATAGTGGTGCCATTCACATGGCACATAGTTCAAGGCAGGATTAGTCAAACACTAATACCCTTGGACTCACACTTTGAAGTAGATCACCATTATCAAATATTTGGCGGTCTTCCAAATTCTATTCTTTAGTAATCTTTTAGTGTAGTAAACATTTTACCTACATCTTCTATTCATCCTATCATGACAACTTTCATGATCAAGCTACTATAGCTCATGAGGACGAATTGTGAGTATAATGTTAGTTCCCAAAACCTTTTTAGGAGATCTGGACGCCTAGCGTCTCTAATCTTCACAAATTCTCATACAATATGAGAACATGTGTCTTACTAAATTATACTCTATCACATTGCAACCAAACATTGTTTCAGATATCAAAATATCTTCCACATATGATAGTTTATGAAACAATTCTTTCAGCTCCTAGATAACCTTGATACTAAAAACAACTTTTGAATATCAAGGATCATGGAGGCAAGTGTGATACTTAGATACTAACATTGGAATTGTTACTCTTGATTTAATACTACTTATTAAATTTTATCGAGTAACCAAGGTTTGCTAAAAGTTTGCAATAGGACTTTAAACTTTAGATTGATATTCAAACAATACGATACCAGTTCGTAAAGTTAACATCCAGAATTCTATAGTTCTATTATCTCAATTATAGCTAATCAGAAGGTAGTAAACGGATGCCAATGACTACAACAAACTATGCAAATTCACTTTGATTTAGTTCATGATAAATTGAGTTCTATAATTCAAAATTACTAAGTGAACTCCCACTTAAAAACAACATCCCTCTTAGTTTTCTTAAGCGATTACACGAACCAAATTCACTATACCGCAACCGATCATCACGTGTAACGGCATAGTGTCAAAGGCGAACATCACCATGTTCATCATATCAACCATATGACTCATGCTTAACCTTTCAGTTCGTGTTCCGAGGCCATGTCTGTACATGCTAGGCTCGCCAAGTAGAACCATAGCACTCGCGTGTGTAAAACTGTCTTACACCCGTCGTATGTGAACGTAGAGTCTGTCACACCCGATCATCACGTGGTGTCTCAAAACAACGAACTTTCTTGATGGTGCATGCTATGGAAGAACATATTTTTATCTTGATATTTATGTGAGAGGGATCATCTTATAATGCTACCGCGTGATCAAATCTAAACATAATAAGATGCATAAAAGGATAAACATCACATGCATATATAATGTGATATGATATGGTCCTTCACGCATTCGATCTCCATCTTGTGCGTCATGGCATGATCTCCATCATTCCACCGGCGTAGCACCAAGGTCCATGGCGCGCCACCTTGGTTGTCTTCCTCCATTACAATATATCACTTGGATATATATATACGGCACGCAGGCCATTTAAATGTAAAGACAACCATATGGCTCCTGCCGGTTATTTATAACTTACAAAAAGGATCATCGCATATAATTTGTAACATAAACAATTTAACCATATCACATCACATGCCCTACAAAAACAAGTTAGACGTTTCTAATTTGTCTTGCATATTTTACGTGGTTTGGGGATTTCTAGGAAGAACCGTTCTTACCTACGAATATGAAACCACAACGGTGATAAAAATATTATTAACAACTCTTTGTAAAATAGATCATAACTATAGTGGGAGAAACGTGCACCCGCAAAGCCACATATGCCGAAGCATATCAAGTGTGGGACAAGTCTCGTGAACGCGGTCACGTAAGGTTAGTCTCGGGCAGCTTCAATCCCACTATGCCACTATGATCTAAAATACCAAAAAATTGTAATAACATGATCATCAACGCCCACATCCATATGTGTTCTAACCGTGCATACCAACTACGCATAGAGATGGCTCTGATACCACTGATGGGTTCGTAGCATAGAAAACAAAAATTTTCCTACGCAAGAACGCATAAACTAGCTAAGATACTCTACGAGGTGGTAGCAACGGATACTAACCCTCGACGACCATAAGCGGGGATTATGTTCCCGCACAAACGTTGACGATGGATAGTTGGTGAAGACACACGTAGTCGACGTAGTTGTTCACTTGACGTAGTCGACGTCGTGGTTCACTAGACGATCACAAGATCGTGTACCCGGCGCCACAAGTGGCACCGCCCCCGTGCTCGGTCACACGTACAGCTCAACGTCGACTCCTCCACGCCCTCGGTCCAGCGGGACAGCGGAAGAAGGGATCCGCCGGACACTCCTCCACACACTTCTCCAAGTGTATGAACTACGAACTACAATTCCGGCAGAGCTTCGCTAAGCCAAGACGGAAATTAGGCAACAACTATGCAAGGGAGGGGAGGATCAAGAAGTGTGTCACATGGAGAAGAGGGAGGGGTTTATATAGGAGAGGAGGGGAAGCCCCCAAGGGGTGGCCGGCCAAGGAGGGCCTCCTCCTCTTCATGGTGGTAACCCCCTCTTCATTCCCTTCATGGTGGTAACCCCCCTCATCAACATGAGGTAACCCCCATTTTAATTTTGCATGACATTTATGCTAATTAAAATTCACACTTATTGATTTAATAAAACATTTTTATTTCTTTAATATTTGTTAATTCATTCAATTAACAAACATTAACAAATACACCCTTGAGTTATTTCGATATCCCGAAACAGTTTTGGTGCTTTTCTGAAACAACCCTTATGCTGTCCTGTAATTCGATCGGAGTATCGTATCCACTCAAAAATGACGGCGAACCTTAAGTGTGTCACCCTACGGTTCGCGAATAACGTGGACATGATCGAGACTCCTCTCTGATCAATAATCAACAGTGGGATCTGGAAATCCATGATGACTCCCACTTACTCAACGATGAACTAGTGATCGTGTGAACCAGTAACGAACATAGTTAATTCCTTTTGTCTCGCGATATTATTACTTGTCCGAGATCCGATCATTTGGTATAAACCATACCTAGTTCGATCTCGTTCCCGACAAGTCTCTTTACTCATTCCGTGATAATGCATTCCCGTGACCTAGTCACATGCTTGCAAGCTATTCCAATGCAATATCACCGAGAAGGGCCCAGAGAATATCTTTCCGTCATCCGGATGGACAAATCCCACTGTTGATCCATGAGCCTCAACTAATACTTTTAGAGTACCCAAATCAACCTTTATAATCACCCTATTATGGTGTGACGTTTGATATCATCAAAGTACCCTTCCGGTATCAGTGATTAACATGATCTCATGGTCTAAGGATTAGAACTACTTCGCATGAGTTTGATATAGCAATGAACTTGATGACTTGATCGTATTGCTATTCGTACTATGGGTGTGAGTGTGTCGTGGGGATGACTTAGGGGGCGCATCACGGGCCAGGCAGTATGCCGGCTGGCATCCCAGGAGTCCACACGGTTTTCGCACGAGAAGACCGGCTCCGTCCAAAGGGCCGGCTGCGCCAGCAGCCGGCTGGCGACTCCGCCGGGGAGAGCTGGAGCCGGGCGATGGAGACAAAACCCCTCAACGGTTGTCTGGCCAAAAGCAGGACAGTCCCGACAAGAGCGGCAGAGGCGCAGGACAGGAGTGACGAGCGCCACGACCACGACCGACCAATGAGAGGACGAAGACCCTTCCCCACGGCGGGATCCGAGGCAAAGGAGAGGGGATATGCCCTCCAGATGCCGGCCCAGGGAAAAGGCACTTTATAAAGTGCCTTTGCCAGAGCATGGCCAGAGGGGATAACGCCAAGGACGCCGCCGCCGAGGAGCCGGCAGCCGGCCGAAGCGTTACCAAAACCTGTAACCAGGCCCCCGTCTATATAAGGGGGCCTGGAACCTTAGCATAGGGGAGATCCGATCTTCTTCTTCCTCCTCTAGCCGAACAGCTCGAGGAGCACTGTAATCGCTACTATCCAATCAATACGAAGCAGGCAGGAAGTAGGGGTTTACCTCCAACCGGGAGGGCCCTGAACCTGGGTAAACCGAGGTGTCTCTGTTGGCATAATCCCGAGCCGGACCCATCGTCACCAATGTCGAGCCCCGCCGATAAGCCTCCCCATGGCTACTGTCTCCAAATTCCCACGACAGTTGGCGCCCACCGTGGGGCAAAGCGCGGTGGCGAGCGGAGTCAAGTTCCGGCCGGGACCCTCCGGCGAGAAGGTCGCCTCCGGCCTCGTCTGGAGGTTCGGCACCTTCGACTGCGTCGACGACAACTTGGCCCACTTCAAGAATGGCTTCGGCAATGGCGGCTCCTTCCTCGACGTCGGCGGCCACCGCTTCTACATCGCCAAGCCCTTCCCGGAGGAGGTCATCGACGTCTTTGACTCTCCCTGCGACGGAGGCTCGAGCTGCGGCGAAAGCAGCAGTCTTGGCGCCGCGGTCGAGGTGATGACCCTAGGAGAGGATGAGGGCGGCGACCTACCACGCCCCGAGCGCCCGTCGCTCGAGCGCCCACCTCCTCAGGAGCAAGACGCTCCACTCCCAGAGCAGGACGCCCCAGACGTCTCCGCGGTGGACCTGCGTGCTCCCCTCGACCGCGTCATCGACCCTGCCCGGCTCGCCGAGGCCCTGGAGCGGGCACGTCTCGCCTTCCTCGGCAAGGTGGCGGAGGACGAGGCCAACCGGTGCCGCGCGAGCACCACACTCAGTGAGTTCTACAGCGTGCATGGAGACGCACCGACCGAGCTCGCCCGCGACTCGCGTCGCGGCTTCGCCACCACCGTCCTCGGCCAGATCCAGTGGTCACCATCGGCAGGCCGAGGCCGCGGAGGGCGTGGACAGGGCGGCTGCGCTCCGAGCGGCAACGCCCAAGACCGCCGCGCCCAGCAAGGTAGCGGAGCAGGTGGGCCACGCTTGATCGCGGAGTCAGCGCCAGGGTCAGAGTCCCAGGCTCACCCATCGGCGCTGCACATCCACCTGTGGCTCGACCATGTCAAGACGTCCTCTAGGGGATCTGCTAGCTCAAAGCGAGCGGCTTCAGACCAAGGAGGCCCGGGGGCTGCAGGCAGCGGTCATGGGCGCAAAGAGGGCAAGTACACCCTCGATGCTGTGCTTGATCAGCCGTGTAAATTTCACACCTCCCCGGGCAGGGAAGCGACCCACTCCACGCATCAATGCCGTTTCATGAGAGAGCTGGAGCAGCGCGCTCGGCAGATCCCTGGAACGTCGCAGGTGCAACTGGCTGGAGGCCAGGAGCACCAACAGCGCAACCCGGCTGGAGGCGAGCCGGATCAAGATGACGACTTCCCGACGGATGTGGAGCAGTATCACATCTTCTCTACCCCCGGCAAGGACAAAAGGAATGACCTTTGGCATGAGGCAGAGGTGAACGCTGTGATGCCTGCGGAACCCCAGTTCATGCATTGGTCCGAGGCGGCCATTACCTGGGGGCGCGAGGACCACCCGAGGTTGATGCCCAGCCCTGGAGAGTATGCCCTGGTCGTGGATCCTGTCGTGTGTTCCAATACGCACATGTGCCGGTTCTCCCGCGTGCTCATCGACGGCGGCAGTAGTATCAACCTTCTTTACCGGAGCTCTCTGGAGAAGTTGGGCATCCCGCTTGCTCAACTGACACCTAGCCGGCTCACCTTCCATGGCATCGTGCCTGGGCATTCTTGCACCCCTTTGGGCAAGGTGTAGCTGGAGGTTCTCTTCAGAAAGAAGGGGAATAGCTGCCACGAGCCTATCTAGTTCGAGGTGGTGGACATCAGCAGTCCCTACCACGCGCTGCTAGGCCGCCCAGCCCTGGCCAAGTTCATGGCAGTTCCACACTACGCCTATCTGAAGATGAAGCTCCCAGGGCCCAGAGGTGTGATCACAGTCACAGGAAACTTCAAGAAGTCTCTGGCTTGCGCAAAGGAAAGCTCGCAGCTAGCGGAAGCGCTGGTCATCGCCGAGGAGAAAAGGCAGCTTCTGCATCGCGTAGAGCTGGCCCAGCAAGACATACCAGTTCGCCAGTCGCCTGTGGAGCAATTCAAGCCGGCCAACAACACCAAGAAGATCCTGTTGGACGAGAGCGACCCCTCCAAGTATGTCATCATCGGCACCAGCTTGTCTGCCAAATAGGAAAGCGAGCTCACCAGTTTCCTACGTGAGAATCGGGACATCTTTGCATGGTCTCCAAAGGACATGCCTGGTGTGCCGAGGGAGCTGGCTGAGCACGCGCTTAACGTCCGGCTGGATGCCAAGCCGGTCAAGCAGCCGCTGCGGCGGTTTGCAGAAGAGAAGAGGAAAGCAATTGGCAAGGAGATTGCCCGGCTCCTTGCAGCCGGCTTCATCATGGAAGTGTTTTACCCTGACTGGCTCGCGAACCCAGTCTTGGTTCTAAAGAAGAACAACACTTGGCGAATGTGTATCGATTATACCAGCCTCAACAAGGCTTGCCCCAAGGATCCTTTCGCGCTGCCATGAATTGACCAGGTGATCGATTCCACAGCCGGCTGTGACCTGCTGTCCTTCCTGGACGCCTATTCGGGCTACCACCAGATCCCGCTCTTCCAGCCGGATCAGATCAAGACCTCCTTCATCACCCCGTATGGGGCCTACTGCTATGTCACCATGCCGTTTGGCCTGAAGAACGCTGGAGCCACTTACCAGCGAATCATGCAGCGATGTCTGCAGGAGCAGATTGGGAGGAACGTGCACGCTTATGTGGACGACGTGGTGGTGAAGACCAAGCAGAGCGGCACGCTCCTGGATGACCTCAGGGAGACCTTCACCAACCTGTGGCGCTATCGCATGAAGCTCAACCCGGAGAAGTGCACCTTCGGTGTGCCGGCTGGACAGCTCCTAGGTTACATCGTTTCCCAGCGAGGGATCGAGGCTAACCCCTCGAAGATAAAAGCCATCGAGGCCCTAGAGAAGCCCACCCAACTCAGAGATGTGCAGAAGTTTGCTGGTTGCCTGGCCTCGCTTAGCCGGTTCATTAGCCGGCTCAGGGAGAAGGCCATGCCGCTATACCAGCTGATGAAGAAGACAGACCACTTCGTTTGGTCCCAGCATGCGGATGACACCTTCAACGACCTCAAGCGAGCCTTGTCTACCGCGCCAGTCTTGGCAGCGCCGACTCCGCGAGAACCATTGCTGCTCTACATCGTAGCGACCCCACGCGTCATCAGTGTGGTGATCGTGGTGGAACGCACCGAGGAAGGCAAAGAGCTGCCGGTTCAACGCCCGGTGTATTACCTGAGTGAGTTGCTCACTCTCTCCAAGAAAAATTACCCGCACTATCAGAAGGTCACGTACGGTGTGTACATGGCGGCCAAGAAGCTGAAGCACTACTTCGAGGAGCACCCAATCACGGTGGTGAGCACCACTCCGCTCTCGGAGATCATTGGATGCAAGGACGCGTCAGGAAGAGTGGCCAAGTGGGCGATTGAGCTCGCAGCTCATACCATTCAGTACAAGCCCAGGACGATGATCAAGTCGCAGATCATAGCGGATTTCTTCACGGACTGGGGAGAGCACCAGTACTTGCCACCGGCTCCGGACTCCACCCACTGGTGCATGCACTTCGATGGCTCCAAGCTGCTCGAGGGCTTGGGAGCCAGCGTAGTCCTCACCTCTCCCAAGGGAGACAAGCTGCAGTACGTGCTGCAGATGCACTTTTGTGCATCGAACAACGTCACCGAGTACGAAGCCCTGGTGCATGGGCTCAAGATGGCCAAGCAGATTGGTATCAAGAGGATTCTTTGCTTCAGAGACTCTGACCTAGTAACGCACCAGGTCTCAGGGGATTGGGACGCCAAGGACGCCAACATGGCCTCCTATCACTTCTACGTGCAGCAGCTCAGCGGATTCTTTGAGGGCTGCGAGTTCCACCATGTCCCCAGAGCAAACAACGAGGAAGCAGACCGGCTGTCCAAGATCGGCTCCACCAAGCAGGACATCCCAGCCTGGGTATCCCTGGAGATCATCCACAAGCCGTCTATCAAACCTTCGCCGGAATCCATATCCATCTATGTGCCTGGAGACCCAGCCCTGGCCCAGGTACCACCACCGGACTCGGGGGCTGCCGTCTCGGGGCTGGAGGAGGCAGCCGGCCAGCCCAGCGCGGCCGGCTCGACGAAGGACAAGGGGACTGCCGGCTCCACGCCCGCTCCCCCAGCCGGACAATCAGGCGAAGCCGGCTCAACGACGGACTCGGGGGCTGCTGATCCTCTGGTCGCCAGTGTCTTCCACATACGGGAGATACCTTCATGGGCGGAGCCATTCTCCAACTACCTCATCACTGGAGACTTGCCGCAAGACGAAGTGGAAGCTAGGCGAATTCAGCGTCGAGCTGGGGCATACACCATCATCAACAGCGAGCTGTACAAGCGCAGCGTGTCAGGCATCTTCCAGAAGTGCATCGAGCAGGAAGAAGGGATGGAGCTACTAAGGGAGATACACCAAGGGGAATGCGGGCATCATGCCTCTTCTAGAGCTTTGGTGGCCAAGGCCTTCTGTCACGGTTTCTACTGGCCAATGGCCAAGCAGAATGCAGAGCAACTGGTGAAGCAGTGCAACGGCTGCCAGCGCTTCTCCAAGCACAGAAACACTCCAGCGGCAGCCCTCAAGACCATCCCGCTCACCTAGCCGTTCGCGGTCTGGGGCCTGGACATGGTAGGGCCATTCAAGACCACACCCGGGGGCTTGACACATCTGCTGGTAGCCGTGGATAAGTTCACCAAGTGGATCGAGGCCAAGCCAATCAAGAAACTCGATGGCTCGTTCACGATCAAGTTTTTCAACGAGATCATCACGAGATATGGATTTCCCCACAGCATCATCACCGACAATGGGACAAACTTTGTGAAGGGAGTCTTTGCTGATTACTGTGGTCAGAAAGGCATCCGGCTAGACCTAGCGTCAGTGGCGCACCCTCAGTCAAATGGACAAGTGGAAAAGGCAAATGGGCTGATCCTGGCCGGCATCAAACCAAGACTGGTCGAGCCTCTCGAGCGCTCAGCTGGCTGTTGGGTCGAGGAGCTACCCTTAGTGCTCTGGAGCCTGCGCACCACTCCAAACTGCTCTGTGGGCTTCACACCCTTCTTCCTAGTCTATGGAGCAGAGGCGGTGTTACCCACGGACATCGAGTTCGACGCGCCTAGAATTGTCCAGTACACGGAGAAACAAGCAAAGGAAGCTCGCGAAGATGGCATCGACCTCCTCGAGGAGGCTCGAGAGCAGGCTCTAGCTAGATCAGCGCTCTACCAGCAGCAGCTGCGACGATACCACAGCCAGAAAATTCGCCCGCTCGCGTTTCGCGAAGGTGATCTCGTACTCCGGCTGGTCCAAAGCACTAAAGGCATGCATAAGCTGTCTCCTCCCTGGGAGGGACCGTTCATTGTCAGCCGGGTGTTGGGCAATGGGGCGTATTACCTCATCGACGCACAAGAGCCCAGAAAGAACAAGGCAGATAACTCTGACAAGGAGACCGAGCGTCCCTGGAATGTCAGTCTCCTAAGACCTTTCTTCTGTTAAGGCGAAAGCTTGTACCCCAAAAAATGTGTCAATGAATAAAGGAAAACGGAGCGGCCAGTTACAGCCGGCTCCGAGGGAAAACACTCCGTGCATGTTTTGCTTCTTGCGTTATTCACTTGACCGGCAGCCAGCTCCAGGCACTGAGCCACAGCCGGCTGCCCCGAAAACGATCGATCTCTCGCCAGCCGGATGAGTACTGCGTATGACGAAGGTCTCGAGCCCAACCTCCACCTTCCGGCTCCGCGTAGCCGGACGGATAGGAGCCGGCAGGCCACATACGAGGGAAAGCCGCGGAGCAGAACCACAAACGATAGAAAAATCGCTCAACCAAGCGTTAAGGGCATTGTCTGTCAGCTAATCGTAGGCTAGCACAAGTCGGGGGCCCGATAGACCGAAGTACTACTTCTCACTCCGCGGCACGCTCCCACCCTAGGCCGGCATTCGGCTGCCGGCCCAAGGGAGACCAACCGGCACCAGGCTGCCGGTTGGGGGTAGAAGGGCCAAAGGGTGGGAAGATTAAGGAAAAGGTTGAGGAAACCGGGCAAATGCAAAGCCAGCGAGTAGCTGATAAGCACAGTTTTTGACGTTTGGGCTGAGAAGCCACGCCCAAGAGGTTCGAAGCTAGAGCTACCTCGCTTGGCGATTGGCATCGTTCGCGAAAAATTAGTTTCGAGCTAGCTGTCAGTCCAGCTACCCCAAAACTCGGGGGCTAGGGGGAAAGGGAATTGGCCCTCAGAAGCAGGCCGGCTCCAGTACCTCGCCAGCTGTCCGTTCAGCTGGCGCTGCAACACGATCAGCAAACGAGCAATGAAACCGAAACTTAAGACTCGCAAAGCAACGGCTAGAGCTGAAGGCTAGGAGGTCTGCTCCAATCGTGGCTTGGGACGTGCGAAGGCCTAGGAGGGGAAACGTGCCGGCTTCAACCTCGCCCGAGCCGGTACAAGACTCAGTCTCCGCTCCAACTCCACGGAGCTAGCCTGCGCTCCCCAGAGCTGGCTAGCAGGAGCATCGTTCCCTCTGCATCGAAGCCAGAGGAGCCCCGCCCAAAGCGTTTGCGCAGGCCAGTGACTGTCATAGTCCCTACCTACGGATTCGCGCAACAAGCGATTTTGCTAAGAGAAGAACCATCGCGGTGCAGCGGTATCAAGCAGAAGATGTTTTGCGCAATGGCAAAAGCACACAATGGAGAAAGACATTCACATAGCAAACAAAGATGTTCATACAGCGAGCAAAGATTTGCAGGAAACTAAAGAAGATCTTAGTCATACGGCTGGCGATTACATAATAAGGGCCACGCTAAGGGCCGGAATAGCAAAAGGACTCTCCCGCTTAACCCCTAGACTCCTGTTGATGACGGCGTCGCCAAGAGGGAGGCTTCGGGGCAGCTCGCCAATCATGGCCAGGGGGAGTAGGCGCGAGCGTAGCTGGAGCCATCGATGACGCGGACGCAGAGGATGTGCGACCCGACGCGGTGGGTCAGGATGAGAGACCACCCCCGCTCTAGGCCGTAGTCGTGGAAGAACCGCCCCCACCCCCCGGTGAGGTAGCTCTTCCCCTCCCTGTCATGAAGGACCTCGACGTCATACAGCGGCTGTCCGTCGCTGCCGTCTTCAATCATGAAGCTCGTCGGGGGATTTTTCCCCATGGTGCCGACGAAGCTGGCAGGGAGCGGTAGACGCTCATCGCTCCTAGCCAGCAGGGGCACCAAGGCAGTGGCAAATCCATGCACCGGAACATAGGAAAGCCGCTGCCTGGTGGGTGGCCGCGGTGGCGCCTTCTGCGCTTTCCCGGCGGCTGCGCTGGAGGAACCGCCGACGTCCAAGACGGCGAGGCCCGGAGGGGCAGCCCCGAACGCCATCGCGGGGCCGCTGCCGCCTGCAGGGGCATCCCAGTGAGGCCAGCGACGGAGGTCACAGCCGTAGAAACCGCGGCGCCACTGGCAGCCGCAGCCACGGTCCCGCCAGGGGCCGCGGCAATGGAGGAGGAACGGCCAATCCTGAGGGACCCGGTGGCGGCCGCGGCGGCGGCCGCGGTCGCAAGCGCGGCCAGGGTCTTCTTGTTGCGGCTGCCCCACGGGCGACCGCATTTCCGAGGCATCGGCGGCATCCCCGCCGGGCCACCGAGCGGGCGACCACGCTCGCCTGACCCGTCGCCGGCCCCGGCTCCGCAGTTCGTCCCGGATGCTGACATTGAGAGCGGAGCGGGAGTTGTGGAGGCAACGGTTCCGGCCAGGCAGGGAAGCGGAGGCGACAGGTGAAGGAAGCAAAACGCTCGAGAGTGAGGAAAACCCTCGAAGGCTTCGAGATTTAAAGGATAACCCACGACGTTTCAGCAACCAACTTCCGTATCGTGCGCCACTGCGATAGTTGCCATAGCGGATCGTGGGAGGAGTTGATGGGACACGCTGTTTCAGCATGATGACTTGGGAAGTTGTGGCGATGATGATTCCGAAGTCAAAATGACGAGACCAGCCACTAGCGCGCTGCGCCGGCCGCTGCGTGGGAACAAGACCCGAGGCAGCGCAATTTCCCAAGAGGCAGCGCGTCGGCTCGCGGTCGCCAGCCGGGTCATCACCGGAGCCGGTTCGTCCCGAGACGGCTGGAGAAACTCTGCATGGCCCAGCCTCGACAACTAGATCGACCAAGCCGGACCGGAGATCCTGGGACTTCGATGAGGACGAGCAAGACTTCGGCGAAAAGAAGAACCCGCCAAAGCCCCATGCTAGCCCATGAGACTTCGCCAGTTTCGGGGGCTAGTGTCGTGGGGATGACTTAGGGGGCGCATCACGGGCCAGGCAGTATGCCGGCTGGCGTCCCATGAGTCCACACGGTTTCTGCACGAGAAGACCGGCTCCGTCCGAAGGGCCGGCTGCGCCAGCAGCCGGCTGGCGACTCCGCCGGGGAGAGCTGGAGCCGGGCGATGGAGACAAAACCCCTCAACGGTTGTCTGGCCAAAAGCAGGACAGTCCCGACAAGAGCGGCAGAGGCGCAGGACAGGAGTGACGAGCGCCACGACCACGACCGACCAATGAGAGGACGAAGACCCTTCCCCACGGCGGGGTCCGAGGAAAAGGAGAGGGGATATGCCCTCCAGATGCTGGCCCAGGGAAAAGGCACTTTATAAAGTGCCTTTGCCAGAGCATGGCCAGAGGGGATCACGCCAAGGACGCCGCCGCCGAGGAGCCGGCAGCCGGCCGAAGCGTTACCAAAACCTGTAACCAGGCCCCCGTCTATATAAGGGGGCCTGGACCCTTAGCATAGGGGAGATCCGATCTTCTTCTTCCTCCTCTAGCCGAATAGCTCGAGGAGCACTGTAATCGCTACTATCCAATCAATACGAAGCAGGCAGGAAGTAGGGGTTTACCTCCAACCGGGAGGGCCATGAACCTGGGTAAACCGAGGTGTCTCTGTTGGCACAATCCCGAGCCGGACCCATCGTCACCAACGTCGAGCCCCTCCGATAAGCCTCCCCATGGCTACTGTCTCCAAATTCCCACGACAGAGTGTTCATCACATCATTCTTCTAATGATATGACCCCGTTATTAACAACATCCAATGTTCATGATCAGGAAACCTTGATCATCAGTTAATCAACGAGCTAGTATCAAAGAGAGGCTTTACCAGGAACCCTTTTAGTTTATTAATCACACAAGTATTAATGTTTCTGATTAATACAATTCTAGCATGAAAAATAAACATTTATCATAAACATGGAATATGATAATAACCACTTTATTATTGCCTCTCGGGCATATTCCCTTCAGTCGGAGACTCCAACCACGGGAAACTGCAAGTGCGAGAACCAAACGAATAGTGGCAGCCTTGACAACAGGACTAAAAGTTTCCTCAGTCAATACCATATTGTTGCTTGAAACCTTTAGCAACTAAACATGCTTTGTAACGATCAACAGTGCCATCAGCCTTGCGTTTAACTTTATAGACCCACTTGCAATCAATGACATTTTGCCCATGACTAGAGGGAACAAGATGCCAAGTATTATTTTTAATAAGAGCATCATATTCCTCATCCATGGCAGCCTTCCAACGAGAATCTGTGAAAGCTTCAGCAGTAGTGGAAGGTTCACCAGTAGAACAAAAATTAGCATACCTGATAGTACCATCAGTAAACTTTTCTGGTTTAGAAACACCACTCTAGAAGCGTGTACGTGGTCTGTCAGAAAGAATATCAGGGACGGCCACATCTAGGGGCGCCACAGCAGATCCGAGAGAGGATCCCAAGGTAGACTCAGCATTCACAGCTGATCCGGTGTGTGCACCTAACATAGATGACGTTTTCGTAGAAGATCCCTGCGCGTTTTTGGGAGCAGCCGACAAGCCAGTGTCGCCATCCAGGGAACGGGGCAGCATCGTGGGAGGGGCCGATGCATGCATGTGGTGGTCCAGTACAGAGGATGATGGCGCACGAAGCCACACATCGGTGTGTGCCACGCCCGGATGGGGACCCATGCTGAGACGGGTCACGCAGGTGTGGGCGGGAATTTCCGATCCCGAGGGCGATCTGTCAGGAAGCACAGGGACGGGCGACAAGACGCCAGGACTGGCAACCGGATCTACTCCGGTATTCACGCCAAAAACAGAAAAATCACCTGAATTAGTATCTGATGTATAGTTTTGATCAGTATCCTGCAAAAAGGACTCAGCAGCAGAATTAGCAGCATTAGTAGGATTAACATCAACTGGTTCTCATAATTCATGCCCCTCATGATAATGCAAATTAATTGGTTGCAAGGACAAAGGAAGCAAGTCAATTTCGGAACGTAACTGAGCACCAGCATTGGAATGCAAAGAAGCAAACAGAAAAACCGTTTCATCAAAGACAATATCCCGGGATATATATATGCGACCCATAGAAATATCAAGACACTTGTAAGCTTTATGAAGATTACTATATCCAAGAAACGCACACTGTTTAGACCAAAATTCAAGTTTGTGTTTATTATAAGGTTGAAGATTTGGCCAACAAGCACACCCAAAAATGCGCAGGAGAGAATAATCACCGGAGCTACCAAAGAGTCATTCCATGGGGGTTTGAGATTGAATAACCTTGCTAGGGAGACGATTTATCAAATAGACAATAGTGTTAAAGGCTTCATCCTAGTATTTAAGAGGCATAGATGCATAAGCAAGAAGTGATAGACCAACCTCAACTATATGTCTATGTTTACGCTCAGCAGGACCATTTTGCTGATGCGCATGAGGACAAGACACAAGATGGGAAATACCTACACGCTGGAAGAAGGAGTTAAGTTTTTGATATTCGCCTCCCCAATCAGTTTGCATGGCATGAATTTTCTTGTCAAAGAGACGTTCAACATGATTCTAAAAGTCATGAAATTTCTGAAACACATCAGATTTCTTTTTCAAAAGATAGATCCAAGTGAACTTGCTATAATCATCAATGAAGCTCACATAGTATTTAAAACGACCAAAAGATTCTGAAGCTGGACCCCATATATTAGAAAAAACAAGTTCAAGAGGGGATGTAGACACACTAGTTGACTTTGGATAAGGAAGTTGATGACTCTTGGCCATCTGACAAGCATCACAAACTGATGATTGCTGGGATGATGGCGCCAGAAAAGAGTTGGTGCCTAGTTGAAAGTCTAGCCCGTTGGGAACCCCAAGAGGAAGGTATGATGAATACAGCAGTAAGATTTTCCCTCAGTTAAGAAACCAAGGTTTAATCGTTCAGGAGAAGTGCAGACAATGACGACTGAAGGTGATGCGGACTGGCTTAGTAACACTCCAAGAGGAAGGTATGATGAATACAGCAGCAAGATTTTCCCTCAGTTAAGAAACCAAGGTTTAATCGTTCAGGAGAAGAGCAGACAATGACGACTGAAGGTGATGCGGACTAGCTTAGTAACACTCCAACAAGGGCGCCGTTTAATGATACTTGTTGACTCGTCTTCAGCCAGTAGCAACGCGGAACCTGCACACAACACAGCCAAGTACTTTGTTCCCAACTTGCGATGAGGTTGTCAATCTCAACGGTTTGCTTGAAACAAAGGTTATGAGCGTATCAAGTGGAAAATAGTAGAGTATGCAAATAAAGTAAACAGTGCAAGTAAAGTAAACAGTGCGAGTAAAGTAAATAGGTGATAGCAATATGATGGAAATCGAACCGGGGTCCACAGTTCACTAGTGGTGTCTCTCCATAGAATAAATAACACATGCTGGGTAAACAAAATTACAGTTGGGCAATTGATAGAATAAAGATAAACATGATATGTCAAGAAGATCACTATGAGATTTACTCTGGGCATTACAACAAAATACATAGACCGCCATCCAACTGCATCTATGACTAATAATCCACTCCCAGGGATATCAATCCGAACACCCCAAGAGTATTAAGTTGCAAACAACAGATAGTTGCATTAAGCAAAGTGTGTAATGTAAACAAAGCATATGCCCTTGAGCATATGAATGTTGTTTTCTCCCTAGTAGCAACAGCACATCCACAACCTTAGAGGTTTCTGTCACTCCCCCAGGTTAAATAGAGGCATGAACCCACTATCGAGCATAAATACCCCCTCTTGGAGTCACTAGCAACTACTCGGCCAAGATAGCTACTAACAACGGAGTGCATGCAAGATCATAAACAACATAGAGATAACAAAATATAATATTCAGTACAACAACTCAATCATAAACACCAATATTCATCAGATCCCAACAAACCAAACATGTAGAATTACATAACGGTGATCTCAATCATGTAGGGCAGCTCATGAGATCTAAACATGAAGCACATGGTGGAGAAGACAACCATCTAGCTACTGCTATGGACCCATAGTCCAAGGTAGACTACTCACTCATCGCTCCGGAGGCAAGCATGGCGATGAAGAAGACCTCCGGTGGTGATTCCCCTCTCTGATAGGGTGCCGGGAAGAGCTTCTGGACCCTCCCGATCTTCGGGTCGACGGCGGCGGCGGATCGCGATGTGTTCTGGAAAAGTGATCGGGTACTTAGGTTTTTTCCGTTGGGGGCTCTTTATAGGCTAAGGGGCGATGTCAGAGGAGGAGCCAGGGTCCCTCACGCTAGGCTCGCGCGGCCAGGCCCCTGGCTGCACCACCTGTGCGTGTGGGGCCCTGGTGGCCCCCCTCCTACTCTCCTTCAGATCTCTGGAAGCTTTCGGGTAAAATAAGACTTCAGGAACTTGTTTCATCCAATTCCGAGAATATTTCCTGTGTATCACTTCTGAAACACAAAAACAGCAGAAAACAGGGAACTGGCACTGTGGCAACTTGTTAATAGGTTAGTTCCAGAAAATGCATAAAAGTGCCACGAAGTGTAACGAAACAATAGGTAAATGGTGTAAAAAAAACATGGAGCATCAAAAATTATAGATACGTTGGAGACGTATCAAGCATCCCCAAGCTTAACTCCTGCTCGTCCTTGAGTAGGTAAGTGATAACAAAAGAATAATTTTTGAGGTGACATGCACCTACACAATCTTGATCATATATGTAAGCATTTGTGAGCTGGGATCATAAGAACTTAAAACATGGGCATGAAGATATAATCATGACAATAAGAACTTAGCAACCATGTTGTAAACATGCAAATGAACATCATGAAAATGAAACAATGAAAGTCAAATGTGTGTTCAAATCATAAGGAAAAACATACAAATGGTTTTCAGCTTGTCCTTCAAAGAGAGAAAAACATAAATGCATAGGACACCTTCAAGTTTAAGAGGGCGACTAGATACAAATAATTTAAGAACAAGTGAAACCAACAATATGAATCAATCAATGAACTTTGGGACAATGCATATCACACTAAGAATGACAACTATGCTCTCTTATGGTGCATAAAGATAGAAGGTGGTGACTCAACATAAAAGTAGAAGAAAGGCCCTTCATAGAGGGAAGCAGTGATTGCAAGTTTTATAACCTTCAAAAATTATGGTACTTACCGGCTTTGAGCTCTCATTGTCCCCATCATAAGCATCTTGAATGGTTAAAGTTAATGCGAGAACAATTATGATGCATATGCTTCACAAATCATATGTTGAAAACCTCGTGCCCTGTGAATACGAGTACCCAAACCTCATGCTACTCTACTTAGAGTCCCAAGCATGGCTCTTGTCATTGTAAGTATATGCGTATCATTGAGAACCGCCAATGGGGTACCTCCGTGCCCGATGACATGGAACAAGCCCACACCAAAATGACAGGACAAGCAGATAATGAACACCTCGACATCTCTTTTATTTGCCTTTTGTTTAGCTTTTTATTGTGAGATGCATCGTCGTATGTTCACCATGGGTATGCTGCAAATTTCCACCATGAATTATGCATGGCTTAGATTGGCGGCCCGGCGTTTCCCTAACACATATACAAACTCCATGATCCCCACAAGATTCCCAATTCATTTCACACCGCAGGCATCCATAAACAAAAGATCACGATATCAACTCAAATAAGAAGTGCAATGTTGAAAGCTTGCCCCATGACAGCATGGATGGGCTAGAATCCAACTTACAACTTGCAAGCATAACAACTTAACATAAGAGACCACAATGTCAAATTTTTAAGAACAGGAAAATGTAAAGTGTGCCTTCCGGTTCGTGAGAGCTTTACTGACCGAATTTCGCATAACACTGGTAAGAGTTTAATTTGAAGAGAAAATAAAAGCAAGTCAAATTTACTTGGATTAGCAAATTGCTAGTAGGTATGTATGGTGGACACTTTGGAAAACTTTGGCTTTTAGGAGTTGGATGCACGAGTAGAGCTCATACTCAGTACAAGGCGAGGGCTAGCAAAAGACTAGGAGCGACCAACTAAGAGAGCAATAATGGCCATAATCATGCAAAGCGACAAAGCGACATTAAAAGAAGCATAAGATGGCATCAAAAGTCAAAAACTAAATGATCATAGAGGCTATTGGCAACTTTGTAAGAGTCTAACATGTGTGAGCATGCGCCAAGTCAACCCAAATAAAGCATCAAGGAGAAAACCAAAATAATGCTTCCATACAATAAAAACAACGCATGATTTTTTCAAAGGCTCATTAAGCAATCTTAGTTATTTGAGACAAGTCATGCTACAGCAAAACCACTAAGCATACTATCAAAAAGACATCAAGCATGACATGAAAAAGCCTAAGCCGCAGTCTACACAAGCTCCTTCTTGTACCACTATTTTGCACAAAGCTTTTTCTCTTTTCCAACACCATTTGAAATTTTTAAGACACCTCTTTTGATGAAAACCAATAAAGATCAGAAGCAAAAAATACACCTTGATTAAAAGATATGACAAGGTCTGAATGCAAATCAAGGCGAAAACGAAAACCAAAAGCAGTAGCAGAAAAAGAAGAACGCTCGATTTTTAATAAGAGTGAAAACTAGAGCGTTCTTGGCAAATGAAAAGCAAGGCAACTTCTCCAAAGGAAATTTGTTGGGGTCCAACCATTTATTGCAGAAAACAAACAAACTAAACCAACTAATAAAACTAAAACAACTGACACTCCAAGAAAAACACATAGTGCATGAAGCAATAAAAATATAGTGTTTTGAAAGGTGACCTGATTTTTGCCGATGAAGAAGGGGTGCCTCGGGGGCATCCCCAAGCTTTGACGCTTGTACTTCTTGAATATTTCTTGGGGTGATGCATGGGCATCCCCAAGCTTGAGCTTTTTCCATTCTTCAACTCGTCTCATCATTCTCCAATCCCTACACTTGAAAACTTCCTTCATACAAAACTAAACACAATTCTATTAGCAACATTAGTGTAAGCATAACATATAATCAACCTCTTTTTTGCTTCAGGTTTCAACTCAAAACCACCACATATATAGCATATACTACTGTAGCAACCTCCCAAAAAGTTCCATGATCAAAAGAACTCAAAAGAAAGCGATAAAGTGGCAAACACAAATATTGGCAGAAATCTGTCAAAACTGAACAGCTGACAAAAGTTGAATTTTTGAGGGGTTTTCTGTTGCTCAAATCAAAAAGTGTTCAACTAACAAAAGTTTGGATATAACCTGGGGCATATGCACAAGACATTGCAGGTCTAAAAGATAAACAGATAATTTATACGAATTTTCACGGTGCAGCACCGAAAATAGTTTCAGGACAGCAACATCCCCAAATCTTTACCTCACTCGAATTAGAGGCTTCTCTTGGCACAAAAACGAAATAAACAAGATAAGGAGCGGTCATTACAGTAGTAATGACTTCCAAGACTCAAATAAAAGAAAAAATACTGAAAATAAAACAATGGGTTATCTCCCAAGAGTGCTTTTCTTTAACGCCTTTGAGCTAGGCGCAGAGAATTGCGAATCAAGTAACATCAAGTGATGAAGCATCAAGCTCATAATTTGCTCTAAGAATAGAGTCAAAAAGTAATTTCTTTCTTTTCCTAGGGAAGTGTTCCATACCTTTCTTTAGTGGAAAATGATATTTGATAGTGCCTTCCCTAATATCAATGATGGCACCTACAGTTCGAAGAAAGGGTCTTCCCAAAATAATAGGACATGAAGCATGGCATTCAACATCCATAACAAGAAAATCAACTAGAAAAAGGTTATTGTTAACCACAATAAGAACATCATTAATCCTTCCCAAAGGTTTCTTCTTAGCAACATCAGCAATAGGAACATCAAAATAACATTTTTCAAGCGGTGGTAAATCAAGCATGTCATAAATCTTTCTAGGCATGATAGAAATACTAGTACCTAGATCACATAAAGCATGGCAATCATAACCATTAACATGCCTATCAATGATGGTTTCCCACCTATCTTCTAACTTCTTGGGAACAGAGGCTTTTTGCTTTAACTTTTCATCCCTAATTTTCATGAGAGCATTGGTAATATGCTTAGTAAAAGCAACATTTAAAGAACTAGCATTGGGAGTCAAAGCAAGCTTTTGCAAGAACAAAATTACTTCAGATATATTGCAGCCATCAACATCAAAATTATTAAAGGAAATAGATCTATCATCTCCCACACTCTGAAAAATTTCAGCACTCTTTTGAGAAAAAGTTTTGGCAGTTTTAGGCTTTTTAACACAAGGAGTGGGAGTTTTTTCTACACCAATCAAAGTAAGAGGATTGCTAGCATTAGGAGCAACATCCATCTCATCTTCTCTTTCCCACCTGGCATGCAATTCCGCTAACAATCTAATATTTTCATCAATTCCAACTTGAATAGCATTAGCGGTAGGAAAAACATTGTTCTCTTTCACATCATTAGGCAACACTTTTAATTTCAGAATTTCAACATCATGAGCAAGGCTATCAACTTTAGAAGAAAGAATATCAATTTTGCCTAACTTTTCCTCAACAGACTTGTTAAAAGCAGTTTGCTTACCGATGAAGTCCTTGAGCATTACCTCAAGCTCGGAGGGCGCGGCCCTAGTGTTGTTGTAGGAATTACCATAAGAGTTACCATAACCATTACCATTGGTAGAAGGATACATCCTATAATTGTTACTAGCAAAATTGTTCCTATAAGCATTGTTGTTAAAATTATTGTTTCTAATAAAATTCACATCAACATGCTCTTCTTGAGCAACCAGAGAGGCTAAAGGAACATTATTAGGATCAACATGAGTCCTATCATTAGCAAGCATAGCCATAATGGTATCAATCTTATCACTTAAGGAAGAGGTTTCCTCAACAGAATTTACCTTCTTACCTTGTGGAGCTCTCTCGATGTGCCATTCAGAATAATTTACCATCATGTTGTCAAGTAGCTTTGTTGCGGCGCCCAAGGTAAGGGACATAAAAGTGCCTCCAGCAGCTGAATCAAGTAGGTTCCTCAAAGAAAAATTCAGTCCTGCAAAAAAGTTTGGATAATCATCCAAGTAGTCAGTCCATGATGACCCACAAGTATAGGGGGTGTATCGTAGTACTTTCGATAAATAAGAGTGTCGAACCCAACGAGGAGCAGAAGGTGTTGATGAGCAGTGTTGATCAAGGAATCACTGTAAATACTAGCAAACAGGTTTTCAGGAGTATTTGGTAATACGAGGAAATAAAGTGCGAGTAAATAAAAGACAGTAGTAACAATTGCAGCAAGTGGCCCAATCCTTTATTCAGCAAAGGACAAGCCGGTTGTGTTCTTATAATAACCAAACGTTCTCGAGGACACACGGGAGGTTTCTGTCAAGAGCTTTCGCTTCATAGAGCCAATAGTATTTATTGATTTGGTAAGTGTTATGGGGGTGAACCTGTGCTAGCGCACTACCCTTACTAGGATAAATACACACTTGTGATTATACCCCTTGCAAGCATCCGCAAATACAAGTAAGTAATTAAGATAAATCTAACCACAGCCTTAAACTCTAGGATCCTACGCTCCCTGGTGCAATGGTTTCCCAACGGAGGTTTAGGTTTCTGTCACTCCAGCAACCCCACAGTCGGTGACCAAATACACAATGCATCTCACTAGGCCCATAAATGGTGAAGTATCATGTAGTCGACGTTCACATGACACCACTAGTGAAATAGCACCACAACAATATCAAACCATTAAATATTTCTCAACAATAATTCACTACTAACATCTTGACTTCTCCCATGTCCTCAAGAACTAAACGAACTACTCACAAGACATCATATGGATCATGATCAGAGGTGAAATAATGGTAAATAACAATCTAGACATAAACCTTAATTCAACGGTTCCACTCAATAGCATCAACTACAAGAGTAATCAACACCGGGAAAGTTTCCCCTATGAATATAACAAGATCCAACTCAAGATGTTACAGCGGGATGGCGAGGTGATGGTGGAGATGAAGGTGCTAGTGATGGAGATGATGATGATGATCCCGATGAAGTCCGGTGCGATGATGATGACGATGGCGACGATCTCCCCTCTCCGGGAAGGAATTTCCCCGGTAGATTTCTCTCTGCCGGAGAGCTTTCTCTCTCTGGTGTTCTCCGCCCCGCAGAGGCGGCTGTGTCTAACTCTGAACCCCCCTCTTCACTTAGGTTTTCGGGGACGATGATGTACGCGAAGGGGCGAGACCAGAGGTGGGCCAGGGCCCCCTCACACAGGGCTGGCGCGGCCAGGGGGGTGGCTGCGCCGCCCTAGCGTGTGGGCCAGCCCTGGCCCCTCTCGACTCCTCCTTCTGGCTCCGTGAGTCTTCTGGGAAATTATAATTTCTGGGTATTTTTCTGGAATTTTCCTGATCTTCAAAATATGTTCTTCTGATGGTCCTTTTTCTAGCAGAATCCTGACTCCGGCAGCATCTCCTCCGATGATCATCAAACATGTGAAAACAAAGGAAATAACATAAGTATCATGTCTAAATATGAAATATATCAATGAATAATAGTAAATTATGATACAAGATAGTGATGCAAATTGGACGTATCAACCCCCCAAGCTTAGACCTCGCTTGTCCCCAAGCGAAAACTAAACTCGGTAAACATGACCCCAGGTTTATGGAGTGAAGTGTCGATAATCAAAATACGA
This sequence comes from Dactylis glomerata, assembly GCA_007115705.1. Taxonomy (NCBI): domain Eukaryota; kingdom Viridiplantae; phylum Streptophyta; class Magnoliopsida; order Poales; family Poaceae; genus Dactylis; species Dactylis glomerata. Next base: position 1,595,875 of record QXEO01000194.1, on the reverse strand, counting down.
ACAAGAAGCATCATATTCACTAAGGCACAAATTATAATAGACAGCAACTTCCCTTTATAAGATGTAAACTTGCAATAGGTAAAAGGGAATCACATATAAGAATGCACAAGGTAAATTATAATTGGCAATGGCAAACCTTAGTTCTTGGTCAAGGAATGGAGAACAAACTATTCTCTCTTTTAAAACGGGGCCTTTCAAAACGGAGCTAATATAGCAAAGACTATATGCTCAACAAAGTAAACTCTTGCATTCAAAGAAAGCCTTCAAAGATGTATTCCTTCAGACAAAAGCATTATACAAAAACAAGGAAGATAATAAACATGATTAAACGGATCAACATATGGATGAGTGAAACATAACAACTCAAATACTTGCTTGAGATAGAGGGAAATAGGTTGACTCAACATAAAAGTAAAAGATAGGCCCTTCGCAGAGGGAAGCAGGGATTAAACATGTGCTAGAGCTTTTTATTTGTAAAACAGAGGTAAAAATTGTTTTGAGAGGTGGTTGCTTTTGTCAACGACTAGCAACAGAGTTCTTGATATCTTCCATACTAAACAAGTGAGAGCGGTTCCGAGATGTTTAATTAGTTGGCACATTGGTGCTCTTTTAAAACTTTGCACTCCTCCCCACCTTTTTTCCTTTCTCAAACCATGGCTAACCGATTCCATCGGGTGCCGACCAACTTTCACAATCCATTGGAGGAGTGCCTTTTTTTTCTTTCTTTTTAGAATTAAGATTATAATGGTCTGACCAGCTCTCTTGCAAAATTAATGACGAGCAGATGAAGCTGCCTAGTCGAGGGGTACTTAATTTAGTATGGAAGATAACAAACCCATCCACTACGTCCTCATGAGCTAAAAACAGTTGCACAAAATGAGAAGTGTTTGAAAGTTTTTGAAAGGTAGCACATGAAAATTTACTTGGAATGGCTTGAAATACCATGCATAGGAATTTATAGCGGACTCTTTGGAAATGACTTGGCTTTTGGGAATTGGATGCACGAGAAGTATTTCCTCTCAGTACAGGTTTTTGGCTAGCAAGGCTGGGTAGCAAGCATAAGAGTTGCATGAAACAAACAAACATACATATAATAAGAACAATCATGCAAACTCCCCTGAAAGTACAACGATTTTAACTTTAAGAATAACAATGCTTATAAGCCAAACGTAAGGAAAACTGAAGTGATGTAACTACAAGCACTTCTTTATTCTTTTCTACTCAAACTTTAAGGTAAAGTTGCTATTGACCAAGCTAGGTTTGCCAAAACCAACTAAATCTACTCATGTTCCCAATGTGATACCAATACCAATCAACAAGACTAGTCACATAAGAGAGATTGCAGACTAGCATAAAATGTGCGAAAAGTAAACGATAAAACTGCTCATTAATATTTCATTACCGCAACTCACACCAAGGGATACAAAGATAACTAACTAAGGAGGATACTTCCAACTACAAACTATTTTATATGATAACTTCTCTATTCATGATAAGACTCTACTTGAAAAGTAAATAAATAGAAAGTAATGATGTGATACCGCGGCACTCCCCCAAGCTTGGAACAAGCCAAGGGGATGCCTATACCGATGACGAATTACTCCTTTGGTGGTGGTGGTGGTGGATAATCTCAAATAATCTTCTCAATCAAGTCCTTCAGGTCATCAATCTTGTACTCGAGATTACGAATCATCTCAGAATTGTGCTCAATACGGTTCATGAACCTGTCAGCAAGAGAATCCCAGCTCTTGGAATTATTTCCCCATCCTTCTTCACTCTTGGAGCTTCCTGTCCCCGCATTGTTAGAACGATCTATATCCCAGCCAGAGGGTAATCGTGATTTGGGCACCTTTTGGAACTGATGTTCATGAATTAGAGTATGGAAGGGACTTTGGCCTGGCGGAGATGCCCGTGGAGCTAAAGTATGATATGGCACACCTCCTCCGGACCTTATGCGAGCACTCTTCTTGAACTTATCATGATCTGTCACCACCCCTATGCTGGCAATCACGGTGCTTGGCCTTGGACCTTGATCTTCCTCCTCATCTTCTCTTTCAACCTCTTCTTTCCGCCGGAACTCTTTGATGCCATCTTCTGGAGGTGTCTTCTCCTTATCACCGCTTGAAGAGGCCATGACTCCCCAAAGCTTAAGATCAACTCCTGACAGAAACAGCTCGAAACAAAACACGACGAGAAAACGATATACAGACCTTGGGGACTCCGGGGGGTTAAATAGGCAAAAATTATACATCGAAACGAAGTCACAGGAGGAAATCGGGACGGAAAAGAGTTCCGAGGCGTTCTCACACGGAGGTGGCGCGGCCAGGGGTGGGCCCGCGCCACCCGTGTGTGAGACCCACACGGACTTCTTTTCCTCCCCGTTTTCGTCTCGTGATTTTTCATATTTATTAAAAATAGCAAAAATATTAAAGGAAGAACTTTTCGCGAAACTTTTCTGACTAGAACTGTTACCTATTCGAAAACGAACTCTGCAGGTTCCTGCAGTTTGTCGTGGATGTAATCTTCCGGAGAAACTGTTTCAATAACATCAACATCTTCATTATAAGAATCTCCAGAAATATAATGTTTGAGTCTTTGCCCATTCACCACTTGTGTAGAATCATCTTTCAATGAAGCAATCTTAATAGCACCTCAGCGGTACACTTCCACAATAACATATGGTCCTTCCCATTTAGAAAGTAATTTACCTGCAAAAAATCTGAGACGAGACCTATACAAAAGAACTTTCTCACCAACATGGAACTCTCTCTTAAGAATTCTCTTATCATGCCATTGCTTGACTTTCTCTTTGAAAAGTCTGGCATTCTCATACGCTTCGTTTCTCCACTCATCTAGAGAACTCAAATCTAACAACCTCTTCTTACCGGCTAGTTTAAAATCTCTATTAAGCTCTCTCACTGCCCAAAAAGCTTTGTGTTCTAATTCTAAGGGCAATTGACACGCTTTTCCGTAAACCATCTTATAAGGAGACATACCCATGGGATTCTTATAAGCAGTTCTATAAGCCCATAAAGCGTCATTTAACTTACTAGCCCAGTTTTTCCTAGATCTACTAACAGTCTTCTGCAAGATAGACTTAATCTCTCTATTTGAAAGCTCTACCTGCCCACTAGTTTGGGGATGATAAGCAGAAGCAATTCTATGATTGACATCATACTTAGCAAGAGTCTTTCTAAAACTACCGTGAATAAAATGAGAACCTCCGTCAGTCATAAGATATCTAGGCACTCCGAACCTAGGAAAAATAACATCCTTAAGCATTTTTAACGAAGTCTCACCATCGGCACTCTTTGTAGGTATGGCTTCTACCCATTTAGTAACATAATCAACAGAAACAAGTATATGGGTATAGCCTTTTGAAGGAGGAAAAGGACCCATAAAGTCAAATCCCCAACAGTCAAACGGTTCAATAACTAAAGTGTAATTCATACGCATTTCATTGCGTCTAGAAATATTTCCAACTCTTTGGCATTCATCGCAAGATAAAACGTACCTTCTGGCATCCTTAAAGAGGGTTGGCCAATAAAAACCTGATTGTAGAACCTTCTGTGCGGTTCTATCTCCAGCATGATGCCCTCCATAAGCACTGCTATGACATTTTCTTAATATCTCTTGTTGCTCATATTCCGGTACGCATCTTCTCATAATACCATCAACTCCTTCTTTATATAAATGTGGGTCATCCCAAAAATAATGCCTCAAATCATAGAAGAATTTTCTTCTTTGCTGAGCTGTAAAGGTCGGAGGCAAATACTTGGAAACAATAAAGTTAGCATAATCAGCATACCAAGGAAGGTCTCGTGAAGTTACATTAATTGCAGCCAACTGTTCATTTGGAAAACTATCATTAACAGGAATAGGATCAAAAGAAATATTTTCCAATCTAGACAAGTTGTCAGCCACAGGATTTTCAGCACCTTTCCTATCTACAATATGCAAATCAAACTCTTGTAAGAGCAACACCCATCTAATAAGCCTAGGCTTAGCATCCTTCTTAGTCATAAGATATCTAATAGCAGCGTGATCAGTATGAATAGTGACTTTAGAATCAACAATGTAAGATCTAAACTTATCACAAGCAAAAACAACAGCAAGAAATTCTTTCTCAGTAGTAGCATAATTCTTCTGAGCAGCATCAAGAGTCTTACTAGCATAATGAATAACATTCAACTTATTATCTATGCGCTGTCCAAGGACAGCACCAACAACAAAATCACTAGCATCACACATAATTTCAAAAGGTAAATTCCAATCAGGTGGTTGAACAATAGGAGCAGTAGTTAAAGCCTTCTTAAGAGTTTCAAAAGCTTCCTTACAATCGTCATCAAAGACAAACGGTACATCCTTTTGAAGAAGATTGGTAAGAGGCTTTGAAATCTTAGTGAAATCTTTAATAAACCTCCTATAGAAACCAGCATGACCAAGAACACTACGAATACCTTTAACATCTCTTGGACATGGCATTTTCTCAATTGCCTCCACTTTTGCTCTGTCAACTTCAATACCTCTTTCAGAGATTTTATGTCCAAGGACAATTCCTTCATTCACCATAAAGTGGCATTTCTCCCAATTAAGAACAAGGTTAGTTTCTTCGCACCTCTGCAAAACTTTATCGAGGTTGTGCAAACAATTATCAAAAGAAGTTCCATAGACGGAGAAATCGTCCATGAAGACCTCCACAATTTCTTCACAGAAACCATGAAAAATAGCAGACATACATCTTTGAAAAGTAGCAGGAGCATTGCATAAGCCAAACGGCATACGTCTATAAGCATAAGTTCCATAAGGACAAGTAAAAGTGGTTTTCTCTTGATCATCCTTCTTAACAGCAATTTGAGAGAAACCAGAATAACCATCAAGGAAACAAAAATGAGTCTTCTTAGACAACCTTTCTAGCATTTGATCTATAAACGGTAAAGGGTAATGATCTTTCTTAGTAACTTTGTTTACCTTCCTATAATCAATGCACATCCTATAACCAACAACTACCCTTTGAGGAATAAGCTCATTATTCTCATTGGGTACAACAGTCATACCTCCTTTCTTAGGAACACAATGAACAGGACTAACCCATCTACTATCAGCAATAGGATAAATAATACCAGCATCAAGGAGTTTTAATACCTCATTTCTTACCACATCCTTCATCTTAGGAATTAGGCGACATTGATGCTCTACAACTGGCTTTGCGTCTTTCTCCATATTAATGGCATGCTGACATAAAGTAGGAGAAATCCCTTTTAAATCATCAAGAGTATATCCCATAGCTCCTCGGTGTTTCCTCAATATCTCCAATAATCTTTCTTCTTCCTTTCCTGAAAGTTTAGAACTGATAATAACAGGATAAATTTTCTTATCATCAATATAAGCATATTTGAGATCATCAGGCAAAGGTTTTAATTCAAACACAGGATCTTCTCTAGGCGGCAAAGTGGTGCCCAGATCCTCCACAGGTAGATTATGCTTGAGTAATGGTGGTTGACGAAGAAGAATATCGTCAATCTCTTCTCTTTCCTTGCTAAACACATCACTTTCGTGATCTTCCATGAATTGCTGCAAGGCATTATTAGGGGCAAGAGCAATAGAAGCAAGCTGCTCAACTCGAAAATTTTCATTAGGCGTGTCATTTTCATAAGAATTCTTAGCAAACTTGGAAAAATTAAACTCATAAGACTCTCCATTAAACTTAGTAAAAATTTTCTCTTTCTTACAATCTATTATGGCGCCACAAGTGTTCAAAAAGGGTCTACCAAAAATAATAGGACAAGTTTCACTAGCCTCCTTACCAAGTACTAGAAAATCAGTAGGGTACTTAGTCTTACCGCAAAGAACTTCCACATCTCGAACAATACCAAGAGGCCAAACGGTCTCTCTGTTAGCAAGCTGAACAACCACATCAATATCTTCAAGTTCACAAGCGCCAATCTCGTGCATAATTTCTTTATAAAGCTCTAAGGGAATAGCACTTGCACTAGCACCAATATCACATAAACCATAATAACAATGATCTCCAATCCTGACAGAAATAACAGGAACACTTGCTTTCCTATGCTTTTTAGGATACGAGAGAATATTAGAAGCATCTTCACAAAAAAGAATATATTCATCTCCTACATCTTTAGTAACAAGATCTTTCAATATAGCAACAGGAGACTTAATAGTAATTTGCTCATCAGGCTCTGCAGCTTTCTTAGTACTTTTATTAGACACACTTACCAAAGTAGAATACCTTTTTACCTTAGCAAGGAAAGGTGTCTTCTCAATATAAGGTTCAGGAATGATGCTATCAACCGTACAAACTTCTGTAGCTGCAGCAGGTATATGACTAATAGAATCTTTGTAAGGCGCATGATATTTGTTCCAATCTTTCTTTGGAACATCAATATAAGAGGCAAAGGCCTTAAGACAATTAGCAAGTATTTGAGAATCAAGACCATAAGCAGCGCTAACATTATGAAAGTCATCGGTTCCCATAAAAGATTTAATGCATTCATAATCATAATTTATACCTGACTTCCTACCTTTGTCGTTTTCCCAACCTTCAGCATTCTCTTTTATACGGTCAAGAAGTTTCCACTTGGCATCTTCTTTCATATGAGTAAATGATCCAAAACAAGAAGCATCCAAATAATCCTTATCAGGAAGAGTAAGCCGCGCATAAAAATTATCAATAACAATATTATTAGGGAGCTCATGAATGGGGCATTTGAGCATTAGTAACTTCAATCTCCCCCACGCTTGGGCAATACTCTCTCCATCATGAGGCCAAAAATTATATATCTTGTTACGGTCTTTATGAATTTCACTTGGAGGATAAAACTTGGAATAAAATAGAGGCACAATATCCTCCCATGCCATAGATGGACCATCTTGGAGTAGTCGATACCACTCTTCAGCTCTGCCTTTCAATGATATAGAGAATAATTTCTTCTTGACCTGGCTTGGTGAAATACCTGCACACCTGAACAACTCGCATAATTCATGTATAAACAATAAGTGATCACCCGGATGGACAGTTCCATCTCCTGAATAGCAGTTATCCATAATACGCCCAACAATTTTCATAGGTATTTTAAAAGGATCAATTTCAGCAGGCGGTGGCGGGGGTGGTTCCTCCGCATGTGCAGTAGCAGCAGTAGTAGTAGATGTGTTTCCAAATAGGAAACCAAATGGAGAGTTCTCCATAGCAGAATAAAAATAAAAGACAAAATAAAACAATACTCACAGTGACGGTTACCTTTACTAATTCCACTCTTCAATAGCGCTACACTCCCCGGCAACGGCGCCAGAAAATAGTCTTGATGACCCACAAGTATGGGGGGTGTATCGTAGTACTTTCGATAAATAAGAGTGTCGAACCCAACGAGGAGCAGAAGGTATTGATGAGCAGTTTTGATCAAGGAATCACTGTAAATACTAGCAAACAGGTTTTCAGGAGTATTTGGTAATACGAGTAAATAAAGTGCGAGTAAATAAAAGATAGTAGTAACAATTGCAGCAAGTGGCCCAATCCTTTATTCAGCAAAGGACAAGCCGGTTGTGTTCTTATAATAACCAAACGTTCTCGAGGACACACGGGAGGTTTCTGTCAAGAGCTTTCGCTTCATAGAGCCAATAGTATTTATTGATTTGGTAAGTGTTATGGGGGTGAACCTGTGCTAGCGCACTACCCTTACTAGGATAAATACACACTTGTGATTATACCCCTTGCAAGCATCCGCAAATACAAGTAAGTAATTAAGATAAATCTAACCACAGCCTTAAACTCTAGGATCCTACGCTCCCTGGTGCAATGGTTTCCCAACAGAGGTTTAGGTTTCTGTCACTCCAGCAACCCCACAGTCGGTGACCAAATACACAATGCATCTCACTAGGCCCATAAATGGTGAAGTATCATGTAGTCGACGTTCACATGACACCACTAGTGAAATAGCACCACAACAATATCAAACCATTAAATATTTCTCAACAATAATTCACTACTAACATCTTGACTTCTCCCATGTCCTCAAGAACTAAACGAACTACTCACAAGACATCATATGGATCATGATCAGAGGTGAAATAATGGTAAATAACAATCTGGACATAAACCTTAATTCAACGGTTCCACTCAATAGCATCAACTACAAGAGTAATCAACACCGGGAAAGTTTCCCCTATGAATATAACAAGATCCAACTCAAGATGTTACAGCGGGATGGCGAGGTGATGGTGGAGATGAAGGTGCTGGTGATGGAGATGATGATGATGATCCCGATGAAGTCCGGTGCGATGATGATGACGATGGCGACGATCTCCCCTCTCCGGGAAGGAATTTCCCCGGCAGATTTCTCTCTACCGGAGAGCTTTCTCTCTCTGGTGTTCTCCGCCCCGCAGAGGCGGCTGTGTCTAACTCTGAACCCCCCTCTTCACTTAGGTTTTCGGGGACGATGATGTACGCGAAGGGGCGAGACCAGAGGTGGGCCAGGGCCCCCTCACACAGGGCTGGCGCGGCCAGGGGGGTGGCCGCGCCGCCCTAGCGTGTGGGCCAGCCCTGGCCCCTCTCGACTCCTCCTTCTAGCTCCGTGAGTCTTCTGGGAAATTATAATTTCTGGGTATTTTTCTGGAATTTTCCTGATCTTCAAAATATGGTCTTCTGATGGTCCTTTTTCCAGCAGAATCCTGACTCCGGCAGCATCTCCTCCGATGATCATCAAACATGTGAAAACAAAGGAAATAACATAAGTATCATGTCTAAATATGAAATATATCAATGAATAACAGTAAATTATGATACAAGATAGTGATGCAAATTGGACGTATCAGTCCATGAGTGGGGCAATTCTTTATCATAGATTTCATTCTTTCCCAAGCTTGAGCAACATGTTCATTATCAAACTGAGTAAACTTCATAATATTGCTATGCAAGGATATAATCTTAGCAGGAGGATAGTATCTACCAATAAAAGCATCCTTACACTTAGCCCATGAATCAATACTATTCTTAGTCAAAAACAGCAACCAATCTTTAGCTTTTCCTCTCAAAGAAAAAGGAAACAACTTGAGCTTAATAATATCGCTATCAACATCCTTATATTTTTGCATCTCACATAGCTCAACAAAATTGTTGAGATGAGCTGCAGCATCTTCAGTACTAGCACCAAAAAATTGCTCTTTCATAACAAGGTTCAACAAAGCAGGCTTAATCTCATAAAAGTTTGCAGCAGTAGCAGGTGGTGCAATAGGAGTGTAGGTAAAATCACTATTGTTCGTGCTAGTAAAGTCACACAACTTGGTGTTTTCAGGATTGGCCATTTCAACAAAACAAAAGTAAACAAGTAAAAACAACTACCAAGGATTCTAATTTTTTTGGGTTTTTGATATAAAACGATGCAGGTAAAATAAATAAAGTAAAGCAAAGCAATAACAAAGTAAAGGATGTGCGTGTGAAAAACTCTCCTCATAGAAGTCTTCTACTTCTTCCCCGGCAACGGTGCTAGAAAAGAGCTTGATTGCTGGGATGATGGCGCCAGAAAAGAGTTGGTGCCTAGTTGAAAGTCCAGCCCGTTGGGAACCCCAAGAGGAAGGTATGATGAATACAGCAGTAAGATTTTCCCTCAGTTAAGAAACCAAGGTTTAATCATTCAGGAGAAGAGCAGACAATGATGACTGAAGGTGATGCAGACTGGCTTAGTAACACTCCAACAAGGGCACTGTTTAACGATACTTGTTGACTTGTCTTTGGCCAGTAGCAACGCGGAACCTGCACACAACACAGCCAAGTACTTTGTTCCCAACTTGCGATGAGGTTGTCAATCTCACTGGTTTGCTTGAAACAAAGGTTATGAGCGTATCGAGTGGAAAACAGTAGAGTATGCAAATAAAGTAAACAGTGCGAGTAAAGTAAACAGTGCGAGTAAAGTAAACATGTGATAGCAATATGATGGAAATAGGACCGGGGTCCACAGTTCACTAGTGGTGTCTCTCCATAGAATAAATAACACATGCTGGGTAAACAAATTACAGTTGGGCAACTGATAGAATAAAGATAAACGTGATATGTCAAGAAGATCACAATGAGATTTACTTTGGGCATTACAACAAAATACATAGACCGCCATCCAACTGCATCTATGACTAATAAGCCACTCCCGGGGATATCAATCCGAACAACCCAAGAGTATTAAGTTGCGAACAACAGATAGTTGCATTAAGCAAAGTGTGTAATGTAAACAAAGCATATGCCCTTGAGCATATGAATGTTGTTTTCTCCCTAGTAGCAACAGCACATCTATAACCTTAGAGGTTTCTGTCACTCCCCCAAGTTAAATAGAGGCATGAACCCACTATCGAGCATAAATACCCCCTCTTGGAGTCACTAGCAACTACTCGGCCAAGATAGCTACTAACAACGGAGAGCATGCAAGATCATAAACAACATAGAGATAACAAAAGATAATATTCAGTACAGCAACTCAATCATAAACACCAATATTCATCGGATCCCAACAAACCAAACATGTAGAATTACATAACGGTGATCTCAATCATGTAGGGCAGCTCATGAGATCTAAACATGAAGCACATGGTGGAGAAGACAACTATCTAGCTACTGCTATGGACCCATAGTCCAAGGTAGACTACTCACTCATCGCTCCGGAGGCAAGCATGGCGATGAAGAAGACCTCCGGTGGCAATTCCCCTCTCCGGCAGGGTGCCGGGAAGAGCTTCTGGACCCTCCCGATCTTTGGGTCGACGGCGGCGGCGGATCGCGATGTGTTCTGGAAAAGTGATCGGGTACTTAGGTTTTTTCCGTCGGGGGGTCTTTATAGGCGAAGGGGCAATGTCAAAGGAGGAGCCAGGGGCCCTCACACCAGGCTCGCGCGGCGAGGCCCCTGGCCGCGCTACCTGTGCGTGTGGGGCCCTGGTGGCCCCCCTCCTACTCTCCTTCAGATCTCTGGAAGCTTCCGGGTAAAATAAGACTTTAGGAACTTGTTTCGTCCAATTCCGAGAATATTTCCTGTGTATCACTTCTGAAACGCAAAAACAGCAAAAAATAGGGAACTGGCACTGTGGCAACTTGTTAATAGGTTAGTTCCAGAAAATGCATAAAAGTGCCATGAAGTGTAACGAAACAATAGGCAAATGGTGTAAAAACACAGCATGGAGCATCGAAAATTATAGATATGTTAGAGACATATCAACTGACTCTTTATTGGACTCACTAAATGGAATACTATTATCACGAAGAACTTGATGGACCACAACGGACGACGGATGACCTAGACGCCTATGCCACAATGATGAAGAGGATTTGGCCGCCCCATGAGCATGATGACCAACAGATGACGTAGATGACGATGGTAGAGGATAAAGTCCATCCACACATCTACCTTGAAGCAGAACCTCCCTCGTGTCCTGATCCTTGACAAAGAAAGAGTTAGGCCAATATTCAACAAAGGCATGATTATCACGTGCTAGGCGACTAGTAGAGAGAAGACTCTTGGTGGCTTGAGGAACATGAAGGATATTATTAAGATGCAAATCATGAGTAGGGGTATGAATTACAGAATTACCAATATGATGTATATCCATACCTGAGCCACTAGCTGTGTAAATTTGTTCATTGCCGTTGTAGCGATCTCTCACATGCAGCTTCTCCAGTTCTCCTGTGATATGATCAGTTGCACCAGAATCAGTGTACCAATTGGTGTCAACTCCATAGGATCCATAAGCAGTGCCAACAGATTTTTCTGGCCTCCTATAATTTTTCTGATGTCTTTTCCAGCAATTTAGTGCAGTATGTCCAATCTTGCCACATATTTGACAAGTTTCATTGGTGCGGCCACCATAATTCTGACCACTACGGCCACCATTGCCACGACCACCACCATATCTGCCGCGGCCACCATATCCGCCACGGCCACCACCATGGTTCTGACGATCATAGCCGCCACCATAGCCATTGCGCTGATCATAATCATACCGACATTCACGGTATTGGTCTTGATAATCTCCACGTCCACGGCCACCTCCACGGCCGCCACGAGTCGCCGAGTTAACTGACGGATCACTTGATTTTCTGGACTCCATCCGAGCCTCATAGGACATAAACTGTGAGTACACATCACTTAGACTGACGTTCTTCTCCGCCTTTATCAGGGCGGTAATTGCGGCAACAAAGCCATCATACTCTTCATCAAGGCCTGAAAGGATGTGTGAGATTACATCCAAATTATCCAGTGGCTTGCCAGCTGCAGCCATCTCATCTGAGAGACCCTTGATTTCATTAAGATACACTTGACCTGATTTATTTTCCTTACGACATTGATTGAGCCTGGTGCGGAGTTGCACCACCCGTGCCTGAGATTGTGAAGCAAACATCTCTGTTACAGCCTTCCATAAGGCTGCAGAAGTGCGGAGTCCCACCATCTGTGTGAGAACCTCCCTGCCCATGTTCCGAACCAGAAACCCTAGGACAGATTGATCTTGTGCCACCCATCTCGCATAGTCAGGATTTGTGATTGTCGTCTCCACACCATCCTTGTCCCTGACAGTTATTTCCTTCTCCGGCGCCTCGATTGAGCCATCAAGATAACCAAATAATTGCGCACCATAAATCTCCGGCAAAGCTTGAGTCTGCCATAGTAAGAAATTATCCCGGGTGAGCTTCTCCAAGATGGTGATGTTCATCGAGGTGCCACCAGCAGAAGAGGATGATCCGGCGCATGAGGTAGACATCGGCGCAATTCACAGAAACCAATCTGTGCCGCAGCAAGAAAGAAGAGGAAAGCTGTGCCGCGGCAGGGCTGGGACTTGCGAAGCAGACGACGAGCTAGAGGTCGAGCGAGGCAAGAAGTATCAATCTCGAGGCAAGCGGGGGCGAAAGTTTTTCGGCTAGATGCGATCGGAAGGAACCGGCTCGTGATACCATGTAAAAATTATGGAAGCGATACCCGGCCAGGGGTCGCTCGATGTGTTTATATTAGCGATGACATACAATTACAGGGTGTGTCCAATACCAACATGGTAGGACCAGAGGCCCAATCAGCCCATATACAAGAGATCGATATCTACACGTATACATATCGTTTAACAATGAGGAGATCTGAAAACATAAGACAATGTAATAAGTTGCTTGGCACAAGGGAGTTATTGCAAAAACTGCTATGTCCCTATGTTCCACTGTCTGCTTAGTTCTCTGTACTATATTTCTACTTCCGTAAAAAAAATGTTCACGGATGGGAAAAATATTTCATGTACAAATGGAGAAAGATGCATTACTTTCGCTCAACCTGATGCATAGTTGGTAAGGTACGAGAGTAACTAGGCAAGTAATGTCACATGTGGTGCAGATCAGCTTGAGGTTGGTTAGGAATAACAGCTACGGCCTCTTGCTTATGAATGGACATGCTCAATGCAGACGTACATATCGTAAAGTTCCAATAGGATGAGATCTGCGCCTTTGGGTGAAGATTGGGCTGATAAAATTGTTGCCTGATCTTTGGACGAGGTCATTTTCAAGAAATATTTATTTGTGTCATGGTGGATACGATCTCAACGTGGATGTCTGAAAGCGTGGAGAACGACATGTATTCCTCGGCATTTGTTCTCCTCACAATGCTTCTTGCTCTAGCATAGGGGGACGATGGCATATGGGTACATTAGTGTTACAACCTCATAGCACTACTAGGAAAACCCTTATCCATGGGCCCATTATCTACGGCGCACTACGTTTCGGTGCTCCACAGTAAGTAGCCGTGGCGCACCAAAATAAATGCTCCACAGATATCACCTTATTTGTGGCGCACCAAACCTGGGGTGCACCACGCATATGTGGGCCCCAACGAACACCAGGGCCTGGGGTGTCAGGCCCCCACATCCGTGGCGCATGAATTTGGAGTGCGCCACGCATATGGAAGAGATCAGTGGCGCACCACTGATCCATGCGCCACGGATATAAGTGGGCCCATCCTCTGAAAAAGGTGGCAGACATACCTGTGGCGCATGTCCCTTTGGTTCGCCACTGATATGTATATTTGTGGAGCACCATAGTGATGTGCGCCACGGATATGTCGTACCTACCACCATAAAGGTGCCATCTCCCCCTACCTCCCACTCCAAACCCTCACTCCCATAGATCTAGCTCTAGCTCTAGTTCCTCTTCTCTCCACCCCCATTTTCTTCAATTATTTCTCCATTTTAGGTAGCTAGCCAAAACTTGGATTGGATAGATATGTAAGGGTTGACTTCCTCCTTCTCCCCTCTCACATATATCTAGCTCTACTCCTCCCACTAGCTAGCACATATCTTGTCTCCCTCAAGTTTGGCTCTCCGCTCACGGATTCATCGGTAACTTGTCTAATAGGTGAGTATATGGTTAGATGAAAATATGTATGCTTGTTTCCTTGTGGCGGCCAACACGTGGCATGTATGGCGGCGTGTTATGTGAGATATATATGGTATATGTGTTTTATATGTGATCGAGAGGGGCATGGATGCTTGTGTATGGTTTGTGCAGGTACCGGCGCGTGGTGCATGGATGTTTGCCGAAATGTTGATTAATTTCTATTTCAGCAAACTTTTGCACTACCCATATGTCCTATTTATAGGGAAGGTCATGCCGAATTTTTCCGGTGATATGACCATAAATTATTCTAAATATTCTCATTTGCTCCATACCGTGCAGGCAACGATGGTGCGCCACATGAGCGAAGGTATGGTGGCTAGATACAAGGAACGCGTGATGGCCGTCATGATTCGGAACAACATGTCCGAGATAAGATGTCCTTGTCATAGATGCAACCTCAGGGCCCTAATCAAGCATGATTCCGGTATATTGGAGAAGCACTTGCTCATGAGTGGTTTCATAAAAGGCTACATTGACGAGGACGTCAACAACAGGCCCCCGCCGGCAGGAAATGGTGACGTGGGAGGCCGACGAGAAGGCGAAGAGTCACCCAGACATGATGAAGGATATGCGGGACATGATCATGATGATGACACCGGATCCGATGGTGGTGGAGAAGACACAGACATGGAGATACCGCTAACTTCAACCTTGCGGGACCCTCATGTTCAAGAACTGCTCCTCAAAGAGACAAGCAATGCCAAAGCTGCTGCCCGTGAGAAAGACAAGCTGGAGCAAATGGAGAAAGACGGGAAAACTCTGTTGTATCCTGGGTGCCGGCCCGAGGATACACGCCTGAACGTAACCCTCAAAGCTTTGGAGATGAAGGTGCAACACAAATGGACCGACGTTAACTTCCACGATAACCTGGAATACTGGCACGAGAAGCTTCCCGAGGGGAACACATTGCCAAGGAGTACCGAGGAGGCCAAGAAAGTCATGTGCCCTCTCGATCTACCGCATGTGAAGTACGACGCATGCATCAATGATTGCGCACTTTATCGGGAAAAGTACAAGGAACTAACCACATGCCCGGTGTGCGGCCAATCATGATACAAGAGAGGGAGCAGGAAAGTTCCTCGAAAAGTGGTATGGTACTTTCCTATCACCCCCGTCTGAAGCGGTATTTCATAGACCCTAAGGAAGTGAAGCTCATGCAATGGCACGCGCAAAGAGAGAAGCCCGGAGATGATCCGGAGAAGGGCACGATCCTGACACACCCTACGGACGCTAGCTAGTGGCTCGCATTGGAAATGGAAGACAGTTTCGGGGACGATGCCAGGAACGTTAGGCTAGGTATGAGCATAGATGGACTCAATCCCTTCGGCAACCAGAGTAGCACGCATAGCACGACGGTTTTGGTCTGAGAGCCGTGTTGCTCACGACGGTGCAGGACTATCCTGGATACGCATATGTCTCTTGCCAGGCGGCCCATTGACACAATGCATGTGTCAGGTGCATGGATAAAACGTCGCATGTCCAGCTACCGAAGGACCCCGGTTCTTCGAAAACCGTGTTCCCTGGCATTCGAAAGTGGCTTCCCACCGATCATCCTTGGAGAAAATGCGGAGATCTGTTCAATGGTAGTGAGGAGCTCGAAACATCCCCACCTATTTATAATGGAGAGGATATCAATAATTTGCTAGAAGAATGGGAAGTGTGCCCCACGCCAGGAAAGAAGCGTCCGAGGGTAAAGCCGCTGCGAGGTTTATGGAAAGCGAGGTCCATTTTCTGGGACCTGCCATACTAGAAATACCTCCACACGCCTCATAGCCTTGATCTCATGCACATCACGAAGAATGTGTGTGAGATTCTAGTTGCCACTATCGTCAACATGTCGGAGAAAACCAAAGATGGGCCAAAGGCAAGAAATGACCTGATCAAGATGGGCATCAGGAAAGAACTTCATGGAGGATGCCCCGATGACGCTGATGATGATGAGATGCAGGCGGATACTCAAGGTCATATGCGCAAAAAGGCTAAGAGAAACGACTACTACTGCCCACCTTCCTGCTTCACTCTTAGTGAGCCGGAGCTCCACCAGTTTTTCAGCGTCCTCCTAGGAGTCAAGCTTCCTACCGGTTACGGAGGGAAGATATCATGATACCTGGACAAAATGAAGAAGAGGTTCTCCGGGATGAAATCTCATGACTGCCACGTGCTGATGACCCAGATACTTCCAGTAGCGCTCCGAGGGATCATGGATAAGCACGTACGTGAGACGCTATTTGGCCTCTGCAACATTTTCGACGTCCTCTCTAGGAAGTTGATCGGCATGAAGCAGCTCGAAAGGCTACAAGGTGAGATCATCATGATACTATGCGAGCTCGAGATTTACTTCCCCCCGCGTTCCACAACATCATGGTGCATGCATCTGCTCGTCCACGTGGTGGATGATGTCATCCACCTTGGGCCGCCATTCCTCCACAACATGATGGCATTCGAAAGGCTGAACGACGTTCTCAAAGGCTACGTTCGCAATAGGGCGTGTCCGGATGGAAGCATAGCCAAGGGCTTCCTGTCCTATGAGTGCATATTGTTCTGCCAGAATTATCTACAAAACGAGGACGAGGACGTCCCTATTGGTCTGCCAATCAGGAGGCACCTCGGCAGGATCCATGGGTTTGGTCACGGCGATGGCTTCGTCCCCGTGCACATTGTATAACAAGCCTGACAACCAGACTTGATAGGGCACACCGAGTCACGCTACAACACCTTGATTTGGTCGCACCTTGGGTGTTAGAGCACAAAAGCTTCATTGAGAAGAAGTTTAGTGACACGGGCAGACGGAGGACGAAGGGAATCGTAACTAGAGAGCACAACTCCAGCTTTACGCGTTGGTTCAAGGAAAAGCTACTCCAGCTTCATCATGGTAACATGCCTTCCATGGAAGAGGAAAAACTCTTATTCATCTTGTCACAGGGCCCCGCGATGAACGTGAGGACCTATCAGGCATACGACATCAATGGTTACACATTCTAGACCGAGAAAAAGGACCATAGCAGCGAACACCAGAACTCGGGGGTCACGATGCTGTCCTACGCAGATGAGGAATCTACCGTCAATTAAAGGTTCTTCGGGGGGATCGAGGAGATCTGGAAACTCAACTACTGTGGAGAGAAGATGCCGATGTTTCGAGTCAGATGGGCCAAGAACGTCGAAAAAGAAGGCCGGTACTTCACCACCATGGTCATATCGGAAGCCAAATCTAGCGCGAACGTCCAGGTGAAAAATGAGCCATGGGTACTGGCGAGCCAGGTTGATCAATGCTTCTTCATTACCGACCCGGTAAGGCCTAGCCGTGTTGTCGTTAGGAGGGGAAAAAGGAGCATCATCGGAATGGAGGGAGTGGCCACCGAGCAAGACTTCGACAAGTACGGCAATCCCAAGATAGAAGAGGAATTCGACAAGTACTTCGACATGCCTAGTGATGCCGCTGGAAGAAGGAAGACCACCCTACCCGCTAACGGATGCCCGTACACGAGAAGAAATCCCCATGCTTTCGGGCTCAATTATTCAACCGCGATGAAGAAGGGCAAGAAGATCGTGACGAGTCGACGACGGTAGCTCGTTCGGAATCGACATCGGACAACATGTGTCATTTTTGGAGGAACAATCATATAAATGATTTTTGGTTTTTTGTAACAATGATCATATATATGATATATGATTCATATGGTTTTATGTAACAATAATATATAAAAAGATGTCGGATTGGTACTATTTAAAAATTATTATTTTTAGAATAACCAAATGTTATTTATTGCAATATAGTAATTTTAAATTTTCTGAAATATAGTTTTTGTAAAAACAGAAAAAGGTGGGAGGTCGAGGGTTCGAACCTAGCACCTCCCAAACAGCCAGCGTGCAGAACCCAGAACCACTAGGCTATGTCGAGATTGTTGTCTATATGACACTTCGGCTTGCTTTGAACTATACAAAGACATGCGTGGCGCACCCCTATATGGTGCGCCACGCATAACATATCCGTAGCGCACCTCTGAGGGATGCACCACGCATAACCAGGACTTAGGGTAAAATGGTTCGCCCCGGCCCCTTTCTTCAATCCCACACGCGCGCGTGCACTTCTCTTCTCTTCCCCACCCGAACCCTAGCCGCCGCGCTTGCCTCCGCTCCGAGCTGCCGCGTTCGCCTCCGCTCCACCGCCCTCGCCTCTGCTACGCCACACCGCGCACGCCTGTGGAGGAGCCGTCTGTGGAGGAGCCACCACGGAGGAGGAGGAGCTCACCGTCTGTGGAGGAGCCGCCGCGGAGGAGGAGGAGGTCTCCA
The DNA here is from genome assembly GCA_007115705.1 of Dactylis glomerata. Taxonomy (NCBI): domain Eukaryota; kingdom Viridiplantae; phylum Streptophyta; class Magnoliopsida; order Poales; family Poaceae; genus Dactylis; species Dactylis glomerata. Next base: position 1,577,172 of record QXEO01000194.1, on the reverse strand, counting down.
TCTGTGGAGAAGCTGCTGTGGAGGAGGAGGAGGATGCCGTCTTCCCCGACCTCACCTTCAACCCCGACCTCACCGTCTTCCCCTCTTCCCCTCTTCCCCGCCTTGGTGAGCGCTCGCCTTCCCCTCTTCCCCTCTTCCCTCTTCCCCTCCAGGTTCTTACCGTTGCAGAATAAGCTACATAATGATCTTGTCTCGTTTTAACTTCATAGCTATGCATAGGAAAAGGCAATATGTGATCTATTGGACAGAGCAAATAAATATCAAAATGGCCTTGTCTTGTTTTAACTTCAGTATGAATGAAAAAAAGCAAGTGTTTCAATTGTGCATACTGCAAACACAGAGAATCAGCATTCAAATGATCCTGCTGAAACCTTTTAAGAGCAACAGATTTACGCATGCCTAGGGTAGTAATCCATGCATCACACAAGTCCTTCTGATAAATGAAAAAGGAAGAAAAAAGTTAGCAAATAAAGAAAAAATATAGCAAAAAAGGAAACATTTGACTGGCAAGTGATCTGGCATTCTGGCCGAAATGAATCTTTTTTTTATCTAGATGTTAGTTTTTATTAGAATATCTATTTGGTGCCTTTAGTTAAGCACTAAGTTAACAAAATTCACATTTTTTTATGTTGTTTTCGAATGGGAATGCACATTTCATACTTGATTTTCTAAATCATCATATTTCAGTACGACATATGATATTCTACCTATTTCAAAATGTAGCTTTTATTTTGACTGCAATATATGCTTTCATATACAAATAATAACCCAATAACTATTCCACATATTTGTTCCTAGGTTGAAAAAGATCTGATAAGATGATTGATATTGTATTGACTCGCGTACTATTACTATTTTCCACTCGATACGCTTATTCCTTTGTTTACAGCAAACCGGTGAGATTGATAACCTCATCGTAAGTTGGGAGCAAAGTATTTGGTTGTGTTGTGTGCACGTTTCACGTTTCTACTAGTTGAAGACGCGCTAACTCGTTTTATCATAAACGGCGCCCTTGTTGGAGTGTCACTAGGCTATCAAGTATCACCTTCAGTCGTTTGGCTTCTTCCCCTTCGGATCGATAAACCTTGGTTTCTTACTGAGGGAAAACCTTGCTGCTATATTCATCATACCTTCCTCTTGGGGTTCCCAACTGGATGGTGCTTTACATTATCAACACCGTGCCGCATCAAGCTCTTTTCTGGCGCCGTTGCCGGGGAGGAAAAAGAAGACTTCTGCAAGGGGAGTTTCGCACGCACATCCTTTACTTTGTTTTAAGTTTTGCTTTACTTTATATTTACTTGCATCGTTTTGTCAAAATCACAAAAAAATTAGTTTCCTTTATAGTTGTTACTTTATTACTTTTAGTTCATTATGTTGTTCCCTAAGTACGTTTTGGAGGACCTCTCAGTAGGTAGTGGTTCAATTATTGGGAAAAGTAACATCGAGGAGTTCTTTAATCATATTAGTATGCATAAAGATGTTGAGGAAAAGTCTTTGGCTGAGCTTGCTCCTAGTTATGAAGTTGCTTATGCTTATTTGATTCACATGTTAGAAGCTAGGTTTGCTAGCCTTAATCCTTTTATGCAATACATGTTTCTTAAGCTTCATGATATTGAGGATCCTGAAAAGAAAGCTTTTATCTTGGAAACTTTGCGCATAGAATTTAGAGATGTTGCCATTGAAGCTAGGAAAGTTCTTAAGCGCTTTAATAAACTCAATTCACCTATAAAGGTTGTTAGTACAAACAATGAGGGAACCGAAATACCTATACCTAGCAAGCTCTTGGGATTGTATGAAGCTTTTAAAAATAATTTTGATTGGATCTGTCCCAAAAACCTTTTTAGTGATTTGAGTGAACCAAAGCGTGATCACAAAGGGTCTTCAAAAACTTATGTGGATGAAATACAATGCCTTATTGACAAGACTTCTGTAGTTGATCTTAATGCTTCATCACTTGATATTACTTGATTCGCATTTTCTGCGCCTAGCTCAAAGGCGTTAAAGAAATGCACTCTTGGGAGATAACCCAATGTTTTTACATTCAATTTGAGTCTTGGAAGTTTTTAATACTGTAATGGCCTCTCCTTATCATTTTTATTTCATTTTTGTGCCAAGAGAAGCCTCTAATTTGAGCGAGGTAAGATTTGGGGATGTTGCTGTCCTGAAACAGTTTTCGGTGCTGCACCGTAAAAATTTGTGAAAATTCTCTGTATATCTTTTGGACCTGTAATTTCTTGTGCATATGCCCAGGTTATATCCAAACTTTTATTAGTTGAACACTTTTTGATTTGAGCAATAGAAAACCCTCAAAAAATTCGACCTTTGTCAGCTGTTCTGTTTTGACAGATTTCTGCTAATATTTGTGTTTGTGATACGTCTCAAACGTATCTATAATTTTTGATGCTCCATGCTTTGTTTTACACCATTTGCCTATTGTTTCGTTACACTTAGTGGCATTTTTATACGCTTTCCGGAACTAACCTATTAACGAAGTGCCACAGTGCCAGTTCCCTGTTTTCTGCTGTTTTTGGTTTCAGAAGTGATACACAGGAAATATTCTCCGAATTGGACGAAACAAGTTCCTGAAGTCATATTTCATCGGGGAGCTCCCAAACATCCGAAGACCTGACGGAGGGGGGCCACGAGGCCCCCACACACAGGGGCGGCGCGGCCTAGCCCCTGGCCGCGCCAGCCCCGTGTGAGGCCACGTGGTCCACCCTCTGACAGCCTCCTTTCGCCTACATATACCCCCTGACGAGAAAAACCTAAGCGCCCGATCAGATTTCCAGAAAGAGTTCCGTAGCTCCGCCGCCGCCACCGACGAATTTCGGGGGACAGAAGTCTCTGTTCCGGCACCCTGCCGGGACGGGGAAGTGCCCCCGGAGCCATCTCCATCGGTCTCCATCGCCGTCTTCGCCGTCTCCATCGACCTCACCGCCATCTCCATCAACCTTGCTGTCTCCTATGATGAGGAGGGAGTAGTTCATCCCCGGGGCTGAGGGCTCTACCGGTAGCTATGTGGTTCACCTCTCTCTCCCATGATGTGATCTTTATGTGATCGTGAGCTTTGTATCATGTTGAACAAGTACATGTTATTATTCAGATATTTTGTGTACTCTAGTGATATTATTAAAGTAATCTATTCCTCCTGTTATGGTGTAACGGTGACAGTGCGTGCATCATGGTGGTACTTGGTTTAGGGTACGATTGTGATCCCTTGTGGATTATGAGAATAATTATTGCTATGATAGTTTGAGTGATTTATTCCTCCTTTCATGGTGTAAAGGTGTGAGTGTGTGCACCGTGTTAGTACTTGGTCTAAGTTGCAATGATTTCTATCTTGAATTGTGATCTGATTTGGATATCTCTATGAGTGGTGTTTGTCAAGTACTTGATGGACTTTAAGGGGTGCTTCTGTAGCCACTACACAATGATTAGTGTTATTCAATAGGAGAGTAATTTAGAGTACCTTAGCAAGAGAAGTTACTTGTTCATTCATGTTATATTGTTGGGAGTGTGTCCACTAGTGAAAGTATGATCCCTAGGCCTTGTTTCCAAGCTTTGCATACCGTTTACTTGCTATTTTGTTACTTGTTTGCTTGCAGCGATATTTACTTTAAATCACATTTTCTACTTATAATCATCACTACTACTTGTATTTCACTATCTCTTCGCCGAACTAGTGCACCTATACATCTGACAAGTGTATTGGGTGTGTTGGGGACACAAGAGACTTTCTGTATCGTAATTGCAGGGTTGCTTGAGAGGGATAGCTTTGACCTCTAACCTCCCTGAGTTCGATAAACCTTGGGTGATCCACTTAAGGGAAACTTGCTGCTGTTCTACAAACCTCTGCACTTGGAGGCCCAACAAGTGTCTACAAGAATAGAAGTGCGTAGACATCAAGCTCTTTTCTGGCGCCGTTGCCGGGGAAGGAAGAGAAGACTTCTGCGAGGGGAGTTCTTCGCACACACATTCTTTACTTTGTTATTTGTTTTGCTTTACTTTATTTATTTACCTGCATTGCTTTATATCAAAAATCCAAAAAAATTAGAATCCTTGGTAGTTGTTTTTACTTGTTTACTTTCGTTTTGCTGAAATGGCCAATCCTGAAAACACCAAGTTGTGTGACTTTGCTAGCACAAACAATAGTGATTTTATCTGCACTCCTATTGCACCACCTGTTCCTGCTACCACTTTTTATGAGATCAAGCCTGCTTTATTGAACCTTGTTATGAAAGAGCAATTTTCTGGTGCTAGTACTGAAGATGCTGCAGCTCATCTCAACAATTTTGTTGAGCTATGTGAGATGCAGAAATATAAGGATGTTGATAGTGATATTATTAAGCTCAAGTTGTTTCCTTTTTCTTTGAGAGGTAAGGCACGCTCTGATCCTAGTGCTACATCTATTGATATTACTTGATTCGCAATTTTCTGCGCCTAGCTCAAAGGCGTTAAAGAAAAGCACTCTTGGGAGATAACCCAATGTTTACTTTCAGTACTTTTTCTTTTTCTTGAGTCTTGGAAGTCATTACTACTGTAATGACCGCTCCTTATCTTGTTTATTTCGTTTTTGTGCCAAGAGAAGCCTCTAATTTGAGTGAGGTAAAGATTTGGGGTTATTGCTGTCCTGAAACTGTTTTCGGTGCTGCACCGTAAAAATTCGTGAAAATTCTCTGTTTATCTTTTGGACCTGCGATTTCTTGTGCATATGCCCCAGGTTATATCCACACTTTTCTTAGTTGAACACTTTTTGATTTGAGCAACGGAAAATCCCTCAAAAATTCGTCCATTATCAGCTGTCCAGTTTTGACAGATTTCTGCCAATATTTGTTTTTGCCACTCTATCGCTTTCTTTTGAGTTCTTTTTGATCATGGAACTCTTGTGTAAGTTGCTACAGTAGTATATACTTTATATGTGGTAGTTTTGAGTTGAAACCTGAAGCTAAAAGAGGTTGAATATATTTTATGCTTACACTAATGTTGCTAATAGAATTGTGTTTAGTTTTGTATGAAGGAAGTTTTCAAGTGTAGGGATTGGAGAATGATGAGATGAGTTGAAGAATGGACAAAAGCTCAAGCTTGGGGATGCCCAGCACCCCAAGAAATATCCAAGAAGTACAAGCGTCATAGCTTGGGGATGCCCCCGAGGCACCCCTTCTTCATCGGCAAAAATCAGGTCACCTTTCAAAACACTATATTTTTATTGCTTCATGCACTATGTGTTTTTCTTGGAGCGTCAGTTGTTTTAGTTTTCTTAGTTTGCTTAGTTTGTTTGTTTGCTGCAATAAATGGTTGGACCCCAACAAATTTCCTTTGGAGGAGATGTACTCGTTTTCAATTGCAAAGAATGCTCTAGTTTTCACTCTTATTAATCGAGCATTCTAGTTTTTCTGCTACTGCTTTTGGTTTTCGTTTTCGCCTTGATATGCGTTCAGATCTTGTCATATCTTTTCATCAAGGTGTATTTTTGCCTCTGAACTTTATTGGTTTTCATCAAAAGAGGTGTCTTTAAAAATTTCAAATGGTGTTGGAAAAGAGAAAAAGCTTTGTGCAAAATAGTGGTACAAGAAGGAGCTTGTGTAGACTGCGGCTTAGGCTTTTTCATGTCATGCTAGATGTCTTTTTGATAGTATGCTTAGTGGTTTTGCTGTAGCATGACTTGTCTCAAATAACTGAGATTGCTTAATGAGCCTTTGAAAAAATCATGCGTTGTTTTTATTGTATGGAAGCATTATTTTGGTTTTCTCCTTGATGCTTTATTTGGGTTGACTTGGCGCATGCTCACACATGTTAGACTCTTACAAAGTCGCCATTAGCCTTCATGATCATTTAGTTTTTGACTTTTGATGCCATCATATGCTTCTTTTAATGTCGCTTTGTCGCTTTGCATGATTATGGCCATTACTGCTCTCTTAGTTGGTCGCTCCCAGTTTTTTGCTAGCCCTCGCCTTGTACTGAGTATGAGCTCTACTCGTGCATCCAACTCCTAAAAGCCAAAGTTTTCCATTGTGTCCACCATACATACCTACTAGCAATTTGTTATTCCAAGTAAATTTGACTTGCTTTTATATTCTCTTCAAATTAAACTCTTACCAGTGTTATGCGAAATTCGGTCAGTAAAGATCTCACGAATCGGAAGGCACACTTTACTTTTTCCTGTTCTAAAAATTTGACATTGTGGTCTTTTATGCTGAGTTGTTATGCTTGCAAGTTGTAAGTTGGATTCTAGCCCAACCATGCCGTCATGGGGCAAGCTTTCAACATTGCACTTCCTATTTGAGTTGATATTGTGATCTTTTGTTTATGGATGCCCGCTGTGTGAAATGAATTGGGAATCTTGTGAGGATCATGGAGTTTTTATATGTGTTAGGGAAACGCCGGGCCGCCAATCTAAGCCATGCATAATTCATGGTGGAAATTTGCAGCATACCCATGGTGAACATTCGACGACGCATCTCACAATAAAAAGCTAAACAATATAGCAAATAAAAGAGATGTCGAGGTGTTCATTGTCTGCTTGTCCTGTCATTTTGGTGTGGGCTTGTTCCATGTCATCGGGCACGGAGGTACCCCATTGGCGGTTCTCAATGATATGCATATACTTACAATGACAAGAGCCTTGCTTGGGACTCTAAGTAAACTAGCATAGTTTGGGTACTCGTATTCACGGGACACGAGGTTTTCAACTTATGATTTGTCAAGCATATGCATCATAATTGTTCTCGCATTAACTTTAACCATTCAAGATGCTTATGATGGGGGCAATGAGAGCTCAAAGCCGGTAAGTACCATAATTTTTGAAGGTTATAAAACTTGCAATCACTGCTTCCCTCTGCGAAGGGCCTGTCTTTTACTTTTATGTTGAGTCACCACCTTCTTTCTTTATGCACCATTAAGAGAGCATAGTTGTCATTCTTAGTGTGATATGCATTGTCCCAAGGTTCATTGATTGACTCATATTGTTGGTTTCACTTGTTCTTAAATTATTTGTATCTAGTCACCCTCTTAAACTTTGAGGTGTCCTATGCATTTATGTTTTGCTCTCTTTGAAGGACAAGCTGAAAACCACTTGTATGTTTTTCCTTATGATTTGAACACACGTTTGACTTTCATTGTTTCATTATCATGATCTTTTGTTTGTGTTCATTTGCATGTTTACAACATGGTTGCTAAGTTCTTATTGTCATGATTATATCTTCATGCCCATGTTTAAGTTCTATTGATCCCAGCTCATCAATGCTTACATATATGATCAAGATTGTGTAGGTGCATGTCACCTCAAAAATTATTCTTTTGTTATCACTTACCTACTCGAGGACGAGCAGGAGTTAAGCTTGGGGATGCTTGATACGTCTCAAACGTATCTATAATTTTTGATGCTCCATGCTTTGTTTTACACCATTTGCCTATTGTTTCGTTACACTTAGTGGCATTTTTATACGCTTTCCGGAACTAACCTATTAACGAAGTGCCACAGTGCCAGTTCCCTATTTTCTGCTGTTTTTGGTTTCAGAAGTGATACACAGGAAATATTCTCCGAATTGGACGAAACAAGTTCCTGAAGTCATATTTCATCGGGGAGCTCCCAAACATCCGAAGACCTGACGGAGGGGGGCCACGAGGCCCCCACACACAGGGGCGGCGCGGCCTAGCCCCTGGCCGCGCCAGCCCCGTGTGAGGCCATGTGGTCCACCCTCTGACAGCCTCCTTTCGCCTACATATACCCCCTGACGAGAAAAACCTAAGCGCCCGATCAGATTTCCAGAAAGAGTTCCGTAGCTCCGCCGCCGCCACCAACGAATTTTGGGGGACAGAAGTCTCTGTTCCGGCACCCTGCCGGGACGGGGAAGTGCCCCCGGAGCCATCTCCATCGGTCTCCATCGCCGTCTTCGCCGTCTCCATCGACCTCACCGCCATCTCCATCAACCTTGCTGTCTCCTATGATGAGGAGGGAGTAGTTCATCCCCGGGGCTGAGGGCTCTACCGGTAGCTATGTGGTTCACCTCTCTCTCCCATGATGTGATCTTTATGTGATCGTGAGCTTTGTATCATGTTGAACAAGTACATGTTATTATTCAGATATTTTGTGTACTCTAGTGATATTATTAAAGTAATCTATTCCTCCTGTTATGGTGTAACGGTGACAGTGCGTGCATCATGGTGGTACTTGGTTTAGGGTACGATTGTGATCCCTTGTGGATTATGAGAATAATTATTGCTATGATAGTTTGAGTGATTTATTCCTCCTTTCAAGGTGTAAAGGTGTGAGTGTGTGCACCGTGTTAGTACTTGGTCTAAGTTGCAATGATTTCTATCTTGAATTGTGATCTGATTTGGATATCTCTATGAGTGGTGTTTGTCAAGTACTTGATGGACTTTAAGGGGTGCTTCTGTAGCCACTACACAATGATTAGTGTTATTCAATAGGAGAGTAATTTAGAGTACCTTAGCAAGAGAAGTTACTTGTTCATTCATGTTATATTGTTGGGAGTGTGTCCACTAGTGAAAGTATGATCCCTAGGCCTTGTTTCCAAGCTTTGCATACCGTTTACTTGCTATTTTGTTACTTGTTTGCTTGCAGCGATATTTACTTTAAATCACATTTGCTACTTATAATCATCACTACTACTTGTATTTCACTATCTCTTCGCCGAACTAGTGCACCTATACATCTGACAAGTGTATTGGGTGTGTTGGGGACACAAGAGACTTTCTGTATCATAATTGCAGGGTTGCTTGAGAGGGATAGCTTTGACCTCTAACCTCCCTGAGTTCGATAAACCTTGGGTGATCCACTTAAGGGAAACTTGCTGCTGTTCTACAAACCTCTGCACTTGGAGGCCCAACAAGTGTCTACAAGAATAGAAGTGCGTAGACATCAGTTTGCCGCTTTATCGCTTTCTTTTTGAGTTCTTTTGATCACAAAACTTTTGGAGAAGTTTCTACAGTAGTATATGCTTTATATGTGGTGGTTTTGAGTTGAAATCTGAAGCAAAAAGGGGTTGATTTGATGTTATGCTTACACTAATGTTGCTAATAAATTTGTGTTTAGTGTTGTATGAAGCAAGTTTTCAAGTGTAGGGATTGGAGAATGATGAGATGAGTTGAAGAATGGACAAAAGCTCAAGCTTGGGGATGCCCATGTCACCCCAAGAAATATCCAAAAAGTACAAGCGTCAAAGCTTGGGGATGCCCCGAGGCACCCCTTCTACATCGGCAAAAATCAGGTCACCTTTCAACGCACTATATTTTTATTGCTTCATACATTATGCGTTTTTCTTGGAGCGTTAGTTGTTTTTAGTTTTCAGTTTTGTTTTGTTTTGTTTGCTGCAATAAATGGTTGGACCCCAACATGTTTCTTTTGGAGAAGTTGCCATGCTTTTCATTTGCCAAGAACACTCATTGAACGATAAAAGTGAAAAACATACTTGATCGAGTGTTCTTCTTTTTCTAGAACTGCGTTTAGCTTTTGATTTTCGCCTTGATTTGTGTTCATATCTTTTTATCAAGGTGTATTTTTGCCTCTGATCCATATTGGTTTTCATCAAAAGAGTTGTTTATAAAAAGTTCAAATGGTGTTGGAAAAGAGAAAAAGCTTTATGCAAAAAAGTGGTACAAAAAGGATCTTGTGTAGACTGCGGCCTAGGCTTTTGGATGTCGTGCTTGATGTCTTTTTGATAGTATGCTTAGTGGTTTTGCTCTAGCATGACTTGTCTCAAATAACTGAGATTGCTTAATGAGCCTCTGAAAAAATCATGCGTTGTTTTAATTATTTGGAAGCATTATTTTGGTTTTCTCCTTGATGCTTTATTTGGGTTGAATTGGCGTATGCTCACACATGTTAGACTCATACAAAGTCGCCATTGCCTCTATGATCATTTAGTTTTTGACTTTTGATGCCATCGTATGCTTCTTTTAATGTTGCTTTTGATGGGTTCGTAGCATAGAAAACAAAAATTTTCCTACGCATGAACACAAAACTAGCCAAGAAAACTCTACGAGATGGTAGCAACGGAGACTAACCCTCGATGACCGTAAGCGGGGATTACGTTCCCGCACAAACATTGACGATGGAGAGTCGATGTAGACGCACGTAGTCGACGTAGTTGTTCACTTGACGTAGTCGACGTCGTGGTTCACTTGACGATCTCAAGATCGTGTACCCGGCGCCACAAGTGGCGGCGCCTCCGTACTCACACACACGTGCAGCTTGACGTCGACTCCTCCACGCCCTCGGTCCAGCGGGGCAGCGGAAGAAGGGATCCGCCGGACACTCCTCCACACACTTCTCCAAGTGTGTGAACTACGAACTACAATTCCGGCAGAGCTTCGCTAAGCCAAGACGGAAAGTGGGCAGCAACTATGCAAGGGAGGGAGGATCAAGAAGTGTGTGTACAAGGGAGAGAGGGGGGTTTATATAGAGGAGGAGGGCAGCCAAGGGGTGGCCGGCCCAAGGGTCTCCTCCCTCTTCAATGCCCCCTCTTCATTCCCTTTTATGGTGATTACTCCCTCATCAACATGAGGTAACCCCCATTTTAATGCATGACATTCATGCCAATTAAAATCACACTTATTGATTTAATAAAACATTTTTATTTCTTTAATATTTGTTAATTCATTCAATTAACAAACATTAACAAATACACCCTTGAGTTATTTCGATATCCCGAAACAGTTTCGGTGCTTTTCTGAAACAACCCTTATGATGTCCTGTAATTCGATCGGAGTATCGTATCCACTCAAAAACGACGACGAGCCTTAAGTGTGTCACCCTACGGTTCGTGAATAACGTGGACATGATCGAGACTCCTCTCCGATCAATAATCAACAACGGGATCTGGAAATCCATGATGACTCCCACTTACTCAACGATGAACTAGTGATCGTGTGAACCGGTAACGAACATAGTTAATTCCTTTTGTCTCACGATATTATTACTTGTCCGAGATCTGATCATTTGGTATCAACCATACCTAGTTCGATCTCATTCCCGACAAGTCTCTTTACTCGTTCCGTGATAATGCATTCCTATGACCTAGTCACATGCTTGCAAGCGATTCCAATGCAATATCACCGAGAAGGGCCCAGAGAATATCTTTCCATCATCCGGATGGACAAATCCCACTCTTGATCCATGAGCCTCAACTAATACTTTCAGAGTACCCAAATCAACCTTTATAATCACCCTATTACGGTGTGACGTTTGATATCATCAAAGTACCCTTCCGGTATCAGTGATTAACATGATCTCATGGTCTAAGGATTAGAACTACTTCGCATGATTTTGATATAGCAATGAACTTGATGACTTGATCGTATTGCTATTCGTACTATGGGTGTGAGTGTTCATCACATCATTCTTCTAATGATATGACCCCGTTATTAACAACATCCAATGTTCATGATCAGGAAACCTTGATCATCAGTTAATCAACAAGCCAGTATAAAAGAGAGGCTTTACTAGGAACCCTTTTAGTTTATTAATCACACAAGTATTAATGTTTCCGATTAATACAATTCTAGCATGAAAAATAAACATCTATTATGAACACGGAATAATATAATAACAACTTTATTATTGCCTCTCGGGCATATTCCTTTCAGTCTCCCACTCGCACTAGAGTCAATAATCTAGATTACATAGTGATGAATCTAACACCCATTGAGTTCTGGTGCTGATCATGTTTTGCCTTGGGGAGAGCTTTAGTCAACGGGTCTGCCACATTCAGATCCGTGTGCACTTTGCAAATCTTTACATCACCATCCGCGACATGTTCACGGATGGAGTGAAATCGGCGCTTTACATGCTTGAATTTCTTGTGAGACCTTGATTCCTGAGTATTGGCTATGGCACCATTGTTGTCACAATAGATAACCATTGGATCCAATGCACTCGGAACCACACCCAGTTCGGATATGAACTCCTTCATCCAAACTGCTTCTTCTGCCGCTTCTGAAGCAGCAATGTATTCCGCCTCTGTTGTTGATCTCGCCACCACGCTTTGCTTGGAACTCCTCCAGCTTACTGCTCCTCCATTCATAACAAATACGTACCCGGATTGAGACTTAGAGTCATCCGGATCAGTGTCGAAGCTAGCATCGACGTAACAACTTGCGACGAGCTCTTCTTCACCGCCATATACGAGAAACATATCCTTAGTCCTTCGTAAGTACTTAAAGATATTCTTGACCGCCGTCCAGTGTTCCAAACCTGGATCAGATTGGTACCTACTAGTCAAACTAATAGCATGTGCCACATCTGGTCTTGTACATAACATGGCATACATGATAGAGCCTATGGCAGAGGCATAGGGAATCTTATTCATTTCCTCTCTATCTTTAGCTGTAGCCGGACCTTGAGTCTTACTCAATATCTTTCCTTGCAACATAGGTAAGAACCCTTTCTTACTATCTTCCATTCTAAACTTCTTTAGAATCTTGTCAAGGTATATACTTTGTGATAGCCCAATTAAGCGTCTCGATCTATCTCTATAGATTTTGATGCCTAAAATATATGCCGCTTCACCAAGGTCTTTCATTGAAAACTTACTGTTTAAGTAATCTTTTACGCTCTTCAAAAGTTCTGTATCATTTCCAATCAGCAATATGTCATCCACATATAATATTAGAAATGCTACAGAGCTCCCACTCACTTTCTTGTAAATACAAGTTTCTCCATAAGTTTTGACAAATCCAAACCCTTTGATAACTTCGTCAAAACGGAGATTCCAACTCCGGGATGCTTGCTTCAGTCCATAAATGGATCGCTGAAGTTTGCATACCTTGTCAGCATCCTTAGGATCAACAAAACCCTTGGGCTGTACCATGTACAACTCTTCCTCAATGTTACCATTAAGGAACGCGGTTTTCACATCCATCTGCCAAATTTCATAATTGAAAAATGCAGCAATTGCTAAGATAATCCTAACAGACTTTAGCATCGCTACGGGTGAGAAAGTCTCATCGTAGTGAATTCCTTGAATTTGTCGGAAACCTTTTGCGACAAGTCGTGTTTTATAGACGGTCACATTACCATCAGCGTCTGTTTTCTTCTTGAAAATCCATTTATTCTCAACGGCCTTTCGGTCATTGGGAAGTTCCACCAAAGTCCATACTTGGTTTTCATACATGGATTCCATTTCGGATTTCATGGCTTCATGCCATTTGTTGGAATCTGGGCTCATCATCGCTTCATCATACGTCGCAGGGTCATTGTTCTCAACAATGGCATTTACGATAAGATCACCATACCATTCAGGAGTGGTGCGTGTTCTTGTCGACCTGCGAGGTTCGGTAGTATCCTCTTTTGGAGTTTCATGATCTTCATCATTAGCTCCCACTTCATTTGGTGAAGTCACCACCGGAACGGTTTCCGGCGCTGTGCCACTCGCCAATTCATGAAGAGGAGGTTCAATAACCTCATCGAGTTCTACCTTCCTACTATTCACACCTTTCGAGAGAAACTCCTTCTCCAAAAAGGATCCGTTCTTAGCAACAAACACTTTGCCCTCGGATCTGTGATAGAAGGTGTACCCAATTGTTTCTTTAGGGTATCCTATGAAGACACATTTTTCCGCTTTGGGTTCGAGTTTATCAGGCTGAAGTTTCTTCACATAAACATCGCATCCCCAAACTTTTAGAAATGACAGCTTAGGTTTGTTTCCAAACCATAATTCATACGGTGTCGTTTCAACGGATTTAGATGGAGCCCTATTTAAAGTGAAAGCGGCTGTTTCTAGCGCATAACCCCAAAAAGATAGTGGCAGATCGGTAAGAGACATCATAGACCGAACCATATCCAATAAGGTACGGTTACGACGTTCGGATACACCATTTCGTTGTGGCATTCCAGCGGGAGTGAGTTGTGAAACTATTCCACATTCTCTCATATGTGCGTCAAACTCGTAACTAAGATATTCTCCTCCACGATCAGATCGTAGAAATTTAATCTTTCTGGTACGATGATTTTCTACTTCACTCTGAAATTCTTTGAACTTTTCAAACGTTTCAGACTTGTGTTTCATTAAGTAAATATACCCATATCTACTTAAGTCATCAGTGAAAGTAACAAAATAACGATATCCACCACGCGCCGGCACACTTATAGGTCCACATACATCAGTATGTATGATTTCCAATAAGTCCGTCGCCCGTTCCATTGAACCGGAAAACGGCGTTCTAGTCATCTTGCCCATAAGGCATGGTTCGCATGTTTCAAATGATTCATAATCAAGTGATTCCAGAAGTCCATCCGAATGAAGTTTCTTCATGCGTTTAACACCAATATGACCTAAACGGCAGTGCCACATGTATGCAGCTATATCATCATTTGACTTAATTCTTTTGGCATTCACGTTATGAATATGTGTTTCATTACTATCAAGATTCAAAAGAAATAAACCTTTCTTCTCAGGTGCATGTCCATAAAAGATATTATTCATATAAATTGAACAACCATTGTTCTCAGACTGGAATGAATAATTGTCTCGCATTAAACAAGATCCAGAAATAATGTTCATGCTCAACGCAGGCACCAAATAACATTTATTCAGGTTTAAAACTAATCCAGATGGTAAATGTAGAGGTAGCGTCCCGACGGTGATCACATCAACTTTTGATCCATTGCCGACGCACATCGTGACCTCATCCTTCGCAAGTTGCCGCCTATTCTTTAGCCCCTGTTTCGAGTTACATATGTGAGCAACCGAACCGGTATCAAATACCCAGGTGCTATTGCAACTACTAGTAAGGTACACATCAATAACATGTATATCATATATACCTTTGTTAATCTTCCCGTTCTTCTTATCCGCCAGATACTTTGGGCAGTTGCGCTTCCAGTGCCCCGTTTCCTTGCAGTAGAAACACGCAGTTTCAGGTTTAGGACCAGCCTTGGGTTTCCTCTTAGAACCGGCAACAGATTTGCCGTCCTTCTTGTTTCTACCCTTGGACTTATTATCCTTTCTACCTTTCTTGAAACTGGTGGTCTTATTGACCATCAACACTTGATGTTCCTTTTTGATCTCCACTTCTGCAGTCTTAAGCATTGAGAGAAGCTCGGGGAGAGACTTCCTCATGCCCTGCATGTTGTAGTTCATCACAAAGCCTTTGAAGCTAGGTGGGAGAGATTGGAGAACACGATGTATTCCCAACTCATTGGGAATCGTTATTCCCAAAGAGATGAGCTTATCGGCGTACCCAGACATTTTGAGTACGTGCTCGCTAACGGAGCTGTTCTCTTCCATCATGCAGCTAAAGAACTTTTCTGAAGCATCATAACTCTCCACGGCAGTATGGGAGTCGAAGATCAGTTTCAACTCTCCCATTGTATCATAAGCGTTGCTGTTCTCGAAACGTTTTCGCAGCTCCGGCTCAAGTCCATACAGTATGCCGCAATGAACTAAACTGTGGTCCTCCTTACGAGTCAGAAAAACATTTTTCTCTTCATCGGGAGCATCTTCTGCAGGCGGGTTACCTAGCGGTGCCTCAAGCACATAGCCCTTTTGAGAGGCATTGAGGAGGATCCTCAAGTTAAGTGCCCAATTGGTGAAGTTGCTACCGTTGGTGGCTAGTTTTTCTTTCTCCATGAACGCATTGAAATTCAGAGCAGGTGGTGCCATGATCTACAAATTATTTGCAAAGTTAACTTAGACTAAGTTCATAATAGAATGAGTTCAGGTTAAATCAAATTCTACGTGAACTCCCACTTAAAAACAACATCCCTCCTAGTTTTCTTAAGTGATTACATGAACCAAATCCACTACACCGCAACCGATCATCACGTGCAACGGTATAGTTTCAAAGGCGAACATCACCATGTTCATCATATCAACCATATGACTCATGCTTAACCTTTCGGTTCGTGTTCCGAGGCCATGTCTGTACATGCTAGGCTCACCAAGTAGAACCATAACATTTGCGTGTGTAAAACTGTCTTACACCCGTCATATGTGAACGTAAAGTCTATCACACCCGATCATCACGAGGTGTCTCAAAACGACGAACTTTCGTGACGGTGCATGTTATGGGAGAACACATTTTATCTTGATATTTTATGTGAGAGGGATCATCTTATAATGCTACCGCGCGATCAAATCTAAGCAGAATAAGATGCATAAAAGGATAAACATCACATGCATATATAATGTGATATGATATGGTCCTTCACGCACTTGATCTCCATCTTGTGCGTCATGGCATGATCTCCATCATTCCACCGGCGTAGCACCAAGGTCCATGGTGCGCCAACTTGGTTGTCTTCCTTCATTACAATATATCACTTGGATATATATATATGGCACGCAGGCCATTTAAATGTAAAGACAACCATATGGCTCCTGCCGGTTGTTTATAACTTACAAAAAGGATCATCGCATACAATTTGTAACATAAACATCTTGACCATATCACATCACATGCCCCTGCAAAAACAAGTTAGACGTTTCTAATTTGTCTTGCATATTTTACGTGGTTTGGGGCTTTCTAGGAAGAACCGTTCTTACCTACGAACAAGAACCACAACGGTGATAAAAATATTATTAACAACTCTTTGTAAAATAGATCATAACTATAGTGGGAGAAACGTGCACCCGCAAAGCCACATATGCCGAAGCATGTCAAGTGTGGGACAAGTCTCGTGAACGCGGTCACGTAAGGTTAGTCTCGGGCAGCTTCAATCCCACTATGCCACTATGATCCAAAATACCAAAAAATTGCAATAACATGATCATCAACGCCCACATCCACATGTGTTCTAACCGTGCATACCAACTACGCATAGAGATGGCTCTGATACCACTGATGGGTTCGTAGCATAGAAAACAAAAAATTTCCTACGCATGAACACAAAACTAGCCAAGAAAACTCTACGAGATGGTAGCAACGGAGACTAACCCTCGATGACCGTAAGCGGGGATTATGTTCCCGCACAAACGTTGACGATGGAGAGTCGATGTAGACGCACGTAGTCGACGTAGTTGTTCACTTGATGTAGTCGACGTCGTGGTTCACTTGACGATCTCAAGATCGTGTACCCGGCGCCACAAGTGGTGGCGCCTCCGTACTCGCACACACGTGCAGCTTGACGTCGACTCCTCCACGCCCTCGGTCCAGCGGGGCAGCGGAAGAAGGGATCCGCCGGACACTCCTCCACACACTTCTCCAAGTGTGTGAACTACGAACTACAATTCCGGCAGAGCTTCGCTAAGCCAAGACGGAAAGTGGGCCGCAACTATGCAAGGGAGGGAGGATCAAGAAGTGTGTGTACAAGGGAGAGAGGGGGGTTTATATAGAGGAGGAGGGCATCCAAGGGGTGGCCGGCCCAAGGGTCTCCTCCCTCTTCAATGCCCCCTCTTCATTCCCTTTTATGGTGATTACTCCCTCATCAACATGAGGTAACCCCCATTTTAATGCATGACATTCATGCCAATTAAAATCACTCTTATTGATTTAATAAAACATTTTTATTTCTTTAATATTTGTTAATTCATTCAATTAACAAACATTAACAAATACACCCTTGAGTTATTTCGATATCCCGAAACAGTTTTGGTGCTTTTCTGAAACAACCCTTATGCTGTCCTGTAATTTGATCGGAGTATCGTATCCACTCAAAAACGACGACGAGCCTTAAGTGTGTCACCCTACGGTTCGTGAATAACGTGGACATGATCGAGACTCCTCTCCGATCAATAATCAACAGCGGGATCTGGAAATCCATGATGACTCCCACTTACTCAACGATGAACTAGTGATCGTGTGAACTGGTAACGAACATAGTTAATTCCTTTTATCTCACGATATTATTACTTGTCCGAGATCCGATCATTTGGTATCAACCATACCTAGTTCGATCTCGTTCCTGACAAGTCTCTTTACTCGTTCCGTGATAATGCATTCCTGTGACCTAGTCACATGCTTGCAAGCGATTCCAATGCAATATCACCGAGAAGGGCCCAGAGAATATCTTTCCGTCATCCGGATGGACAAATCCCACTCTTGATCCATGAGCCTCAACTAATACTTTCAGAGTACCCAAATCAACCTTTATAATCACCCTATTACGGTGTGACGTTTGATATCATCAAAGTACCCTTCCGGTATCAGTGATTAACATGATCTCATGGTCTAAGGATTAGAACTACTTCGCATGAGTTTGATATAGCAATGAACTTGATGACTTGATCGTATTGCTATTCGTACTATGGGTGTGAGTGTTCATCACATCATTCTTCTAATGATATGACCCCGTTATTAACAACATCCAATGTTCATGATCAGGAAACCTTGATCATCAGTTAATCAACGAGCTAGTATAAAAGAGAGGCTTTACTAGGAACCCTTTTAGTTTATTAATCACACAAGTATTAATGTTTCCGATTAATACAATTCTAGCATGAAAAATAAACATCTATTATGAACACGGAATAATATAATAACAACTTTATTATTGCCTCTCGGGCATATTCCTTTCAGCTTTGTCGCTCTGCATGAGTATGGCCATTATTGCTCTCTTAGTTGGTCGCTCCCAGTCTTTTGCTAGCCCTCATTTTGTACTGAGTATGAGCTCTACTCGTGCATCCAACTCCTAAAAACCAAGTTTGCCAAAGTGTCCACCATATATACCTATTAGCAATTTGCTATTCCAAGTATATTTGACTTGCTTTTATCTATCCTTCAAATTAAACTCTCTTTTGGTGTTATGCGAAAATTGGTCAGTAAAGCTCTCACGAACCTGATGGCACACTTTACTTTTCTTGTTTTAAAATTTTGACATTGTGGCTCTCTTATGTTGAGTTGTTATGCTTGTAAGCTGTAAGTTGGAAGTTAGCCCAGACATGCCGTCATGGGGCAAGCTTTCAACACTTCACTATCTTTCATTTGAGTTGATATCGTGATCTTTTGTTTATGGATACTCGCGATGTGAAATAAGTTGGGAATCTGATGCTACCAAGTTGATGAAGTAAAACAACCGGCTCGTTGGGAACCCCAAGAGGAAGGTGTGATGAATATAGCAGTAAGATTTTCCCTCAATTAAGAAACTAAGGTATGTCGATCAGGAGAAGAGCGGACAATGTGATTGAAGGTGATGCTTGCTAGTTTGCGACAGCTTCAGACAATTTATATATGGCGCGTCATCCAAGCTTTGCTTGCTAGCTGCAACGTGGAACCTGCACACACACAACCAAATACCTTGTTCCCAACTTGCGATGAGGTTGTCAATCTCACCGGTTTGCTTGAAACAAAGGTTATGAGCGTATCGAGTGGAAAACAGTAGATTATGCGAGTAAAGTAAACAGTGCGAGTAAAGTAAACAGGTGATAGCAATATGATGGAAATAGGACCGGGGTCCACAGTTCACTAGTGGTGTCTCTCCATAAGATAAATAACACATGCTAGGTAAACAAATTAAAGTTGGGCAATTGATAGAATAAAGATAAACGTGATATGTCAAGAAGATCACTATGAGATTTACTCTGGGTATTACAACAAAATACATAGACCACCATCCAACTGCATCTATGACTAATAATCCACTCTCGGGGATATCATCTGAACACCCCATGAGTATTAAGTTGCGAACAACAGATAATTGCATTAAGCAAAGTGTGTAATGTAAACAAAGATATGCCCTTGAGCATATGAATGTTGTTTTCTCCCTAGTAGCAACAACAGATCTACAACCTTAGAGGTTTCTGTCACTCCCCCAGGTTAAATAGAGGCATGAACCCACTATCGAGCATAAATACCCCCTCTTGGAGTCACTAGCAACTACTCAGCCAAGATAGCTACTAACAACGGAGAGCATGCAAGATCATAAACAACATAGAGATAACAAAAGATAATATTCAGTACAACAACTCAATCATAAACACCAATATTCATCGGATCCCAACAAACCAAACATGTAGAATTACATAACGGTGATCTCAATCATGTAGGGCAGCTCATGAGATCTAAACATGAAGCACATGGTGGAGAAGACAACCATCTAGCTACTGCTATGGACCTATAGTCCAAGGTAGACTACTCACTCATCGCTCCGGAGGCAAGCATGGTGATGAAGAAGACCTCCGGTGGCGATTCCCCTCTCCGGCAGGGTGCCAAGAAGAGCTTCTGGATCCTCCCGATCTTTGGGTCGATGGCGGCGGCGGATCGCAATGTGTTCTAGATAAGTGATCGGGTACTTAGGTTTTTCCTGTCGGGGGGTCTTTATAGGCGAAGGGGCGATATCAGAGGTGGGGCCAGGTGGCCTCACGCCTGGCTGGCGCGGGCCAGTCCCTGGCCGCGCCAGCCTGGTGTGTGGGGCCCCTGTGGCCCCCTCCTACTCTCCTTCGGATCTCTGGAAGCTCCCGGACAAAATAAGACTTTAGGAACTTGTTTCGTCCAATTCTGAGAATATTTCCTGTGTATCACTTCTGAAACACAGAAACAGCAGAAAACAGGGAACTAGCACTGTGGCAACTTGTTAGTAGGTTGGTTTCGGAAAGTACATAAAAGTGCCACGAAGTGTAACGAAACAGTAAGCAAATGGTGTAAAAACAAGCATGGAGCATCAAAAATTATAGATACGTTGGAGATGTATCAACCATCCCCAAGCTTAACTCCTGCTCGTCCTCGAGTAGCTAAGTGATAACAAAAGAATAATTTTTGAGGTGACATGCACCTACACAATCTTGATCATATATGTAAGCATTTGTGAGCTGGGATCATAAGAACTTAAAACATGGGCATGAAAGATATAATCTTGACAATAAAAACTTAGCAACCATGTTGTAAACATGCAAATGAACACAAATAAAAGATCATTAAAATGAAACAATGAAAGTCAAACGTGTGTTCAAATCATAAGGAAAAACATACAAATGGTTTTCAGCTTGTCCTTCAAAGAGAGCAAAACATAAATGCATAGGACACCTTCAAGTTTAAGAGGGCGACTAGATACAAATAATTTGAGAACAAGTGAAACCAACAATATGAATCAATCAATGAAAACTTTGGGACAATGCACATTATACTAAGAATGACAACTATGCTCTCTTAATGTTGCATAAAGATAGAAGGTGGTGACACAACATAAAAGTAGAAGAAAGGCCCTTCGCAGAGGAAAGCAGTGATTGCAAGTTTTATATCCTTCAAAAATTATGGTACTTACCGGCTTTGAGCTCTGATTGCCCCCATCATAAGCATCTTGAATGGTTAAAGTTAATGCGAGAACAATTATGATGCATATGCTTGACAAATCATAAGTTGAAAACCTCGTGTCCCGTGAATACGAGTACCCAAACCTCATGCTACTTTACTTAGAGTCCCAAGCAAGGCTCTTGTCATTGTAAATATATGCATATCATTGAGAACCGCCAATGGGGTACCCCCGTGCCCGATGACATGGAACAAGCCCACATCAAAATGACAGGACAAGCAGACATGAACACCTCGACATCTCTTTTATTTCCCATTTGTTTAGCTTTTTATTGTGAGATGCGTCATCGAATGTTAACCATGGGTACGCTACAAATTTCCACCAGGAATTATGCATGGATTAGATTAGCGGCCTAGCATTTCCCTAATACATATACAAACTCCATGATCCCCACAAGATTCCCAATTCATTTCACACCGCGGGTATCCATAAACAAAAGATCACGATATCAACTCAAATAAGAAGTGCAATGTTGAAAGCTTGCCCATGACTGCATGGCTGGGCTAGTCTCCAACTTACAACTTGCAAGCATAACAACTCAACATAAGAGACCACAATGTCAAATTTTTAAGAACAGGAAAAATTAAGGTGTGCCTTCCGGTTCGTGAGAGCTTTACTGACCAAATTTCGCATAACACTGGTAAGAGTTTAATTTGAAGAGAAAATAAAAGCAAGTCAAATTTACTTGGAATAGCAAATTGCTAGTAGGTATGTATGGTGGACACTTTGGAAAACTTTGGCTTTTAGGAGTTGGATGCACGAGTAGAGCTCATACTCAGTACAAGGCGAGGGCTAGCAAAAGACTGGGAGCGACCAACTAAGAGAGCAATAATGGCCATAATCATGCAAAGCGACAAAGCGACATTAAAAGAAGCATAAGATGGCATCAAAAGTCAAAAACTAAATGATCATAGAGGCTATTGCCGACTTTGTAAGAGTCTGACATGTATAAGCATGCGCCAAGTCAACCCAAATAAAGTATCAAGGAGAAAACCAAAACAATGCTTCCATACAATTAAAAACAACGCATGATTTTTTTCAAAGGCTCATTAAGCAATCTCAGTTATTTGAGACAAGTCATGCTACAGAAAAAATACTAAGCATACTATCAAAAAGACATCAAGCATGACATGAAAAAGCCTAAGCCGCAGTCTACACAAGCTCCCTCTTGTACCACTATTTTGCATAAAGCTTTTTCTCTTTTCCAACACCATTTGAAATTTTTAAAGACACCTCTTTTGATGAAAACCAATTAAGATCAGAGGCAAAAATACACCTTGATGAAAAGATATGACAAGGTCTGAATGCAAATCAAGGCGAAAACGAAAACCAAAAGCAGTAGCGGAAAAAGAAGAACACTCGGTCAACTCCGTTTTTCATTCTTATAATTTCAACGAGTGTTGTTGGCAAATGAAAAGCAAAGCAGCTTCTCCAAAGGAAATTTGTTGGGGTCCAACCATTTATTGCAGCAAAAAAAACAAACTAACAAAGAAAACTAAAACAACTAACACTCCAAGAAAAACACATAGTGCATGAAGCAATAAAAATATAGTGTTTTGAAAGGTGACCTAATTTTTGCCGATGAAGAAGGGGTGCCTCGGGGGCATCCCCAAGCTTTGATGCTTGTACTTCTCGGATATTTCTTGGGGTGATGCATGGGCATCCCCAAGCTTGAGCTTTTGTCCATTCTTCAACTCATCTCATCATTCTCCAATCCCTACACTTGAAAACTTCCTTCATACAGAACTAAACACAATTCTATTAGCAACATTAGTGCAAGCATATCATATAATCAACCTCTTTTTGCTTCAAGTTTCAACCCAAAACCACCACATATATAGTAAATACTACTGTAGCAACTTCCCCGAAAGTTTCGTGATCAAAAGAACTCAAAAGAAAACGATAAAGTGGCAAACACAAATATTGGCAGAAATCTGTCAAAACAGAACAGCTGAAAAAGGCTGAATTTTTGAGGGGTTTTCTGTTGCTCAAATCAAAAAGTGTTCAACTAACGAAAGTTTGAATATAACCTGGGGCATATGCACAAGAAATCGCAGGTCCCAAAGATATACAGAGAATTTATACGAATTTTTACGGTGCAGCACCGAAAACAGTTTCAGGACAGCAACATCCCCAAATCTTTACCTCACTCGAATTAGAGGCTTCTCTTGGCACAAAAATGAAATAAACAAGATAAGGAGCGGTCATTACAGTAGTAATGACTTCCAAGACTCAAATAAAAGAAAAAGTACTGAAAATAAAATATTGGGTTATCTCCCAAGAGTGCTTTTCTTTAACGCCTTTGAGCTAGGTGCAGAAAATTGCGAATCAAGTAACATCAAGTGATGAAGCATCAAGCTCATAATTTGCTCTAAGAATAGAGTCAAAAAGTAATTTATTTCTTTTCCTAGGGAAGTGTTCCATACCTTTCTTGAGTGGAAATTGATATTTTATAGTGCCTTCCCTCATATCAATGATGGCACCTACAGTTCAAAGAAAGGGTCTTCCCAAAATAATAGGACATGAAGCATGACATTCAACGTCCATAACAAGAAAATCAACGGGAACAAGGTTGTTATTAACCACAATAAGAACATCATTAATCCTTCCCAAAGGTTTCTTCTTAGCAACATCAGCAATAGGAACATCAAAATAACATTTTTCAAGCGGTGGTAAGTCAAGCATGTCATAAATCTTTCTAGGCGTGATAGAAATACTAGCACCTAGATCACATAAAGCATGGCAATCATAACCATTAACATGCATATCAATGATGGGTTCTCAACCATCTTCTAACTTCTTGGGGGCAGAAGCTTTTTGCTTCAACTTTTCATCCCTAATTTTTATGAGGGCATTGGTAATATGCTTAGTAAAAGCAACATTTAAAGAACTGGCATTGGGAGTCAAAGCAAGCTTTTGCAAGAACAAAATAACTTCAGATATATTGCAGCCATCAACATCAAAATTATTAAAAGAAGTAGAGCTATCATCTCCTACACTCCGAAAAATTTCAGCACTCTTTTGAGAAAAAGTTTTGGCAGTTTTAGGTTTTTTAACACAAGGAGTGGGAGTTTGCTCTACCCCAATCAAAGTAAGAGGATTGCTAGCATTAGGAGCAACATCATTAGAGGTAGTAATGGTACATACCTTCATCTCTCTAGCCATCTCATCTTCTCTTTCCCACCTGGCATGCAATTCCGCTAACAATCTAATATTTTCATCAATTCCAACTTGAATAGCATTAGCAGTAGCAAAAACATTGTTCTCTTTCACATCATTAGGAAACACTTTTAATTTCAGAAGTTCAACATCATGAGCAAGGCTATCAACTTTAGAAGCAAGAATATCAATTTTGCCTAACTTTTCCTCAACAGACTCGTTAAAAGTAGTTTGCTTACCGATAAAGTCCTTGAGCATTACCTCAAGCTCGGAGGGCGCGGCCCTAGTGTTGTGGTAGGAATTACCATAAGAATTACCATAACCATTACCATTGGTAGAAGGATACGGCCTATAATTGTTACTAGCAAAATTGTTCCTATAAGCATTGTTGTTAAAATTATTATTTCTAATGAAATTCACATCAACATGCTCTTCTTGAGCAACCAGAGAGGCTAAAGGAACATTGTTAGGATCAACATGAGTCCTATCATTAGCAAGCATAGCCATAATTGAATCAATCTTATCATTCAAGGAAGAGGTTTCCTCAACAGAATTTACCTTCTTACCTTGTGGAGCTCTCTCAGTGTGCCATTCGGAATAATTTACCATCATGTTGTCATGTAGTTTTGTTGTGGCGCCCAAGGTAAGGGACATAAAAGTGCCTCCAGCAGCTAAATCAAGTAGGTTCCTTGAAGAAAAATTCAGTCCTGCATAAAAAGATTGGACAATCATCCAAGTAGTCAGTCCATGAGTGGGGCAATTCTTTATCATAGATTTCATTCTTTCCCAAGCTTGAGCAACATGTTCATTATCAAACTGAGTAAACTTCATAATATTGCTACGCAGAGATATAATCTTAGCAGGAGGATAGTATCTACCAATAAAAGCATCCTTACACTTAGCCCATGAATCAATACTATTCTTAGTCAAAGACAGCAACCAACTGCATTCTCATACTAGCACCATCAACATTCTCATACTTTTGCATCTCACATAGCTCAATAAAATTGTTGAGATGAGCTGCAGCATCTTCAATACTAGCACCAGAAAATTGCTCTTTCATAACAAGGTTCAATAAAGCAGGCTTAATCTCATAAAAATTCGCAGCAGGAGCAGGTGGTGCAATAGGAGTGCAGATAAAATCACTATTGTTCGTGCTAGTGAAGTCACACAACTTGGTGTTTTTAGGATTGGCCATTTCAGCAAAACTAAAGTAAACAAGTAAAAACAACTACCAAGGATTCTAATTTTTTTTTGGGTTTTTGAAATAAAAACATGCAGGTAAAAATAAAGTAAAGCAAAACAATAACAAAATAAAGGATGTGTGTGCAAAAACTCCCCTTGCAGAGGTCTTCCACTCTTCCCCGACAACGGCGCCAGAAAAGAGCTTGATGCTACCGAGTTGATGAAGTAAAACAACCGGCCTGTTGGGAACCCCAAGAGGAAGGTGTGATGAATATAGCAGCAAGATTTTCCCTCAATTAAGAAACCAAGGTATGTCGATCAGGAGAAGAGCGGACAATGCGACTGAAGGTGATGCTTGCTAGTTTGCGACAGCTTCGGACAATTTATATATGGCGCCTCGTCCAAGCTTTGCTTGCTAGCTGCAACGCGGAACCTGCACACACACAACCAAATACTTTGTTCCCAACTTCCGATGAGGTTGTCAATCTCACCGGTTTGCTTGAAACAAAGGTTATGAGCGTATCGAGTGGAAAACAGTAGAGTATGCGAGTAAAGTAAATAGTGCGAGTAAAGTAAACAGGTGATAGCAATATGATGGAAATAGGACCGGGGTCCACAGTTCACTAGTGGTGTCTCTCCATAAGATAAATAACACATGCTGGGTAAACAAATTACAGTTGGGCAATTGATAGAATAAAGATAAACGTGATATGTCAAGAAGATCACTATGAGATATACTCTGGGCATTACAACAAAATACATAGACCGCCATCCAACTGCATCTATGACTAATAATCCACTCCCGGGGATATCATCCGAACACCCCATGAGTATTAAGTTGCGAACAACAGATAATTGCATTAAGCAAAGTGTGTAATGTAAACAAAGCATATGCCCTTGAGCATATGAATGTTGTTTTCTCCCTTGCCCTTGAGTCACTAGCAACTACTCGGCCAAGATAGCTACTAACAACGGAGAGCATGCAAGATCATAAACAACATAGAGATAACAAAAGATAATATTCAGTACAGCAACTCAATCATAAACACCAATATTCATCGGAACCCAACAAACCAAACATGTAGAATTACATAACGGTGATCTCAATCATGTAGGGCAGCTCATGAGATCTAAACATGAGGCACATGGTGGAGAAGACAACCATCTAGCTACTGCTATGGACCCATAGTCCAAGGTAGACTACTCACTCATCGCTCCGGAGGCAAGCATGGCGATGAAGAAGACCTCCGGTGGTGATTCCCCTCTCCGGCAGGGTGCCAGGAATAGCTTCTGGACCCTCCCAATCTTCGGGTCGATGGCGGCGGCGGATCGCGATGTGTTCTGGAAAAGTGATCGGGTACTTAGGTTTTTCCCGTCGGGGGGTCTTTATAGGCGAAGGGGCGATGTCAGAGGTGGGGCCAGGTGGCCTCACACCTGGCTGGCGCGGGCCAGGCCCTGGCCGCACCAGCCTAGTGTGTGGGGCCCCTGTGGCCCCCCTCCTACTCTCCTTCGGATCTCTGGAAGCTCCCGGACAAAATAAGACTTCAGGAACTTGTTTCATCCAATTCCGAGAATATTTCCTGTGTATCACTTCTGAAACACAAAAATAGCAGAAAACAGAGAACTGCCACTGTGGCAACTTGTTAGTAGGTTAGTTCCAGAAAGTGCATAAAAGTGCCACGAAGTGTAACGAAACAGTAGGCAAATGGTGTAAAAACAAGCATGGAGCATCAAAAATTATAGATACGTTGGAGACGTATCAGGGATCATGGAGTTTTTATATGTGTTAGGGAAATGCCTGGGCCGCTAATCTAAGCCATGCATCATTCATGGTGAAAATTTACAGCATGCCCATAGTGGACATTCGACGATGCATCTCAA
Organism: Dactylis glomerata; assembly: GCA_007115705.1. Classification (NCBI taxonomy): domain Eukaryota; kingdom Viridiplantae; phylum Streptophyta; class Magnoliopsida; order Poales; family Poaceae; genus Dactylis; species Dactylis glomerata. Next base: position 1,549,742 of record QXEO01000194.1, on the reverse strand, counting down.
AATAAAAAAGCTATACCAATGGTAAATAAAAGAGATGTCGAGGTGTTCATTGTCTGTTTGTTTTGTCATTTTGATGTGGGCTTGTTCCATGTCATCGGGCAGGAGGTACCCCGTTGGCGGTTCTCGATGATACACATATATTTATAATGATAAGAGCTTGCTTGGGACTCTAAATCGAGTAGCATGAGGTTTGGGTATTCGTACTTCATGGGACACGAGGTTTTCAACTTATGATTTGTCAAGCATATGCACCATAAGTGTTTTTGCATTAACTTTAACCATTCAAGATGCCTATGATGGGGGCAATGAGAGCTGAAAGCCAGTAAGTACCATAACTAGCTTAATACCTGTGCGTTGCTACGGTATAATAAAACATCGCATATGAAAATATAATTTAAATTTATTTATAATAAAACAATGTATACGAAAATACAATTTAGATTTGTTTATAATACAACCTGGCAAGCATTGAGGTTTTCCTTGATATCATCATCCTCAATTAACTCCAAAATTGGTTCAGCTTTCTCACCGTGTCCACTAAATAGTTTTGCAAGTATGTCTTGTGTAACATAATATCCGACTCAACTCCATGTACTTGCATTGACTCAACGACTTTTTCCATAACTTCAAAATGTCTTTTTGAAGCGCCTTTTGTGTCTACAAGGAGCTTATAAGTGAAGAGACATGGTTTCACATTCTCCTTTTTCACAGTAGCATAAGATGATTGACAGCAAAAACCATAACTGAGAATCTCCAATCCTTCATCTTTTTTTTTACATTCAGTTCTTTTTTTTGCGCTAAATGTGCACACCGCACATGTTACCGCCACATCACAAGCATGCTCGTGCGGTGGGTGTGCCTCCATCAGGGGCACTTTTTTACATTCAGTTCAGCTACACAATTAGCTAAAACCGTGAACTTTAGGAATATCATCAATATGCTTTGGAGCTCTGTAAACACTCTGGACTTTAGCCATCATATCAGGGCAAGCCTCTTTGCGTTAGGACAAAAAAAAGACGCAAATGGAGCTAAGGCGTCACTGGAAGAAAAGAAAGATACGCATGGAGCTAGCAACTCACGAGATGGATAGGCAGATTGGGAGATGCAAGAAAAAACTTGCCTAGGAGGTCAGCAGGTCGCCCTTGACTTGCTGCTGCAACTGTCGCATCTTCGTGGTTAATCCAATCAGCAGTCAAGGCATGTTGCTGCAGAGCACCTTGTACTGGACTCTGATACGTCTCAAACGTATCTATAATTTTTGATGCTCCATGCTTTGTCTTACACCATTTGCCTATTGTTTCGTTACACTTAGTGGCATTTTTATGCATTTTCCGGAACTAACCTATTAACGAAGTGCCACAGTGCCAGTTTCCTGTTTTCTGCTGTTTTTGTGTTTCAGAAGTGATACACAGGAAATATTCTCGGAATTGGACGAAACAAGTTCCTGAAGTCATATTTCACCGGGGAGCTCCCAAACATCCGAAGACCTGACGGAGGGGGGCCACGTGGCCCCCACACACAGGGGCGGCGTGGCCTGGCCCCTGGCCACGCCACCCCCTTGTGAGGCCGCATGGCTCCACCTCTGACAGCCTCCTTTCGCCTACATATACCCCCTGACGAGAAAAACCTAAGGGCCCGATCAGTTTTCCAGAATACATCGCGATCCGCCGCCGCCGTCGACCCGAAGATCGGGAGGGTCCAGAAGCTCTTCCCGGCACCCTGCCGGAGAGGGGAATCGCCACTGGAGGTCTTCTTCATCGCCATGCTTGCCTCCGGAGCGATGAGTGAGTAGTCTACCTTGGACTATGGGTCCATAGCAGTAGCTAGATGGTTGTCTTCTCCACCATGTGCTTCATGTTTAGATCTCATGAGCTGCCCTACATGATTGAGATCACCGTTATGTAATACTATGATGTTGGTTTGTTGGGATCCGATGAATATTGGTGTTTATGATTAAGTTGCTGTACTGAATTATATATTTTGTTATCTCTATGTTGTTTATGATCTTGCATGCTCTCCGTTGTTAGTAGCTATCTTGGCCGAGTAGTTGCTAGTGACTCCAAGAGGGGGTATTTATGCTCGATAGTGGGTTCATGTCTCTATTTCACCTGGGGGAGTGACAGAAACCTCTAAGGTGGTAGATGTGCTGTTGCTACTAGGGAGAAAACAACATTCATATGCTCAAGGGCATATGCTTTGTTTACATTACACACTTTGCTTAATGCAATTATCTGTTGTTCGCAACTTAATACTTTTGGGGTGTTCGGATGATATCCCCGAGGGTGGATTATTAGTCATAGATGCAGTTGGATGGCGGTCTATGTATTTTGTTGTAATGCCCAAAGTGAATCTCATAGTGATCTTCTTGACATATCACGTTATCTTTATTCTATCAATTGCCCAACTGTAATTTGTTTACCCAGCATGTTATTTTATCTATGGAGAGACACCACTAGTGAACTATGGACCCCGGTCCTATTTTAATCATATTGCAATCACCTGTTTACTTTTCCCGCATTGTTTACTTTACTAGCACATTACTACTGTTTTCCACTCGATACACGCATAACCTTTGTTTCAAGCAAACCGGTGAGATTGACAACCTCATCGCAAGTTGGGAACAAAGTACTTGTTTATGTGTGTGCAGGTTCCGCGTTGCCATTGGCCAAAGACGAGTCAACAAGTATCGTTAACGGCGCCCTTGTTGGAAGTTATTAAGCCAGTCCGCATCACCTTCAGTCATCACCGTCTCCCTTCTCCTGTTCGACATACCTTGGTTTCTTAACTGAGGGAAAACTTGCTGCTGCACTCATCATACCTTCCTCTTGGGGTTCCCAACGGGCTGGTCATTCACCACGCACAAGGACTGTGTGTCGCCACATTCATCATAGGCATCAGCACTTTTTCTGGCGCCATTACCGGGGAAGGAAGAGAAGACTTCTGCGAGGGGAGTTCTTCGCACACACATACTTTACTTTGTTATTTGTTTTGCTTTACTTTACTTTATTTTACCTGCATTGCTTTTTATATCAAAAACCCAAAAAAATTAGAATCCTTGGTAGTTGTTATTTCTTTGCTTTTAGTTTATCATGTCTAGTTTAGTTGCTACTACTATGTCCCCCGCGGACATGATCTTTACCTTTAAGCAGAAAGATGACGAAAGCTTTAAAGAAGCTTGGTCTAGAATTTATGAATGGCATGGAAAAACTGAACCTAAAATGACTTTGAGTTTGCTTCTTAGTAGCTTTTACTTTGGACTTTCTCTTCGTTATAGATATGCTTTGGATGCTACTGCAGAAGGAGATTTCCTTCATTGTGATGGAGATCAAGCCTTCAATATTATTAAAAAGTTGATCACAATTTACAGCATGCCAACCTATTTTGATTCCTCTCTTGTGAGCATTTTTAATAGACTTAATACTGTTGAGACTCACACTGCTAGTTTGCATTCTTGCTACAATACTTTGCGCCAGCATTTTGATTATGTGCCAACCAATACTGAACCTTCGAGCTGGTATCCTACAATAAAGATCACCATTAGTGGTGAAACTTTTCATGCTCATTGTGATATTATGTCTGAATTTTGTCTCATGCCAAAGGATGTTTATGAATCTTTGAGCCTTTGGAAGCTTTCTGAGGGAGGAGAAGAAATTTTTCTTACTAACAATGCCACCATATCTCCCCTTGGAATAGCTGAAGGAGTCTTTACAAAAATCCTGGGAAGAATGATATCTACTGATTATCTTGTTATTGAATGTGTAGGAAAAGGACAAATCACACTTGGAAGATCCATTCTGAAGCTCCTTGGCGCCGTTATCGATGTGGGAAAAGGCAATATAACATTTACTACTCCATCTTGCAATAACCATGTCTTTCCTAGAGTCAAGAGCAAAGGTAAGAAAGGGAGACGTAAGGCACGCTCTGATCCTAGTGCTTCATCTATTGATATTACTTGATTCGCAATTTTCTGCGCCTAGCTCAAAGGCGTTAAAGAAAAGCACTCTTGGGAGATAACCCATTGTTTACTTTTCAGTACTTTTTCTTTTATTTGAGTCTTGGAAGTCATTACTACTGTAATGACCGCTCCTTATCTTGTTTATTTCGTTTTTGTGCCAAGAGAAGCCTCTAATTTGAGTGAGGTAAAGATTTGGGGTTATTGCTGTCCTGAAACTGTTTTCGGTGCTGCACCGTAAAAATTCGTGAAAATTCTCTGTATATCTTTTGGACCTGAAATTTCTTGTGCTTATGCCCCAGGTTATATCCAAACTTCTCTTAGTTTAACACTTTTTGATTTGAGCAACGGAAAATCCCTCAAAAATTCGTCCATTATCAGCTGTCCAGTTTTGACAGATTTCTGCCAATATTTGTTTTTGCCACTTTATCGCTTTCTTTTGAGTTCTTTTTGATCATGGAACTCTTGTGGAAGTTGCTACAGTAGTATATACTTTATATGTGGTGGTTTTGGGTTGAAACCTGAAGCTAAAAGAGGTTGAATATATTTTATGCTTACACTAATGTTGCTAATAGAATTGTGTTTAGTTTTGTATGAAGAAAGTTTTCAAGTGTAGGGATTGGAGAATGATGAGATGAGTTGAAGAATGGACAAAAGCTCAAGCTTGGGGATGCCCATGCATCACCCCAAGAAATATCCAAGAAGTACAAGCGTCAAAGCTTGGGGATGCCCCCGAGGCACCCCTTCTTCATCGGCAAAAATCAGGTCACCTTTCAAAACACTATATTTTTATTGCTTCATGCACTATGTGTTTTTCTTGGAGCGTCAGTTGTTTTAGTTTTCTTAGTTTGTTTAGTTTGTTTGTTTGCTGCAATAAATGGTTGGACCCCAACAAATTTCCTTTGGAGGAGATGTACTCGTTTTCATTTGCAAAGAATGCTCTAGTTTTCACTCTTATTAATCGAGCGTTCTACTTTTTCTGCTACTGCTTTTGGTTTTCGTTTTCGCCTTGATATGCGTTCAGATCTTGTCATATCTTTTCATCAAGGTGTATTTTTGCCTCTGATCTTTATTGGTTTTCATCAAAAGAGGTGTTTATAAAAGTTTCAAATGGTGTTGGAAAAGAGAAAAAGCTTTGTGCAAAATAGTGGTACAAGAAGGAGCTTGTGTAGACTGCGGCTTAGGCTTTTTCATGTCATGCTTGATGTCTTTTTTATAGTATGCTTAGTGGTTTTGCTGTAGCATGACTTGTCTCAAATAACTGAGATTGCTTAGTGAGCCTTTGAAAAAATCATGCGTTGTTTTTATTGTATGGAAGCATTATTTTGGTTTTCTCCTTGATGCTTTATTTGGCTTGACTTGGCGCATGCTCACACATGTTAGACTCTTCCAAAGTCGCCATTAGCCTTCATGATCATTTAGTTTTTGACTTTTGATGCAATCTATGCTTCTTTTAATGTCGCTTTGTCGCTTTGCATGATTATGGCCATTATTGCTCTCTTAGTTGGTCGCTCCCAGTCTTTTGCTAGCCCTCACCTTGTACTGAGTATGAGCTCTACTCGTGCATCCAACTCCTAAAAGCCAAGTTTGCCATTGTGTCCACTATAAATTCCTATACATGGTATTTGTAAGCCATTCCAAAGTAAAATTTTCGTGTGCTACCTTTCAAAAACCTTCAAAATACTTCTCGTTTTGTGACACTGTTTTCAGCTCATGGGGACGTAGTGGTCGGATTTGCTATCTTCCATATTGTTTATTCCAAAAAGGAAAAAAAGGAAAAAAGAAAGAAAAAAAGGCACTCCTCCAATGAATGTGAATGTTGGTGGGCACCCGATGGAATCGGTTAGCCATGGTATGTGAAAGGAAAAGGTGGGGAGGAGTGCCAAGTTTTATAAAAAGAGCACGAAGTGCCAATCTCTCTCTCAAAAACTTGCTTTATTTTTGTATGGAAGATAGTAAGAACCCCATTGCCAGTCGTTGACAAAGACAACCACCTCTCAAAATCAAGTTTTATCTCTGTTTTACAAATGAAAAGCTCTAGCACATGTTTAAATCACTGCTTCCCTCTGCGAAGGGCCCTTCTTTTACTTTTATGTTGAGTCACCACCTTCTTTCTTTATGCACCATTAAGAGAGCATAGTTGTCATTCTTAGTGTGATATGCATTGTCCCAAAGTTCATTGATTGACTCATATTGTTGGTTTCACTTGTTCTTAAATTATTTGTATCTAGTCGCCCTCTTAAACTTTGAGGTGTCCTATGCATTTATGTTTTGCTCTCTTTGAAGGACAAGCTGAAAACCTTTTGCATGTTTTCCATATGATTTGAACACACGTTTGACTTTCATTGTTTCATTATCATGATCTTTTGTTTGTGTTCATTTGCATGTTTACAACATGGTTGCTAAGTTCTTATTGTCATGATTATATCTTTCATGCCCATGTTTTAAGTTCTATTGATCCCAGCTCACCAATGCTTACATATATGATCAAGATTGTGTAGGTGCATGTCACCTCAAAAATTATTCTTTTGTTATCACTTACCTACTCGAGGACGAGCAGGAGTTAAGCTTGGGGATGCTTGATACGTCTCAAACGTATCTATAATTTTTGATGCTCCATGCTTTGTCTTACACCATTTGCCTATTGTTTCGTTACACTTAGTGGCATTTTTATGCATTTTCCGGAACTAACCTATTAACGAAGTGCCACAGTGCCAGTTTCCTGTTTTCTGCTGTTTTTGTGTTTCAGAAGTGATACACAGGAAATATTCTCGGAATTGGACGAAACAAGTTTCTGAAGTCATATTTCACCGGGGAGCTCCCAAACATCCGAAGACCTGACGGAGGGGGGCCACGTGGCCCCCACACACAGGGGCGGCGCGGCCTGGCCCCTGGCCGCGCCACCCCCTTGTGAGGCCGCGTGGCTCCACCTCTGACAGCCTCCTTTCGCCTACATATACCCCCTGACGAGAAAAACCTAAGGGCCCGATCAGTTTTCCAGAATACATCGCGATCTGCCGCCGCCGTCGACCCGAAGATCGGGAGGGTCCAGAAGCTCTTCCCGGCACCCTGCCGGAGAGGGGAATCGCCACCGGAGGTCTTCTTCATCGCCATACTTGCCTCCGGAGCGATGAGTGAGCAGTCTACCTTGGACTATGGGTCCATAGCAGTAGCTAGATGGTTGTCTTCTCCACCATGTGCTTCATGTTTAGATCTCATGAGCTGCCCTACATGATTGAGATCACCGTTATGTAATACTATGATGTTGGTTTGTTGGGATCCGATGAATATTGGTGTTTATGATTAAGTTGCTGTACTGAATTATATCTTTTGTTATCTCTATGTTGTTTATGATCTTGCATGCTCTCCGTTGTTAGTAGCTATCTTGGCCGAGTAGTTGCTAGTGACTCCAAGAGGGGGTATTTATGCTCGATAGTGGGTTCATGTCTCTATTTCACCTGGGGGAGTGACAGAAACCTCTAAGGTGGTAGATGTGCTGTTGCTACTAGGGAGAAAACAACATTCATATGCTCAAGGGCATATGCTTTGTTTACATTACACACTTTGCTTAATGCAATTATCTGTTGTTCGCAACTTAATACTTTTGGGGTGTTCGGATGATATCCCCGAGGGTGGATTATTAGTCATAGATGCAGTTGGATGGCGGTCTATGTATTTTGTTGTAATGCCCAGAGTGAATCTCATAGTGATCTTCTTGACATATCACGTTATCTTTATTCTATCAATTGCCCAACTTTAATTTGTTTACCCAGCATATTATTTTATCTATGGAGAGACACCACTAGTGAACTGTGGACCCCGGTCCTATTTTAATCATATTGCAATCACCTGTTTACTTTTCCCGCATTGTTTACTTTACTAGCACATTACTACTGTTTTCCACTCGATACACTCATAACCTTTGTTTCAAGCAAACCGGTGAGATTGACAACCTCATCGCAAGTTGGGAACAAAGTACTTGTTTGTGTGTGTGCAGGTTCCGCGTTGCCATTGGCCGAAGACGAGTCAACAAGTATCGTTAACGGCGCCCTTGTTGGAAGTTATTAAGCCAGTCCGCATCACCTTCAGTCATCACCGTCTCCCTTCTCCTGTTCGACATACCTTGGTTTCTTAACTGAGGGAAAACTTGCTGCTGCACTCATCATACCTTCCTCTTGGGGTTCCCAACGGGCTGGTCATTCACCACGCACAAGGACTGTCTGTCGCCACATTCATCATAGGCATCAGACTCCCAACACAAGATAATCAATTCCAATTCCTCATCGCTACATGGAAACTGCCTAGCAGCACAGTAGGTCGCTGCATCCATCCTCTATCGCTAAATCAATCTCCAAATTTTCCTTAGTGCCACCCCCTGGCCAGCGCCCCCGTGAGAACCACCGCCCCGAAGCCCCGTCCTCCTTTGGCCGGCGTGCTCCTCAGAGGCAGCATCTCCCCGGTGCCCCCCGTCGTCCGGCGTCACTGTTCCTCGACACGGCCGGCCGTCCCCGCGTGATCCACCACCCCGGCGGGCAGATGTGACAATTGCGGGCTCCTCCTCCTATACTCCCTAGCGGCAGGAGCTCTAACCTCCCTGGCTCGAGTTCCCCTGCCCATCGCGAGGTCTCCCGTGGCCGAGAACCATGTCCTTCTTCTTGCCTCTGCCCATCCCCCCATGGGAGAGCGTCACAGGAGGCGAGCTCTCCCTCGGCTGCACAGATGTGATTAATGTCCATGATTGGTGTTTCCTTGACTGATTCCGCGATTAATGTTCGTGATTGGTGTTTCCTTTTTATTGTGTATACATATACATGACGCAAATGGGTGTGTGTGAGGGGTAAAATCAGAATTCAAATGATGTAGAGGCAAAGTGGCTTCACCAACTGCAAACCAATAGTAAAGATTTTTGAAGGTTTATAAAACTTGCAATCACTGCTTCCCTCCGCGAAGGGCCTTTCTTTTTACTTTTATGTTGAGTCACCACCTTCTATCCTTGTGCACCATCTAAGAGAGCATAGTTGTCATTCTGCGTATAATGTGCATTGTCCCAAAGTTTTCATTGATTGATTCATATTGTTGGTTTCACTTGTTCTTAAATTATTTGTATCTAGTCGCCCTCTTAAACTTGAAGGTGTCCTATGCATTTATGTTTTGCTCTCTCATGAAGGACAGGCTGAAAACCATTTGTATGTTTTTCCTTATGATTTGAATACACATTTGACTTTCATTGTTTCATTTTCATGATCTTTTATTTGTATTCATTTTCATGTTATAACATGGTTGCTAAGTTTCTTCTATCAAGATTATATCTTTCATGCCCATGTTTTAAGTTCTTTTGATCCTAGCACACAACGCTTACATATATTATCAAGATTGTGTAGGTGCATGTCACCTCAAAAATTATTTCTTTTGTTATCACTTACCTACTCGAGGATGAGCAGGAGTTAAGCTTGGGGATGCTGATACGTCTCCAACGTATCCATAATTTTTGATGCTCGATACTTGTTTTTACACCATTTGCTTAGTGTTTTGTTACACTTCGTGGCATTTTTATGCATTTTCTGGAACTAACCTATTAACGAGATGCCACAGTGTCAGTTCCATGTTTTCTGCTGTTTTTGTGTTTCAGAAAAGTTACACAGGAAATATTCTCAAAATTGGACGAAACAAAATCTAGAAGTCCAGATATTCACAGGAGCTTCCAGAACACCGAAGGAGAGACGGAGAGGGGCCACAGGGCGCCCACACCACATGGCGGCGCGGCCTAGGGCTAGCCCGCACCCCTGGTGGTGAGACCACCCTGGCCCACCTCTGATGCCACCCCTTCACCTATAAAGACCCCCCGACGGGAAAAAACCTAAAGACCCGATCACTTTTCCAGAATACATCGCGATCCGCCGCCGCCGTCGACCCGAAGATCAGGAGGGTCCAGAAGCTCTTCCCGGCACCCTGCCGGAGAGGGGAATCGCCATCAGAGGTCTTATTCATCGCCATGCTTGCCTCCGACGCGATGAGTGAGTAGTCTACCTTGGACTATGGGTCCATAGCAGTAGCTAGATGGTTGTCTTCTCCACCATCTGCTTCATGTTTAGATCTCGTGAGCTGCCTTACATGATCGAGATCACCGTTATGTAATTCTACATGTTGTGTTTGTTGGGATCCGATGAATATTGGTGTTATGATTGAGTTGATGTACTGAATTTTATCTTATGTTATCTCTATGTTGTTTATGATCTTGCATGCTCTCCGTTGTTAGTAGCTATCTTGGCTGAGTAGTTGCTAGTGACTCCAAGAGGGGGTATTTATGCTCGATAGTGGGTTTATGCCTCTATTTAATCTGGGGGAGTGACAGAACCCTCTAAGGTTGTGGATGTGCTGTTGCTACTAAGGGAAAAACTACATTCATATGCTCGAGGGCATATGCTTTGTTTACATTACACACTTTGCTTAATGCAGTTATCTATTTTTTGCAACTTAATACTTGTGGAGTTCTCGGATTGATTTGCCACAAGTGGATTATTAGTCATAGATGCAGTTGGATGGCGGTCTATGTATCTTGTTGTACTGCCCAGAGTAAATCTCATAGTGATCCTCTTGACATTTCACGTTGTCTTTATTCTATCAATTGCCCAACTATAATTTGTTTACCCAGTATGTGTTATTTTATCTTATGGAGAGACACCGCTAGTGAACTATGGACCCCGGTCCTATTTCCATTATATTGCTATCACCTGTTTACTTTACTTGCACTATTTACTTTACTCGCATACGATTACTATTTTCCACTCGATACGCCCATTCCTTTGTTTACAGCAAACCGGTGAGATTGACAACCTCATCGTAAGTTGGGAGCAAAGTATTTAGTTGTGTTGTGTGCAGGTTCCACGTTGCTACTAGTTGAAGACACGCTAACTCGTTTTATCGTAAACGGCGCCCTTGTTGGAGTGTCACTAGGCTATCAAGCATCACCTTCAGTCGTTTGGCTTCTTCCACTTCGGATCGATAAACCTTGGTTTCTTACTGAGGGAAAACCTTGCTGCTATATTCATCATACCTTCCTCTTGGGGTTCCCAACTGGACGGTGCTTTACATTATCAACACTGTGCCGCATCAAGGATGTAGGCAAGGGTACCATATGCCAACCGAAGAACCCCCTGATGCACAACTTGCCCATCCCTGCTGGCATGTTCAGGGTCGCCATGGTGCATCCTTTGAAGGGTTGCGACGATGTTGATCCTCCTATGCAACCTCATGGAGCCGATGAGCATTACTCTCTCGGAGGTTGCGTCGGCTGGCCCTTGCTATGGCCAAAGTCACAGATTCGCCTTGCAAAGGATGATCAGCGCCCCGCGGCTGCCCCCGCTAAAAAGACATGGCCACCGGTGTTGGTCCCCGCCACCAAGAGGCATCAGCAGCTAGCCACGCACACGCCATCGCCTCCACCCGAGCACGTGGACGCTGCACCTAACCGCGGCGATGATCAGGGTGATGAAATTGATGGCTTCCTCGACACCGGGGCCAATGAAGGAATCTACATGCCTCCTCTTAGAGATCCAGCCTCCCATGGTCAACAAGCTGGTTGTCCCCTGTCATGCACGCAACATCTGCGGTTCGGCGACGGTTCTCAGGAGACGCCTATGGAAGCCGCAGCCACACAACCCAATCCGGCCAATGTTATCAGCTCCACCACACTCCACAAGGCGATCAACGAGCAGTTGAAATCCGCTGCTCCCGTGCTAGATAAGTTGCAATCCACAGCTCCTATCGAGGAGAAGAAGGAGGGCCGGAAGCATAGCTGGAGCAAGAAGGCTTTGAGCCAGCCGTCTCTGAGGAAGATACTCCGGGCTGAGGACGGCGTGCGAGAAGAGCCCCGTGATTTCCCCATGCACATAGCGGGTCAGCTGATGCTGACAAAGGAGATGCTCGCCAACGCGGGTGGAGTGATCATGAATTTGCACGACAGCATCCAGTATCTCGAGGAGCGCCTTCTTAAAGAAAAGAATCCCGGGTACCCGGTCTACACAATCAAGGTGCCAGAGGGCCATGGCTTCGTCGATACATCACCCGCTGAAATCTCCTTCTTGCGGTACGAGGACATCTACAATCTGCTGCACTCCAACCGCCTGGACTATAACTTGGTCCGTCTATACACTCTTCATATGGCGTTGAAGGTGAAGAGGGAGAAGACAAAGGGCATCGTGGTAGTAGACCCCTACTTCATGTGTGACGTTGCCTTGGTGAACGAGGCGGACCGGGCAACGGTGAAGGAGTACCTTGGGAATATCTTTGTGGAGAACCCGACCATCGACTCCATTCTTCTGCCTTGCTTTCCCGAGTAAGTGAACATTGTCGTGAATACTTCTTTCTTAGATTCTCCGGTTGGTCCTCTTACAACAATTTATTTTCAATTGTGCGGCGCAGAGGCATATACTGCTCACTCATATCCATTTGCCCAAGGTGGTCGCAAGCGACGTACTTTGACTCATCGAGTGACACGAAGGTAATGAAGAACTATGGCCGAATCAAGAGTGTGTGATACGTCTCCAACGTATCTATAATTTTTGATGCTCCATGCTTGTTTTTACGCCATTTGCCTATTGTTTCGTTACACTTCGTGGCACTTTTATGCATTTTCTGGAACTAACCTATTAACAAGTTTCCACAGTGCCAGTTTCCTGTTTTCTGCTGTTTTTGTGTTTCAGAGTGATACACAGGAAATATTCTTGGAATTGGAAGAAACAAGTTCCTGAAGTCTTATTTTACCCGGAAGCTTCCAGAGATCCGAAGGAGAGAAGGAGTAGGGCCACCAGGGCCCCACACGCAGGGGTGGCGCAGCCAGCCCCCTGGCCACGCGGGCCCCGTGTGAGGGCGCCTGGCTCCCCCTCTGACATCGCCCCTTCGCCTATAAAGACCCCCCGACAGAAAAAACCTAAGTACCCGATCAGTTTTCCCGAACACATCGCGATCCGCCGCCGCCGTCGACCCAAAGATCGGGAGGGTCCAGAAGCTCTTCCCGACACCCTACCGGAGAGGGGAGTCATCACCGGAGGTCTTCTTCATCGCCATGCTTGCCTCCAGAGCGATGAGTAAGTAGTCTACCTTGGACTATGGGTCCATAGCAGTAGCTAGATGGTTGTCTTCTCCACCATGTGCTTTATGTTTAGATCTCATGAGCTGCCCTACATGATTGAGATCACTGTTATGTAATTCTACATGTTTGGTTTGTTGGGATCCGATGAATATTAGTGTTTATGATTGAGTTGTTGTACTGAATATTATCTTTTGTTATCTCTATGTTGTTTATGATCTTGCATGCTCTCCGTTGTTAGTAGCTATCTTGGCCGAGTAGTTGCTAGTGACTCCAAGAGGGGGTATTTATGCTCGATAGTGGGTTCATGCCTCTATTTCACCTGGGGGAGTGACAGAAACCTCTAAGGTGGTAGATGTGCTGTTGCTACTAGGGAGAAAACAACATTCATATGCTCAAGGGCATATGCTTTGTTTACATTACACACTTTGCTTAATGCAATTATCTATTGTTCGCAACTTAATACTTTTGGGGTGTTTGGATTGATATCCTCGGGAGTGGATTATTAGTCATAGATGCAGTTGGATGGCAGTCTATGTATTTTATTGTAATGCCCAGAGTAAATCTCATAGTGATCTTCTTGACATATCACGTTTATCTTTATTCTATCAATTGCCCAACTGTAATTTGTTTACCCAGCATGTGTTATTTATCTTATGGAGAGACACCACTAGTGAACTGTGGACCCCGGTCCTATTTCCATCATATTGCTATCACATGTTTACTTTCTCGCACTGTTTACTTTACTCGCATACTTTTACTGTTTTCCACTCGATACACTCATAACCTTTGTTTCAAGCAAACCGGTGAGATTGACAACCTCATCGTAAGTTGGGAGCAAAGTATTTGTTTGTGTGTGTGCAGGTTCCGCGTTGCTACTAGCCGAAGACGAGTCAACAAGTATCGTTAACGGCGCCCTTGTTGGAGTGTTATTAAGCCAGTCTGCATCACCTTCAGTCGTTTGTCTCTCCTCTTTAAGATCGACATTAAACCTTGGTTTCTTAACTGAGGGAAAACTAGCTGCTATACTCATCATACCTTCCTCTTGGGGTTCCCAACGGGCTGGTCTTTCACCACGCACAAGGACCGTCTGCTACACGCCAGCAACTTCTTTTCTAGTGCCATCAAACGCTAGCAGTGTGATCGATGATGCTCTACAATGCTACGCCGACAAGGGGGGCAAATTCACCAAGGGTGGCGAGAGAGTCAAGAATAGCAAGCATATCTTCATGCATCACACAAAGTTTCCATGCGTCAAGCAGCTGCCTGGCAGTGTGAAGGAGGCCTTCTACGCCCTCCATCACCTGAAGGGGATCATTCGGGATTCACGGATCAGGGAGCTACTAGCTAATCTTCGACAATGGGCCAAAAAGTTTACGGCAATCGATGCTGCAGACCTTATGGAAGACTTCTGGCGCATCCAGACTCAGATCGCGCAAGTCCTTCATGAAGATGTCAACTCAACCGGGGGGGTCATGCATTGTGGCATAGCGTTGACTAACCGCGAGATCGAAGAACGCCTTGACAGGCAGCGCGACACAAGGACGTTCATGACGAGAGAGGGCGTGCGCCCGTTCCCGGCGAGGACTACATGATGTCTGTGGCTAGCTAGCGATGTTGGGTCGATGTATCGTAAACTTTACTATCCTAGTGTTGTTTTCAAACTATTGTTGGACATGTGTGTGTAAACCTTAACTTGCCAAGGCTCGTAATGCCTTGACGATCGATGTTGGACTTGCTTATATATGATCGATCGTCATCCATGCTATGTTTTATTCTAGGCTTATGAATCTTTGCCATAGTATTTGTGATCATGCAAGCATGTTTGCACTTTGCCATTCCTTTCATTGCATAACATATATACTACATGTCTATAGAGAGATGGCGAAGTGGTACGTGGTGTACAGTGGTCGGGTTCCAGGAGTCTACGAGGAGTGGGAGGACTGCCAGGCACAGGTGATCAACTTCAGCGGCAACTGCTACAAAGGGTACAAGACAAGAGAGCTCACGGTCTCCAAGTGGAGGAGACACGTGTGGAAGAAGAACCGGATGAAGTTCTTGATCATGGTCCCGATCATGCTCATCGTCGTCGCCGGTGTGATTTATTCGTTCATATAGTAGTCTAGGTGATATGTAACTCCATATATAATATGTAATGATCAAAGTTGTACTTGACTTGTCTAATGATTCAACACTTGACTTTATATTGATGTATTTCGACACTTGACTTCATATTGATGTCTTTCGACACTTGACTTCATATTGATGTATTTTGGTGAATTCCTGTATTACTGATGTGTATATCTTTACATTTGTACTGTATATTGTATATTTTCTGCTGTATACTATGTATTTCTGCTGTATTTTTGAAAAAAATATAAATGGAAAACATATCAGTGGAGCACCATTTTTAATGTCAGTGATGCACCCTATCCGTGGCGCACCTAAATGGGGTGCGCCACAGATATTATGCGTGGCGCACCTCAGGTATAACACATATCTGTAGCGCATATGGGCGTGCGCCATAGATAAAACTTACCTGTGGCTTGATATGCATGGGGCATGCTAGGTGCGCCACTAAGCCTCAAAATGGTGCTCCACAGATAGGATTTCTCCTAGTAGTGTAGGGACATGCTAGGGTTGGCGATGCCTCAGGGTCGGTGTTATCCTTACTTGGATGAAATGACACAAGCAAGCGAGGTGCAACAATGACGGTAATATCTTGACACACGGAGGAGCATATCTTATTTTCTAGATGGGGAGCATGCCTTTACGATAATGAAAAGTGTTTTGATGTTACCATATAGTCGTGCATGCACGTGCACACTTACTAGTAATGTTAAAACACAATACTAATAAACCAGAAACTTGGGGCCACAAATTGTTTGACAAATATAGTCTGAATTGGAATACCATTGAGTTAAGAGCACTTTGCAGTACCCTCAAGTAAATATGAGCCCTCCATATGCTCCAATCCAATGGATATGGTTACTTGGTACTCCAATATAGACGCGGCAAATATATGACAATTAAGATCATTATTTAATTCCTACTAATTACGGGATGTGATCACGATGCAGTGGGGGAGAACTAGCCGGAGATCTTTGACAAGAATTACGAGATGCACCATGCGACTTCTTGGCATCCTCGAACTAGGAAATCAACAAATCATATTTGCAAGGTTTAAACTATTGAGATATTTAATAGGATTGGAAACATAATTGATATTCGACCATGCCAAGGAAGAGGAAGAACATGCAGTATAGATTGACCGGTCACTTAGATCAGGCGGATGGCCGGGAGTGCTCGCCGGGTGATGTCCGCTCGATCGGAACACCAAGAATAGATGAAGAAAAACGTCAATATTAAACTTAAGGAGATAAAAAGTCTAAAGAACTCTCCCAAGAGGTAGATTTCATTAGTACTCCCAACCCTGCCTACGGAGTACATAAAAATGCTCTTGACGTAATCCCACCTCAACGTAAAACTAAACAGTGTCTTGATGTTGTTGACCCCAGTTCAACTAACAGAACCAAATACGACTTTACAAGTTCTAGATGATCATGTCAATCACCAGAATACTAATATGGTAACCTTGCAAAAACAAGCTGACACATACTGGCGCAATGCTCTTCTTTAACGGTTACTCGGTTACAGGGGCGGCGCCGGGGGTATTCCCTGGTATCCAAGTGAATACCAATGTTTTTTTCAACACAAGGCAAAAGAACTATGATTTTAGCAAAATAAGGATATTTTTTGTAAAATGAATACCAAGTTACACAAATGAATACCATGTTGCAAATTCCTGGATCCGCCACTGCTCGGTTAGTGGCGATGCCTCTGTAGAAGTTTCCAGTGGCGATGGCAAGAAAGTATCTCTATTTGTACAGCTAGCTGTGACGACGTTCTATCGATCTGTCGTACCTAACATCTACATAGACATAGTGACAAAGTTTTCAAATGCCCTTATTGACCGCCTACGACTATATTGACTTTGACCGTATTGTTTCCACATGGAGTAGATTTCCACGAGAGCTTCCACTCAGCGCTCTTAAGTCTTAATAACGTATAAAACTTATCTCCGACTCGGTGTATATATAAACCAAGGAGGTTAGTGGCAAGACAAGGCAAACCGGCTGCCTGCCCAAGTCTTGCACATTTCACACAATTACTCTGTTGTTCAGGGACAAAACTGAGAGAATAGGATCATGAAGCGATCTTCTTCTTTTCTTTGCTTGCTCGCACCCACCTTAGCGATACTGGCTATCATAAGCTGCTCCTTGCCATATTCGCTTGCCATCCGAGGTATACATATTAGGTTAATCACGAAGTACTCCCACTAATTAGTTCATCACAGCGCGCCTATTCTATTTCTATATATGCTTATGCAGTTTATACGGATGGATTACATGATGGAGTGAGACCTCCTTCGCCGCGGCCAGGGCCGACCAGGAGCTGCTCTCGCCAGCCGGGATGCTATTCGCCGCGGGCAGTGTCGACGACGACACATACGCCACAGCGGCGAAAGACCCTTACGTCTGAACGACGACCGATGCGCCACAACGGTCCCCCAACTCCGCAAGAGCCCTAGAAGTCGTCTCACTCTGCCAGATTCTGATTCACAGCGTGTTACGGTGGCGCATGACACTGATACTTCAGTCCCCAAAATAAAATACCGTCTACACTGATATATAGTGTACATTTCCGCAGCGAAAACAATGTAATAGTGTACTTTTCCTGTAAAAAATAAATATCGGCTTGTACGTTTCAATTCACATATGACACTACATGGGACCAACCTTGCTGTGATCTGGTGTCACTGTTGTTCGCCCCGTCTAAAAAGTGTTGTTATGTTTTACCTCTTAAACTGATACTACATGGGGCCAACCTGATTCAATAGTTTCAGAATTAAGAAAATGCAAGTGGACGCGCAAAATCTACGGGCGTCTCAATCACGCCACCATACGCAACTACAAAGGACAAACAGAGATCCTATCACTTTGTTGGATAAAACTTCCAAAGCACCGGCCCTTGTGGGCGCATGAACGTCATTGACCGGTTGACGCATCGAGCATGCTTTCATGCTACTAGTCGTTAGTGGTGAGCTACTTTGGCATGCTCGATGCGTGTTTACAGTTTGGAAAACATATTTTAGAATGTCAAGAAAACCTCAAAAAAACTTACCGTGTATACCACTACAGGAAGAAACAGCTACGCCGACGGCCACAGGCCGTCGGGTTAGCCCAAAAATGCCGTCGGGTCAGCCTAACCCGATGGTTTTTTCCTGATGCCGTCGGGTCAGGTGCCGTCGGCATAATCGGGCGTCGGGCCAGGTCTAAAGGCCGTCGGGTCAGCTTTTACCGTCGGCGTAGGCTAACCCGACGGCCAAAAAATGCCGTCGGGTCAGGTAAGGCCGTCGGGTCAGCTCATTTTTGGTTTTTTCAAAAAAAATCAAATTTTGAAAAAAAAAATCAAACTTTTTATTTTTTTGTACTTTTTCATATATATCAATAAATTATATTCACGCACAAAGCTTTGTGGAAAATGAATATTTTTTCGTGTCAAGAATAAATATTTGCTACAACGTTTCAATTTACATATCACACCTTGCTATGACCTGGTGACGATGTTGTTCATCCGGTTTAAAAACGGTGGTCATGATTTATCTCTTAAACTACGTGATGCATGGGACCAACATGTGTCAGAAGTAACGCACGTGGTAGGCAAAAGCAAAAGACATCAGTCTACTGATCTACATTTCTCCGGAGAGGGCATGCCAGCTTTATGGAAATTCTACATAGTTTCTTCACTTGGGACCGGAGTCTCGGCTGCAGCAAGTGTGCAAATATACTCGATAGCCTGAAGCCAGCAGGACGTTGATTCCGCACTAATAGGGGATTGTCGGAATAATACATGCACAATTGCAAACTGTGTTACCGTTCGGTAAAACAGCATATATACTAGCTAGTGCTATACCAGGAAAACAGTGTATGCCGTGAAGACTTTTCTTAGAAAAGGTACAATCTGGGTAAATCGCACTCAGAGACCACCACTCGGGAAATCAAGCATGCGTGTACTAGGAAGCCGCGAATGGATACCTGTCATTCTTTTGGCTCGATATTTCCAGATTGCCTCTGTTGACTCTTGACAGTGAGAAGACTTATGTTCGGGGAAAGTTTGGCTAAGCACATAATATATATGGGCTAGGAAGAGATCCCAGGTACCAAGATCTTCAGGGGAGAAGGAGATGGATTAACTGAGAAGCTAGACGAGATAGAGGACATGGAGTCTTCATCTTCTTCCCTCCCGAGCGTCGTGGCAGTGCTGCTGGCTCTCCTCCTATGCTGTTCGTTGGCATGCTCGGCGGCGGCAGGCCAAGGTAACTCCAACTCAACTGTTGATTCCTACTCGATCTCTTCTTTTCCATGAAAACAGAAAGCAGTAATTGGTGATCTGTACACGCAGTTGGTCTGGACGGAGATCGTAAGGGAGAAGGTCCTCCTTCGCCGATTGCCTCGCACGGAAAGTCAACAAGCTGCCCAGGATGCGGCCACGGCGGCGCCTTCCGCGGACAGTCGCTGAAGAAGACGTCGGCGCCTGCGCCGCACCGGAAGACCCTGCAGAAGGTTGCAGCGAAGGTCTACCGTTTCCTATGAAGCACCTCGGAGATATGCATGTAGTAGTAGTAATTAAGTAGTATGGACTCCGATGTTGGTGCCGAGTATATATATTTGCAAAAAAGGATTAGTGAATGTACGGATAAACTTACCTATATTTATGTCCCGGAATTGGCTTTGCTGTTTTTCAGTGAAAACGAGCTTCGTAGGATCACCCGGCTCGTAAGGAGCTGGCGTGGATGCCACTCCACAACCTGTTGGTTTACATTCACTTTTTGGAAATTGGTTAAAGTGGTATCTAAGAAAGATAAATTCCAAATTTGAGTATGTGTTTGTGATTTACTTTGAATCATGTGGATGTGGGGAATGATCTTACTTTGAACAATATTATTTATTTTATCTTTTATGCAGTTATCCGCTTAGCTATCCAATCCGTATGAAGCCCATATAGCCAATGAAAAAGTTGCAAGGTTTGAATACTGGGTGCAACCAACTAAAAGCGATTGCACGGGATATACACAATAAATGTTGTTAGCGTCCTGATTATAGAGTGGCTCATACATGTATGGCTCCTGTATGACCCATAAATCTTTCTCTATTACTGGATGATCAATATAAGAATAAACGGGTGCATGCAATCGATACAAGACTAGGGCTATGTAAAATAGTAAGTACTCAGATCCTTTCCATAGTTGCATGCAAGAAAAGTCGTAGTAATAGGACTGCTTCAAACCCTTGGAATGAGCTCCTCCTCCAAAGTCCAAAGGACTTGAAAATAGACGGCGTCAGGTTAGAGAACGTATCCATGGCCGGATAGTCCTTCTCGAGAATAGAGATGCATTACGTGGTTGTTGCATAAACATGATCAAACAAATGAGCATGAACACACAAAATAAATAAAGAGGAATTGTGCGTTTCGTTGGCTATCTCCTGCTTGATCCTTTGAACCCTGAACATACCCGCGCGCTTGGCAGGGAGGCGCGGGGCTCTCTCCGGTCGGCAGCGGTGCGCCTAGGTCGACGACGCTCCGGCGACGGCGCGCTTGTCGGGTGGCGCAGCACCGGATGACGAGGTGGCGACCTCGCGGCTGCTTGGCAGCGGGCTGGCGCAGTGGCTGGCGGCGGCGCCCTCCCGGCCCAGATATGGACCCTTTGGGCCCCATCTGGGTCTGGGCGAGTCGTCTAGGCGTGTCTGTGCTACTTCCGGCGATCGGAGGAGTAGCTAGCGCTGCGGGTGGTCTGCACGGGGACGCGCTTACTGCAGCACGGCGACGGGAGCTTCACGAGCCCACGGGCTCGGCTGGGCCAGGGGTCCTGGTTTGCTCTTGTTGCTATATCCGGTCAATTTACCGCCATTGGCGGTGGAGGTCATGCCCTCCCGCGTGTCTGCTGTTCAGCCACGCCTCGCTCCCGGCCGCCTCTTCTGTTTCCGTTGGTCTCGCTACTTTGGTCATGGTGAGACGACGGTGGTGATTGCAAGATCGTGGTGGTGCGAGTTGGTGGGCGGCGAGTTTGGTGGAACGCGATAAAGCGTTGTGGGTCGTGGTTTTTGGGGGTTTGGGAGAAATCCCCGTCGGATGTCCAGCACCGATGCGGTGATGTCCACGGGTGCCGCCATTCCTTCTTGAAGGTCGCCGGGTGTACCCCTTCCCCATGCCCCTCCGCGTACCGGGGGAAACCCTAGGACCCGTCCAGGAAGCAGCGCCGTCATCGTCGCATCCCTTCTTGAAGGTGCTGCTTGGTATGCGGTGCTTCATATGCGGCGCTTCAGAGTGCTAAGAGCATGGTGGGAATTCTCCGAAGGGCGCAACGGTTGCGGATCATCATCGTTTTCGTCGACCCAACGTTGTTTACACTACTTTCTTTTCTTTTTTGTTTTTTGTTTCTCTCTTCTCATTTTTTTCTTTTGGACTAGGTTGTGTTGCAGCCCCAGCAAACATGTTGTATCATGTGGTTGCTATATTAACAGAGTGGAGCAAAAGCCTATTTCGTGGCATAAATAGGTCAAGTAGAGATCCTACACGCCCAAAGCTTCGGTTGAGAAAGAGAATAACTGAGTAGCTGGACAGGATCATCATGGATCGTTCTTGTTCTTCCCTTACACGCGTTGTGCCAGTACTACTGGCTCTCCTCGTATGCTGTTCCTTGGCATGCTCGACGACGGACCAAGGTAACTAAGCACTCAATTTCTGTTTTCTACTGTCCTCTTCTCTACGGAATGGAAAGCAGTAACATTCGTATGCACGGTCGGTTTATGTGCAGCTACCCTGCAAGGAGACCGTGAGGGACAACAGCCTCCGGCGCCAACTGGGTCGGGCGGGAGGTCAACTAGCTGCCCAAGCTGCGGCCAAGGCTCCGCCACTTCGGCCCTGCCATCGTCGCGAGCAACATATATCGGCCGGCACATACACCGCACCGAAAGACCCTGCAGGTTGCCGCCAACATATTGTACTCTTAGGCATGAAACACCTCCAATGTATGCTGCGAGATATACATGTATATGAAATGAATATAGGGCTGTGTTCTTGTCTATGTATGTTCCAAAGATAATGCCAACTTAGCTATAGGATTTGAATGAAGGATCGGTGTAACTACATATTACCTTAATTACTTCTTCATGCTCGGCATTTGCTAGTATGCAGAAAAGAAGAAGAAGATGAGCTTGGTTAAATATCAGCCGGCTCGTTACAGAGCTAGCATGTTTGGGTTCATTTGCTGTAATCCACGGTGTTACCCCCTGTTTGGGTTCATAATTAACGTTCTCATGCATTTCGAGGTTCTCAGTTTGATTAATAAAATATTTGTTTTATGCCACAAAATTTATTTCACCACATATATTCAAATAATTTTAATAATAGTATATCTTTTATGGTTAATAATCCATATTTATTGACCAAACTGATGACCTCAAAGTACGTGACAGCCAAACATTTTCATACAACTGGGGGCGTCGTTGTGGTTATCCTCCCCGCGTTACGGCTCCGGTTGAAAACCCTTGACCTCACGGTCTCGATGACGGCGACGCTTTGCGTCGTTACCCTCTTGGGGGCGTCGTCGTGGAGTCCCGATTCCACTCGGTTTCGTTTCTTTGTTTTCGTAGTTTTGGTTTTCCGTGTTATCTTTTATTTCTCTTTGATCTGCTTTGTAAGAGGTTCTCCTCTCCACCTTGTATCGGTTCGGCCGTTGGTTGTTATATAATATATAGCGGGGCAAAAGCCTGTTTCGTCAAACATTTTCATACAACTAGCTTTGCAATTCAGTCGACTTAGATGTTCGAAAATCTTGGGAACTTAATTATTAGTAACAAAACTAGCATCGTGGCCCTCAAGAATGCGAAGGCACCGTTCGCCAATATTATAAAATATACATATGAATTCCTGGACTTATATTATATTTTGAAAAATAATATAGTTCTTGTCACCAAAGTTATTATGGTAAATAAAAATCAAATATACAACAAAACTCTTTCAATCATGTTTAGTTTGTGGATGAATGATTACATGGAGATTCAATATACAGAACTGAATTCACATAGCAAGCTAGCATACAATTGTTATTTAACGTAACATCATTGTATGATTAAAATAATTAATTATAGTTCGGATGTGTATTATTAAATTATTATATAGTTGAAATTAAAAAGTTCAAGTCTACGCAAATAATTGGTACATGACCACGTGACTCGTAGGTATAGTTACTTTGATCTGGTCTATTCTAACACATGACTGTTCTATTAATGACCTGGAGGTGTATATACAATTGTGAAGGTATATATTAGTTCCACCATGCTAACGATATAGATCAAGTTATTAATATTTCGTATAACTTTTTGTTGTGTTAGCAAAGTGAAGATAAAAATCTTATTGACATGTAGAGAAACTACACAGTGAGCATTTCACTTTATCTTGTCAAAGTAAATCTATTCCCTCATTTAATCCCTCAATTTTGAAGTAGTCGACGTCATAGATCTGCATTAGGATATTTGGCTTTCTGATACATGTATTTTTTGTAAGATATCTAACTTTTATCCTTTCAATAAATATGTCCATCAAAGGAAAATGAAAAATCAAAAACTTTGATTTTCTTAAATTTAATGTAATTCTTTCTTTAATCCAGACCATGGTTAAAGTTTTCTCCACGCTGATTACTGCCTTGAAAATCTATAGTGCCGAAGGTGATCTGATTTCCGTCGATCTTCGAGTTGCTCTTTGATGAAAGTGAGAAAGCCATCGAATCCATGACTCCAATAGCCAAGGTCCCCACGGTCGGCGCCAATTGAGGAGGGTTAATCTCGGCAATGTCCTAGATGAAGGACTTAGGATCGGGAGAAGAGGGCGTCAGATAAACTCGAAGGTAAAAGATTAGACAAACAAGGCAAAATTTGATGCTTACTGAGACAAAGCCAATTTTACAGGCTCGATCTCGATATATCCCTAACCGGCCTCTCCTGGCACCTCTTTATAGGTGTCCAGGTCTCGAGGTTCCGGTCGGGTTCTATACAAATTCACTGTACAATGGAGGTTTACATATTGTTTTTTTATTGGAATACAACATATGTCGGCTCCTATCTTAGACCTATATTTCTATGGCCTTAACGTAAATATATCCAGGGATACTGATGCCATGGGCCCTGGCAGGCGTACCCATGTCAATCAACTCATGTAACTTCGGTGGGAGGTGCAACTCTTAATTAATTTTGCCTACTCAACTATATGTATTTGTCGATACTAATACTCCACAACGCGCATGTATATATCTATTTCTGCATTATACCTAGCTAGTGTCCTAACAGGTCACGGTAGACATGAATTGGATTATATATTTGTACGTATGCAACTTTTAGATCTTTTAAACTCATCAAGTAATTATGATTTTTTATGTAGTGTCCTAATAGGTCATTGTAGGAATGAATTGGATTATATATTTGTATGCATGTAACTTTTAGATCTTTTTATATCATCTAACATTAATTATAGATCTAATTGTCTAAATAATTTAAAAGAAAGATCTGTACTTTTTTAATTTGAATAATTCTTAAAATAAAAAATTCAAAATCAGAACTTCTTTAAATCCAAACATTTTTCAA
Source organism: Dactylis glomerata (assembly GCA_007115705.1). Taxonomy (NCBI): domain Eukaryota; kingdom Viridiplantae; phylum Streptophyta; class Magnoliopsida; order Poales; family Poaceae; genus Dactylis; species Dactylis glomerata. Next base: position 1,525,000 of record QXEO01000194.1, on the reverse strand, counting down.
AATTAGAACAACTTTTGCATCTAAAAACTGTTAAATCTCTTTTCAGGATGGAACACTCTTATATATGAACATTTTTAAAATCAGAACATTTGTCAGATTTGAACATTTTTTAATATGAGCATTTTGGTAGTTTGAATATTATTTCAAATTTGATTTTTTTGAATCCAATTTTTTTCGAAATTAAACATGTTGCGAATCATAAACAAGCTACTCCCCCCGTTTACAATTACCTCTGGTTTAGTTAAAGTCAAACTTTATAATGTTTGAGTGAATATTAAGGTAAAAGTATCAACACCTATAATATAAATTCTATTTTATTAGAATCGTCATAGAGTATTCTTATAATATATGATTTTGTTATTATGAATGTTGATATTTCTAACTTTAACTTTGACTAAACTCAAAATGCTAGGTAAATAAAAACGGACTCATGGCGAGATGGGCTGACACGAGTTCGTCAATGGATCAGCTAATCCTTATCATTTTCCATATTTCTATGCAGCTTTATATGCTACGTGGACTAGTTCGCAATCATATTCGTAAATGTAGAACGATACAGCCGAAGATTTCACTAGCTAATACATGTGCAGCTAGCATTGCATCATGAATGCGACTGCTCTCACGCCTCCAACAACACCATCCACGCGTATCTGTTAGTACTTCATTGTCTGTACATATGAACATTGCGCGTCGCCCTTGTTGACCAAGTGGCAGCTTTGAATAGGAGTGCCTAGTCAACTACAATACTATCATCTACCGTTCTCTATATAATAACGGCAGACCAATTCCTTTTTGAGGGAATTCGGACAAGGATCATGGAGCGTTCTTCTTCCCTGGGCCTGCTTGCTGTCCTCCTATTCTGTTCCTTCGCAAGCTCGGAGGCCGTCCACAATGCCATAGGTACGTAGCTACTTCTTCCCTCTACAATATTTTCCTTCAATACAAAGCATCTATCTTTGCCATGGATTATGATCGATGCACATGACATGCAGAGGGAACACATGAAGGACAACGTCCTCCGGCGCCCTTGGCTCAGCGCGCGCACTCATGGTATTGCCCAGGCTGCGCGGTCGAAAGCTCTCCACCGCCGCCGCCCGTGGCAACGTCGGCACTTACCCCGCACCGCAAGACCCTGCAAGTTGTGGCGAGAGTCCTATGATCCCTGCCAATCAACGCTACGACCACCGGCCGGCGATCTTATTCTTCATGTGTGTGTATGGTCAATTAGGGTGTTGTTTGCATGTAATAGGAATTGAATAGGATACTTGTTATGATGTTTTTGTAGCATCTTAAAACTACGCAATAAATAAAGGTTGTGTACATCACATTGATCCAGTGGCCCGGCCATGTTCCCCATTTCGAAAAACTAATTGTCGATGCAAAGTGTAGAGTCTCACACCGAGAGAGGGAGAGGTTTTCTCTATCACCTTCCTAAAGCATGCTGAGAACATGTGACAACAAGGTGGGGGTTCTCAGTTCTCACTCTCTAGCAACCGACCGTATGGGTATTGCCTTTTGTGAACAACTCCAGCCAGACTAAAAACACACAACTGAGCTTTTCTCGGCTTGTGTATCAGGACTGTTCGATGATGCAAAACACCGTGCATGCATCTGGAACTACGCCTATACAACCGGGTGAGGGACAATAGGATTTTGGAGAGAGTACGTCTCCGCGCGCAACACCTTTATCGATGGTTGGCAACCACATGCTCTCATTGTACTCTTCAGTCTAAGTAAACCCAGTTGTATATAAAAAACTTCTACCTGGTTACGGAATCTGCCACTTACATTACTATACTTTTTTTGCGGGTATGGCAAATCATCACGTATTTGGGTAATTCAATACTTTTATCTATCACTATTACTTATCGCTAATATGGATATATCTAGAGTTCTAAACACTTATTAAGTATATCTAATTATATCTATACCTAATAATATAATAAAGGGAGCAAGGGTTCCATGGTTTGGTTTGATCCGTTTTCTGCGTTGCTAATTTCGTCCCGCACAAAAACCTTAATGGAAGTCCTGATCCGGACCAGACAAGGTTAGCTACTAGGCGACGGTTCAGGAACGGCAGATCGAGAGATCGTTCAGGAACCAGCCCAATCGAGGACAAGCTTTGCCGCCTAAAACAACTCTCGGTGGAATCGATCTCGGGGTTACATGCGAGGATAGCTGACTCCCGCGGTCACTACCGGGAGGCCGCGTGCAGGTCGGCGCTGCAAGCTGGCCTAGCGAGAGGAGCTTGTGTTCACGCCCATGGCAGCCCAAGGCGAACCAACGCTAGCTCAGGGAGGGGTCCACGGCGGAGGGCGATGCGCCGTCAGTTCAGCTCGTGTTCAATGTGACCGTGGCTGAGGCCAGCGCGGATGTGCACGGGGCCGCGGATTCGCGGAGAGGGTGAACTCGACGTACGAACGTCATTATTGAGTCCCATGCGCCTAGGAGCGGGGTTTCCGTGTCAGGCGTGCGAACACGAGGGATACAAGTGGTTCCAGGACAATTTCCTATCTGATCGCCATGGCCGGCCATGTATTGGTACGTCTGCAGGGGCAAGGGCATCGATTATAAGTTCTCAACTCGGTAACAAAGATGGAAGACAAGGTCCAATTCAGGCTGCCGCCGATGTCTAACACTTGGATGGATTTATAGTCGGGCCAGGGCAGCGGCAGCCCGACTGCCCGAGAGGTTTTACAACTTTACAAGCCCGCGGGAAGGACTGCCGACATGGAAGTTCGTATCGATCCCGGTGTCCTCTGCATGCAACAACGCAGTTAACCCGTGCGGTGGAGGAGCTTCTACAGCAAGGATACCTCCATGTTCTTCCCTGGTGCCCACCGCATCTCCTCCTCCAACGATGAGGCAGCCACCTAGCTCCCACGATGTGAAACGTCTATAATGAGAAGATGGCCATTCGTTACTCCGGTTGGTTTCGTGCTTGATTCGGTTCTGAAAGCCAGCTCTATTCCTAGGTCCTATCCGCTGCCAATTAAAAAAATCCATAAACCGTGCTACGCAGATGAAACGGTGTAAGATTGAGAGGATTCAGAAGGGTGTACGTAGGGCCACTGAGCCAGCCCAGGAATAGGATTCGAAAGTGTTTCTTTTGCCGAGGTACATGGAGAGACCCAATCCTAATCCTGTCTACTTCAAAATTGCTAATTCATGATCTGTTCTAAACATGCTCGTTCCATAGCTACAATCAAGGGTTTCATTTACTAAATGCACTAAACGGGTACTAACACATGGTTGCTTATGGCATATGGTTTTGATAAAACAGTGAGTTTCTTGTGCCTTTGATTTGCCAAAGGCCAACAAATAATTCCAATCTTGCACCGCTTCAAGTTAGAAAATACTAAATTTTGTGTGTTTGACTAGAAGTATTTTCATGGTTGCTTTCATTAGCTAAAGTTCGGAATTATTAAAATGCATAAATATGTTCACGATTTAATTTTACTTATATTTTCTTGACATAGAAATCAGGACTATTTAATTTGAGAGAATTAGGGTGTGCGACCGTTGCAACGCACGGGCATGTTTCCTAGTAATTTGAGAGAAATCAGGACTATTTAATTTGAGAGAACAAGTAATAGTGTTTGGAGGGAGTATATTTTCTAAAGATAAAATGCTAAGATGTTGTGGCGGCCAATTATGTGCGCGCCAGGAAGTTGAAAACTCACCAAGTTTGTCTCCACGTGCGCTGGTTTATACATGCGTTCACTCGACATAACTGCAGTTTGCACGCGAGAATAACTCGGCAGTCACGCGGTTTCGTTGAACGAAGATCTGTCACCAGTGGAAACGCTCGACTCGTTGACGTTCAGTCGTCGCTGAGGTGCAGATACACACTGCAATATAATAGACGAAAGCTACATGCCTATATTTACACATACAAACAAGCATGCCTCCACCTGCAGTCGAGATCGAGAGTCAAGACAGAGACATAAATCGAAGATGTTGAAGCCGGCGTCATCTTCTTCCTCGTCCGCACGGTGCTGGGCGGTCGTTTCAGCCGCGCTGATCCTCAGTGCCGCGCATGTCGAGCTTGTCGAGGGAGGTAAGAACTACACGAAATTTCCATCTGTTCCTTGGACCTCGAACTCTTCTCCGAGTGATATACTGATTTTTTTTTCCGGGTAAGTGATATACTGATATATGTGTATGTATCTATCTGCAGGTGGAAGGCCGATGCCGAAGCCTGCGGCTCCTGTAGCGCACGAGGGTAAACATGAGAGCTGCGATAATTGGCCATGGTGCGACGACAGCCCGCCACCGTCATCGATGTCGCCGCCGCTTCCTCCTGCTCCTCCGGGGGCATCAGAAGTGCCTCCCCTCCTGTAGGCAGATAATGTTGTTACCGATCAACCAAGTTGATGTATAAGGCTGGTCATAGTGGGGAGTATCATATAGTAGTATCATGCATATGATACTTGGGTACGGTACTACGTTCATAATGCATGGTGTCATAAAGTAGTATCATATACTCATTGTATTTATTGTTTTATATTATCTCAATACAAATGTGTGTCAAAGATTTATTTAAACTTAATGCTTGTCGTAATGTGCACTATGATATAGTATCACCTATGGTAGTACTTTAATCTCCTCTTTCTTTATTAATTAACTGTCATATAAACAAATTTGTGAACCTAGTTTGCATGATACTATCTATGATACTAGCACTATGGCTAGCCTAATGTAGCTTAGCTCATCAATTAATTCCGTGTTTCCAGTTTCGTGTTGCGTACCAGGCGGACTGCAGACATTTGAGCGCTTACTACAGGTCACAATGTTTATAGTCTCGTTGACTTCCGATTTTTTCCCCAACATATTATGGTAAGTAGTTGCAAGGAAACAGACGGTCCGGCGAGACATATATTTTCATCAAAATGTATGGCATGCTCTGTTGTTTGTTACTTTCATCAGTAACTTAATCACACAATAACATGACCCTTTATCATATACACTTGACCCTTATTGAAGAAATTATACACGTAGCTTAATTTCCCATACTAACATCCCAATTTTCTTGAAAATGGAGATGACACACGAATCACTATGTTCGCTTCTTTCTAGGCAATTGAGTTAGACGATGACGAATTAGGGAGCTCCTACTTACCACTTCAGTGGAGGACGGAATCCAACCCGCCTAAAGCCTTCCTTCATGGGCTACACCGTATAGGACCCAATACTAGGTATACTTTCCTCTTTTTTGTTCAAAACTTAGAATATTTAAATTTTTAAAAAGTTCAAATCTTAAAAAGTTCAATCTGGAAAGTTTTAGGTTAAAAAATATTAAATTTTGAAAAAAGTTGAGATTTAAATATATAATCAAATTTAAAAAGTTCCAAATAAAAAATTATTAAAATTCAAAAAACCTCAATCTGTTAAAAAATGAAAAAGTTCTGAAATACCCAACCAACAAGACCAGTAAGCTAGAGGAGAAACTAGAAAAAATCAAAAGAATAAGTTAAAAATTAACATACATTAAAAAACTACCCAAAAACATGGAAAATAGAAAACCTGTAGGACAAGTAACAGAAAACCGCCTAATGTGCCAGCCCAGCATGCACGCGTGCATGGCCCAAGCTGATCGTGTAGGCTCACGGGCGGCAAATAGGGTGTTTCAATGAATTCTTGGGGACTCCTATTCGGGGCTTTATGTGCCGGTTACACGCTGACACTTGAAGGCATTCTAGATTGGGCCGACCCAATTCATCCAGACAATTTTTTCTTCTCTTTTTTTCTATAAATTCAAAAAAATCAAATTTGAAAATCTGTTCAAACATGAAATCTATTCAAATTTGAAATCTTTTTAAATCAAAATTTCATCAATTCAAAATCTATTCAAATTAAAAATATGTTCAAATCCAAAATCTGTTCAATTCGAAATCTGTTCAAATTCAAATATGTGCAAATGCAAAAATCTGAACATGTCCAGAAAGTTGAAATGTCACGAAAGACCAGTAAAAACGCAAAGAAAAGCAACGTAAACCCAATACGAACATAATAAACATAAAACCTCAAATATGAAGTCATGCACCAGATGCTCGATCCTTCCTCAAGCTCAAGTACGAACATAATAAACATAAAACCTCAAATGTTTTGGAAAGAGGAGTTTTATGGTACCCTCAAATGAATAACAGCCCTCTATTTTCGTCCATCTAATGGCCCACAACAATTCAAACTAGTGCAGAAAAGATAACCAGTACAAATCATACTACTCTCCCTGTGTGGATAAAATTGGCACCGCACCAAAAAAAAAACATAGACGGGCCACGGCCCAAGAGGGTCCAACTCGTCTGCCTGTATGGTATCGTTCCCGAAAAGAAGAAGTCCTAACCCGCTTATTCCGCGAGTCGACCTTGCTGTGTCGGTGTGCGCCGATCTCCTGATGCGCACTCCGGCGCCACCGCCCGCCACCGCCGCCTCGGTCCCTCCCGCTGACTTGTATGGCTACTACACCAAGATCTCCACCTACCCCCCCCCCCCCCCCCCCCCCCCCCCGCCGTCCTCGTAGCCCTGACCCGCTGCAGCGCCAGGCCTCGCCCCCGATCCAAGATCCCGGGGGGCTGCCCTCTCCTCGCTCGTCACTCATCGTGGTGCGCTCCGCGCCAGTATGCCACCAAGATGGTCTAGACCGCCCACGCGCAGCGCGGTGCAACCAAGGAGCTCACGGGCATACTCACCGACTGGATCATCCAAGTGCATCAATCGATCTCATGCCGGAGTCCATGTACCTGACGGTGGAAATCATCGTCCAGTACATCTCGATGCAGTCCATGCTTCGGACAGAGCTGCAGCTAGTAGGTGTCTCGCCCCTGCTGATCGCCTGCAAGTACGAGGAGATATGGACTCCAAGAGGTACTAGACTGAAGAATTTCTCTTGCTGACTGAACATGGTGTTCTTCTTTGCTGAGCTGGCGCTGCTGTAGTACTCGCTCCAAGCCCTCCATGGTTGCTGCTACTGCTGTCTACTGTATACTGTACGGCCATGATAATTGGAAGCAGAACATAATTCACACAAATTTTCTCCCAGTGAATGCAGAGCTGATTCTAAAGCTTAAACCTTCGAGACGGATGACTGATGACATCCTTGCTTGGCAACCTGAAATATCAAGAATTTTTTGTCCGCGGTGCATATAAGCTTGCTTTCAATGAGTCACCAGAACAATGTTTAATTTCCTGCTACTAGCTCACAAACTGATGGTAATAATCTGTGCTGGTCGAAAATCTGGAAGGCTGCATCGGAGGCTTTAGCAACGGAAGCAAATAAGCTGAAGCGAGGCATGCGCATTACTGGGATATGCAATGTCTATGGTTTGGAGCTGGAGGATACAACCGGGACTGGCAGAGGTGAAGCTGAATTTTGATGGCTCTGTTAAAGTAGGAGACGGCACAGCCGAGGCTGGCATGGTGCTTCGTCATGAAAATGGCCAGATAATATTTTCTGATTGTTGTCTGTTGTTTAATCGCATTGGACCTTCAGTAAGCTGAGGAAAGAGCATTTGAAGAAGGCTGCTTAACTTTGGCACTACAAAGGATTGATCTTCCTATTGAGGTGGATTCGGACTGCTCAAATCTGATCTCAAAAGTTAATAGGAAGTTCCAAAATCAGTCGTTGCTTGCGCAATTGATGGAAGAGATTAAACTTTTAGTCAATGGTGATAAACAAATTTCTTTTCTAGAAGTGGACCGTCCCCAAAATAGGGCTAGTTTGTCTGGCTTGATTTGGGACCGGAGGTTTTGTCTCCGATTCTTGAACAAGACCCGGTTGTAATCCACATTGTTTAATGTTAAACCACTTTTACCCGCAAAAAACAAGACTTGAGGAAGAGAAATGGAAGTATAGGAAATACTATACACTATTCTTGTTCATGCTACTATTGTATGTAGCTCGAATAATAATTCGTAGCGTGTAGTTGTGCAGTACTGATTCGTCTCGTACGTTTTTATAATGTGTTAAAATATTTCAGCCCATTTTAAAAAGAACAGTCAGAACCAACAATTGGATGTTACAATTTCATCAAAATGCTTATTAAAAAATGAACAATCAATTGGTTTCTTGCGAGAAAACAGAAGCAGCAGAAAACAGCTTTTTGCCACAAAGACAGCAGTCAGTGGCAAGACGTGGCCTTTATTTTTCATCCTCTGCGTATTTGCCTGCTGTTGCCATGTTTATAATACTCTTATGTTATCAGTACAGCAATATAACCGGAATGCCTCCATTGTTTTGTCATACCAACTGGTCAAGCAATCAGCTTGACATTTTACTGAGATGGTTTAGTTCTCTGGATATTATCTTTCTCGAGAGATACACCATGGATACTCTAGATATTAAACCTTCCCATCAACTTGGTCAAATCTGATATGAATACATTCTTTAAATGGCTGCAAATGATTCCTTTGATGGAGCGTAGCTTCTTTGTGTTTCCGCTGGATCTTTAGGTACCTAATAAGGCACTCAAATATTTTACTACATCAATCAACCATGGATGGTAATCAGCTTGAGTAAGTGTAAACAAGGTTGTTCATCCACAATAAATAATACCTAAGAAAGCTGGAGAGTTAGCTTCTCCTTCATTGGTGAATGTTTGAGAAAGTAACTTAAAACATTCAGGTCACTAGCAATGCTTGGACATCATTCACTGAGCAACAGAGTCTTTAGCTTGCAAAATTTAGGGCACATTTTTAAATCCCTGTTGACAATGACTTGCGCAAAGGAACCAAATCATTAATTGCTAAAGTTTTGCTGTATAAGTAGGCGTAAGCAAGCATATTATGCTATAAGTAGCCAAAAATAGGAATGTAATAACAGAGCATCTATTATATACTAAAAGTATAATATAGGGGGTCTAAAATAGAGGCATCACATTAATCCACATCATCCGAATTATTTAGACAATTAGATCTAGAATTAAAGGTTGAGATTAAAAGAACTAAGTGTTACGTACATACAAATATATAGTCTGATTTATGTGTACGTGACCTGTTAGAATACTACCTATTTTGATCTTAAAAAATAAAGAGTAATCCGAAAATTGAAAAGAAAAGAAAAAATAAAACACGTATACATGACGTACTCTACCAGAGACTAGGAGAACACACGCTGGCCAGCGCGCTCGGTCAGATCCTCTTTCTTTTTTTGTGCGCTACCAATCATTGTAAAGACACCAGCTAGCATCAACTTAATTATACGTTCAAGTATTTTAACTAAATCAGTCCAATAAAAGTGCAATGTGTTGTAACTCATCGACCGTACGCGTCCAATTAAAGAGAGACATGCGTTAGTCGTACGTCGTACAGACGTTAAATGGTGTCTTCAGTTGTGCCATGGTAAAATACGAGTTAGAATATTTGGAACACAGCAGGTAAAAGTGGCACTAAAATTTAATGTAAAATTATTTGTTTAAACTAAACTATTGTGTAAATTTATTTATGGATGCATAAAAAATAATTACACAAAAAAATTAAGAGATAATTAGGTATTAGTTATGACTGTATGTAAATTTACTACATGTAGTCTTATTATAGGGCAAGTTTAAAGGAAAATGTGGCATCTGTGCCATGGTTTTTCAAGGTAAAATATTGCATGTTTGGCATTAAAATATACATAACTAAGTCCTTCAAATTTTAATATTTTTTGGTCTAATATCTAAATGATCACCTTTCATAGTAAACATTCTATAAGGTCACATACTCAGAACAAATAATAGTAATTGAAGGAAACAATCATCAAGTAATTGGTGGATCGTGGATTATTAGTTAGACAACAAGAAACATAAAAATGCATGTCACACCCGATTAAAACATACATTGTGCCTAACGATAGACACGTCAGTCCGACCATGCCGCTTTCGACGGATACACATGTTGACATATGTATCTATCACCCCAAATAATTGATATACTATATAAATGACTAAGACGAGCAATAAGCTAGCTACTCAGGTGAGCATTAGTCGAGGTGTACACAGGAAAAAGGTTGAAAACTGAAAGCTTGAAGCCAAGCATGTGATTGATTAGTTCAGATTTTATTGAATATTTTGTTTACATAAATTTATGCAAGCTTCCTTGCAAGTGCGATAGAGTGAGACATGCATGTGCTTGCTCAAATACTATGAGACCACCACAGAAATATACATAAAAAAACAAAATTGCTGTCATGATAATTTTCCCATAAGATTTAATGTTATCTATCTGAAATATAGAGATGGACCTTTTCTCATTCCAAATAATGCATAATGAATTGTGGAATTTAAGTTCTCAGATATTATCTATGAGGTTTGTTGATTGTAGTATTATATATTATGATTTTTTTTTATAGACCAAAATAAATTTAGAAGATGAATTTCTTGGATTAAACCTTGCAGAAAATGTTATGGTTCGGGACTTTTATGCATTTCAATATTCATGAGCTAATATAATTTAGAATATATTTAATGAAATAGTAGAATCATGTACACAAATGGAACATTGGGGTGGTGCAAGAACTAAGCGGATCATGCCATCATTACCATGTTAAAATGCAAGAGAAATACATACGAGTGAACGTAAAACAAGTAAACCAAAGAGTGGAGATAGTTAGGTGAAACTAAAGAACAAATCAAAAAAATAATATGACCTCCAAGGATCCTTATCATGGAATTTTACTTACTACTTAGTTTGTTTATTATTATTCCTTGAGGCAGTTGCGAAATCTGCACACTTACCTCTTCGGCTATGGTTACCATATGATAGAATAAAATGTTGTAAACTTCCTCTTGTTTTTATTAACGTTGTCTTGCATTGTAAATGAGATCAATGTGAAACAAAGTATTTTATGATAGAGGGACGTTGTCACATAGGTGGAATATAGGTTGTCGACGAGAGAATGAACGATCTCAAGAAAGTAGAACAACTTATTGTTTGGTTTATCAGTTTGTCATGGTAATAGGTTTTAATCCATATTATTAAGCAAATTTATCTTGATGGTCCATTAGAATACACCATAAACACCTTACCCTACTCACTCGGATCATAATTATTATTTGGACTATACTGAATGACAATGTGAACATTTACATTGAATAATAATCAAACATAATATTAAAACTTATTCAATTTATTGATTGAATATAATTTACAAAGGACACATGTGGTCATTAATATGATGTCTCTAAAAATACCAAATAATCATATGCCCACAAATTTAGAAGATGTTTCGCAAGCTGGTAGCATCTTTTGGGATAATTTTTATGTTTTATTTAAATTTATTTAATTTCCTCAAATTAAATACATTTAAAACCATAGAGTTAATTCTCGGTCATTTTTCTAGAACCCAAAGACGATGCACTCACATTTGCGAGGGCCACCTTGCTAGTTATCTTTAAAAACAGTTAAAAAGCTTATTTATCAGCATTCTTATCCACTCTTCATGGTAATTTACAAGCTGCAGAACTCAATAACATGACAATTTGCAACAAGATACTCCACCAAATGACCAAATAGCCAATGCTATGAAAACTAAGTAGCCAAAAATAGGAATGTAATAACAGAGCATTATCTTTAAAAACACTTAAAAAGCTTATTTATCAGCATTCTTATCCACTCTTCATGGTAATTTACAAGCTGCAGAACTCAATAACATGACAATTTGCAACAAGATACTCCACCAAATGACCAAATAGCCAAAGTATACAAAAACATGACAATTGACAGCAAGATACTCCACCAAATGACCAAATAACAAAGAAATTTTGAGGTAGACAGGTAATGTTGAAGCCTTAACTGCAGGACCTGAACTGAAAGTGACTAGTGTCACTACCATCTGATAACACCAAATGCTGAAACATAACAGAGGACAGATTATACAAAAAACATCCGCTGATCCCAACACACTCTAAATACATTTTATAGCAAAAGAACATTAACTCTTTGAAGTGGAAACACATTTAGAACCTACTCTATACTCATAGGTTTTAGACACTACCAAGAGGGTTCCCCAATATTGGATGTATTTGGTGAAAATAGCAAATGGTTAGTTGCTCAATGAGTGCCCGACATAAATGGGGTTTGGTTGGAACCGGTCTGTTTCAGAGATCAATTTAAATGACCATCACCCAGCGCTAAATGAAGTATTTCAAATCTGAGCTGTTCCTATGATTTTACTTAAATCCTTGATATACATCATGTTCTAGTATGTATAATTAAAAAAATTGTGCGTTCTGTATAGCAAAACATGTACAATTTGAATAATGAATCCAGTAGCATGTTATTCAGAATGTACCATTTTTGGTTTAGGTGAAAACCAGTGGCGTAGCCAGGCCCCAGGCTACAGGGGCCTTGGCCTGGGGCGTGGAGGAAAAATCCTTCCAATACTGTAGTGATTTTACACTGTTTGATACTGTAGCACTTGCTGTTGGCCTGGGGCGTACACTCTGGCTGGCTACGGTACTGGTGAAAACCATAGTTAATACATGAAAACAATGAATTATTATTGGTCCAGTGCTAGCAACCTAGCACGATGAGTGACTACAGTCATTTGCATTGGCCTTAAGATGGAATCAACACATTCAACTGAGCTAGGACACACTACCAACATCAGCGAGCAAACTACTCATATGGATACTGTAGACATCAAAACTAATATGGATATTGCAGACTAGTTTTGTGTGAGAGGGAGAGAGCAGGGATAATGGAGGGGAATACGTACCTTCTGCCTCACGCAGGGATTGGGCCGGAGGTGTGTGGCACGAATGGGTCGACAGCCGGCCTCAGAGACGAGTCGACGAGGAGGAACAAGCTGAGATTGGAGGCAGTGTCCGCATCCTAGGTGGATGCAACGACGGCATGGAGGTGGCGAGGGCGTTCTCGGGTGTGCTCGAGGTCGACGCAGTGGCCGCGGGTCAGGTGGAGGCGGCGGCGTGTAGAGACAGCGGCGGCAGCGTGTAGAGGAGGCGGCGGCGGCGGCGTGTCGATATGTCAAGGAGTGATCTAGTGCGTGCGTGTTCTAGGTCTGAAATACAGATTTTTTTTCTCAGACTTGCATCTTTCTGGGCCTGCCGGGCCTAATCTCGGCCGTTCACTCTGAGCCATGATTTCATACTACTCCCTCTCTTATGAGTAGTATGATTTGTCAAAATGTACCGTAAAAGTTGCCTTTGGAAATGAGGGTGTAGCTCTCAATCCGGGCCAGTTCCCAACTACCAATTGCCGTGAAAACAACATATTATATCACCTCGATTGATCGTTGATCAGTCGCATTCATAATGCAACTACACTACTAGTTCCGGCAAACACAGTCGCACAACCTCTAAACCATTTTGCCAAGTTGATGACATCCTAGCACTAACGAAAGTGTCTTGGGAAAGCAATACAGGAACACGCAACTTCCTTCAATTAATCTGTTGCTAGTTTTCTATGTCAACGAGTTGTTAGTATCATTGAGAGGCCAACAATATAAGTGGCGTTCTGGCCAGAAATGACTACATTCAACTCAGAATATGGCAACTCAGCTCAAGAAGGCTAAAAAAATCTTTGTAGGGCATTTCCTCGTTTCCACATTGCATGCCAATCCAAGAACGCGCCAACTGAACTCAGGATTTGGCGCTTCATAAGTTAAGTCTAATTAATTAGCTCCACCTTACAGATGAGAGTTGGTTGCCAGTTGTTGTGTCCTCTTTATCAATCTGAATAATTATAGTATTATTTTTATTCAGTGTTATTTTCTGAATATATTTCTAATCACTGTTGAATGACTCGCCTGCCTGTTTTAGAGCAAGTTTATTAGTATATTCAGCTTCTGGCTATAAGGCAAATGTTACGTCATGTATAGTCAGCTCTATTTTCTTTTCCTCTAATCAAATGGCAGGGGCCTTACCCTTCTATCTAAAATATAAGAAAGACAATTCAACATTTATTCCAACCAATCTGCTGCCTGATGATCCTATAAAGGAATGAAGATTTCTCTGGCTTTTGTCCCACATTAACACAACTCAATTCAGAGAGGGTGGTGATGTGTGCACATCGAAGGTAGGTTGATGAACATGTCAAAACTCTTCGGAACTTGGTCCTTATATGTGAAAGAATGTATGTCGATCAAACCATGGCTCCACGATTCCTTTTCATCCTCCTCTTAGCAGTTTCATCCTTGAGCCAAATATTTGGCCAGTATGCCTTGCCAGGCTATCCTTACTGCTCCACCATGGACAACTATACCTTGGCCAGCCCCTACCAAGTGAATCTCGCCATGCTCATGGCTGACCTCCCTCGCAATGCCATGGACAATGGCGGCTTCGCCAACCTTACAGCCGGCGAGGCACCGGACAAGGTCTTCGGCCTTACCATGTGCTACGCCGACCACAACATTACTGAGTGCCAGAACTGCCTCAGATCCGCAGCTGCCGGCATACAGCAGACTTGCCCGTTCAGCAGGGTGGCGAGGGCCACCTACTTGGCTTGTGTCCTGCAGTACTCCAACGAGTCATTCTTCTCCGTCGCCAACACCACCATAGCGGTTATTTCCTACCCCCTGAACTCCTCCGACGTCGTTGACATGGCCATCATGAACGCAACTCGATCGAAGCTGATGAGCCGACTCACGGTGGAGGCTGCCGCCTCCTCCCTGCGGTGGAGCAACGGGAGCGACCGGTACACAGAGTCTCAAGGTATTCTGCAGGAGATATATGGCTTCACACAGTGCACGAGGGACCTGAACGCAAGTGAGTGCATCAGGTGCTTCACTGACTTTGTTCCAAGTCTATGGGTACTGCCGACGATTGCAAACAAATCCTACGGTGCCCTCTATGGGTATAACTGCTACATGAGGTTCCAAGTAGGCGACCCCATCGCTCCCATCACCATCTTTCCGGTAGCTAAGCCGCCGCAGCTGCCTCCATCGCCAAAGACACCACTCATACCAGGTAATTACAATTAAGTATATGCATTCAATGCATGATTTTATTGGTGACAAGATAATTCCGTGTGTAATATTTATTTTTGTGCGTGGTGTTTTCTTTTTCATTTAGCTTCTTCCTCGCCCCCCTCAACAGCGCGGCAAAGCACGAGAAGTGCCATAGTAGCAGGCCTTTGTGCGGGCACCATTGCCATCTCAATCTGTGTTAGTGTACGTCTTTGGTTTTGTTGGCGCCGTCGAAGACAAAATAACTTGGCGAGAAAGCAAGTAAAACAATTGTTCGACGAGCAGCCCATGGAAGAGGAGTTCGATCAGGGAATGGGACCCAGGCGGTTTCGGTACAACGAGCTTGCCATTGCAACAAAGCATTTCTCTGACAAGGGGAAACTTGGCGAAGGAGGCTTCGGGTCGGTGTACCGCGGGTATTTGAAGGACGAAGACCTTCATGTCGCAGTAAAAAGAGTTTCAAAGACTTCTCAACAGGGGAAGAAGGAGTATGTCTCCGAGGTGACAATCATTAGTCGGTTAAGGCACCGCAACCTTGTGCAACTCATGGGTTGGTGCCACGGGGGTGGTGAGCTTTTGCTTGTCTACGAGTTGATGCCTAATGGCAGCCTCGACACACACATTCACAACCAGGAGACCATCCTCTCATGGCCAGTCAGGTATCCACATGACATCTGATCACTACACACACTTCTCGTTATGTTTTAATATTTATAATGTGTTCTATTTTTAACTTTAGGTATGAAATAGTTCTTGGTATGGGGTCTGCACTTCAATACCTGCATCAGGACTGGGAGCAATGCGTTCTGCACCGAGACATCAAGCCAAGCAACTTGATGTTAGATGCATCCTTCAATGTCAAGCTCGGTGACTTTGGGCTCGCGAAACTCGTGGAGCACGGGCTAGGATCACAAACCACTATGGTCGTCGGCACAATGGGCTACATGGACCCGGAGAGCATGGTTTCTGGAAGGTCTAGCACCGAGTCTGACGTCTATAGCTTTGGCGTGGTCATTCTCGAGATTGCCTCCGGTCGGCTCCCACTCGTGGTCCTGCAGGGAAATGAAGCATGCTCCATGCACCTGGTGCAATTTGTTTGGGAATTGTACGGCGGCGGAAGGATCCTTGAGGCAGCAGATTCTCGACTAAACGATGAATTTGACAGCCATGAGATGCAGCGTGTGATGATCGTCGGGCTCTGGTGCACACATCCTGATAGGAGCATGAGACCGTCTATCAGGCAGGCGATGAACGTGCTTCGTTTGGAGGCTCCGTTGCCAAGCCTCCCCACCAAGATGCCCGTTGCCATGTTTGTTTCGCCGGTTGACTGCTTGTTGTCTCAGTCTCAATCTGCAACAACCATCAGCAGTGGCAGCACCTATAGCGCAGGCATCACTGAATCTAGCACCTACACAGGCACCACGCATTCTAGCAGTGAGGTACACACTGAAAGTGTTTGATCTTGTTGCATGATTGCGCGTATTGTATTGTGTGTGGAATAAAAAGCACAACACAGGATGTTCAGCGCTACTTTCTTGTGTATGTTTTCTTGCGATTAATCAAACATATCCAAATCTATGGCTTGCCTCGGTCGAGCAAGTTCGTGGATTATGACATGCTTGATTGCAGTGCAGCATCCCATGTAATAAGGTTATCTGTCAGGGACTGGGCTACCCAATTCAGCCCACCTCGTGCAAGTACTCGGGGCTTTGGGCTCCGGCTGGCTCAATAGGAAGGGTACGGCAGTACAGCTCGAAGTCTGCTGTGCAGAATGGCTGATCACCTGCCACGGTAGCATGCTTCCATGTCAACCATATCATCTCTAAACGTTATACCTTTGGCTATCTAGTGGACCCATATTTGGCAGAACGATCTTTTCGCATCGAGTAGTCATCGGTCTTCTATATAACAGCGGTAACACACAGTTCCTATAAGAGTAGAAGAATGTATCAACCATTTTATGTGAAGCACTGAAGTTATATTCAACATTAGGGTATCACTAGTGGAAAAAGGGCCTTTGGCCTGGACCCTTTAGTCCCGGCCTCCATCTGGGCCGGGACTAAAGGCCCGGCCACGTCGCCCCAAATTCGCCAGCCGCCCGGGAGGCTTTAGTCCCGGCCCGTAACGAGCCTTTAGTCCCGGTTTGAGACCATGCGCTGAGCGGCCCGCATGTGCGCCCCCTTTAGTCCCGGTTTGTGTCTCAAACCGGGACTAAAGTCCTCTGCCTATATATATGGCTGCAGCCCCTCTCTCCCCTCTTCCTTGCATTTTTTTGGATGAAAGAGTGTGGGTGTATGCTAGCTCTCCTTTTTGCTTGGATGCACTAGAGGTGTTTGTTGAAATGTGTGTTAGAGCGATGCCGCTTCAGTTCACCGAACACAACTACGATATGAGGTGCCCGAGCCACGCTTAAGCCTCTTCCTCTTTATTTCCACTTATTCTAAAAGGTTAGCAATTATATTTCCTCGTTTAGACCGTGCGGTACTAATTTTTAGGATCGTGATTGTGTTTGATATACTGTTGCATGACGCAGATGAGCCATCCATGGATGTACGGTGATCGACGCACCGCCGCTTACAGAGAAGGCGTGCATTCTTTTCGAGATGCGGCCGATGCGAACAAGCATGGTGGTGGCTATATGTTTTGTCCATGTGTTGAATGTCGGAATGAGAAGGATTACACTTCCTCAAGAGTCATTCAGAGCCACCTGGTTCGGTCCGATTTTATGTCGGGCTATAATGTTTGGACCAAGCACGGAGAAAGAGGGGTTATGATGGAAGACGACGATGAAGAAGAAGAGAATGATGATGACAACTACCGATCTATGTTCCCTGAGTATGCTGATACCGCAATGGAAGACAATGAAGAAGAAGATCAGGGTGCAGAACGGGAACCAGATGAGCCCGCTGATGATCTTGGCCGGGTCATTTCTGAAGCACGGCGAGGCTGCGACACAGAAAAGGAGAGGTTGCAGTTCGAGCAGATGTTACAGGACCACAACAAATTGTTGTACCCAACTTGTGAAGATGGCCAGAAGAAGCTGGGTAGCACACTGGAATTGCTGAAGTGGAAGGCAGAGACCGGTGTGACTGACTCATCATTCAAAAAGTTGCTGGTACTGATGAAGAAGATGCTTCCAAGAAAGAACGAATTGCCCGCCAGCACGTACGAAGCAAAGAAGCTTGTCTGCCCTCTAGGATTAGACGTGCAGAAGATACATGCATGCCCTAATGACTGCATCCTCTACCGCGGTGAGAAGTATGAGAATATGGATAAATGCCCGGTATGCACTGCATTGCGGTATAAGATCAGAAAAGATGACCCTGGTGAGATTGATGGCGAGCCACCCAGGAAGAGGGTTCCTGCCAAGGTGATGTGGTATGCTCCTATAATACCACGGTTGAAACGTCTGTTCAGAAATAAAGATCATGCGAAGTTATTGCGATGGCATATGGAAGATCGTATGAAAGACGATAAGTTGAGGCACCCCGCTGATGGTCGGCAGTGGAGAAAAATCGAGAGAGAGTTCCCGAGATTTGCAGGTGACGCAAGGAACTTATGGTTTGGTCTTAGTACAGATGGCATGAATCCTTTTGGGGAGCAAAGTTGCAGTCACAGCACCTGGCCCGTTACTCTATGTATCTACAACCTTCCTCCTTGGTTGTGCATGAAGCGGAAGTTCATTATGATGCCAGTGCTTATCCAAGGTCCAAAGCAACCCGGCAACGACATTGATGTGTACCTAAGGCCATTAGTTGATGAACTTTTACAGCTGTGGGCCAAACCAAGTGTACGTGTGTGGGACGAGCACAAACAAGAGGAATTTGACCTTTGAGCGTTGCTTTTCGTAACCATCAATGATTGGCCTGCTCTTAGTAACATTTCAGGACAGTCAAATAAGGGATACAATGCATGCACGCACTGTTTAGATCAGACAGAAAGTATATATCTGGACAAATGTAGGAAGAATGTGTACCCGTACAATCATCGTTTTCTTCCGCCCAAGCATCCCTTAAAGAAAAAAGGCAAGCATTTCAATGGCAAGGCAGAACCCCGGGGGAAGCCTATCATCCGTACTGGTGCTGAAGTATTTGATACGGTCAAAGATTTAAAAGTAATCTTTTGAAAGGGTCCTGGCAGCCAACCTGTTCCTAACGGCCCTGATAAGCGCGTACCAATGTGGAAGAAGAAATCTATATTTTGGGAGCTACCCTATTGGGAAGTCCATGAGGTCCGCTCCGCAATCGACGTGATGCACCTGACGAAGAATCTCTGCGTGAATATTCTAGGTTTCCTGGGCTTGTATGGGAAGTCAAAAGATAAACCGGAAGCACGGGAGGACCAGGAACGTCATAAAGGAAGAGATGGCATGCATCCAGGGCAGTTTCAAGGGCGTGCCAGCTACGCTCTTACTAAGGAAGAGAAGGAAATCTTCTTTGAAGTCCTTTTCAGTATCAAGGTCCCGACTGGCTTCTCGTCGAATATAAAGGGAATCGTAAATATGAAAGACAAAAAATTCCAAAACCTAAAGTCTCATGACTGCCACGTGCTTATGACGCAATTGCTTCTGGTTGCATTGAGGAGAATTCTACCGGAAAATGTTCGCCTGGCAATTGTGAAGGTATGTGCATTCCTGAATGCAATTTCTCAGAAGGTAATCCATCGAGAAAGTCTATCAGGGTTACAGATTGATGTGGTCCAATGTCTGGTCAGCTTTGAGTTGTTGTTCCCACCATCCTTCTTCAATATAATGACACACCTCCTAGTTCACCTAGTCGAAGAGATTAGAATTCTCGGTCCTGTGTTTCTACACAATATGTTCCCCTTCGAGAGGTTCATGGGAGTCTTAAAGAAATATGTTCGTAACCGTGCTAGGCCAGAAGGAAGCATCTCCAAGGGCTATGGAACAGAGGAGGTCATTGAGTTTTGTGTGGACTTTCTTCCTGACCTTAAGCCGATTGGTGTTCCTGAATCTCGGTATGAGGGTAGGCTGACAGGAAAAGGCACACTAGGAAGGAAAGCAAAAGTATGTATGGACGGGCATTCTTTCTCGCAAGCACACTACACAGTTCTACACAATTCCACCGTGGTGGCTCCGTATATCGTGAGACACAAGAATATTCTATGCTCCGAAAACCCGGGGAAGGCTGACTCTTGGATTAAAGGGGAACACGAGAAGACTTTCGGTAGTTGGTTGCAGATACATCTCATGAATGACGACACCATTGGAGATCAGCTGTACTGTTTGGCCAGGCCACCATCTTCGACTATATGTACTTTCCAAGGGTATGAGATAAATGGGAATACATTTTACACGGTTGCCCAAGATAAAAAGAGCACCAACCAAAATAGTGGTGTCCGCTTTGATGCAACAGACGAGAATGGGCACTGTTTGGAAACATATTACAGGTATATAGAGGAGATATGGGAACTTGACTATGGACCTGCTTTTAAGATCCCTTTGTTTCGGTGCAAATGGGTGAAGCTGACAGGTGGCGGGGTATTTGTAGACCAAAAGTACGGCATGACAACAGTGGATCTCAACAATCTTGCATACATGGACGAACCATTCGTCCTAGCCAACGATGTCGCTCAGGTTTTCTATGTGAAGGACATGTCTACAAAAACGAGAAAAAGAAATCAACAAAAGAAGACATCGTCCGATGAGCCAAAGCACCACATAGTTCTTTCAGGGAAAAGAAACATCGTGGGAGTAGATGACAAGACAGACATGTCAATAGATTATAATAAGTTTCATGAAATTCCGCCCTTTAAAGTGAAGACTGACCCAAGCATCCTACTGAATGATGAAGATTCTCTATGGCTACGACCTAGAAGAAAACAGAAATAATAGTTAGGATTGTTGGTGCAATAATGTAATAATGTATTAAATCTTGTATGTAATGCATGATGAAGATTCTCACTAGTTCTTTTCCCGTCCTGCTCTTTTTACACACCGTGCTGCGTCTTCCTAAAGCCCCTCCCCTCAAAGCCAAAACAAAAGCAATGGCCGCCGTCTCCCGCCTCAACCCCGTTGCCTCGCCTTTCGTTCCGATGGCACTCCTCCCGGCGGGCTACTACCGCTCCCCTACCCCTGTCGCCGCTATATTAATAAACATAGTTTTTAATTGAAAATAGCAAAATAGTTAATACTTAGGATAGTTAAAATAATTAATTTGTAAAATAGAAAATAGTTTTGAATTATCTATTCAATTTCAAACACTTTTCATTTTTATAGTTTTGTCAAATTCTCAAATATGCAAAAAGAATATTAATAAACATAGTTTTTAATTGAAAATGGCAAAATAGTTAATACTTAGGATAGTTAAAATAATTAATTTGTAAAATAGAAAATAGTTTTGAATTATCTATTCAATTTCAAACACTTTTCATTTTTATAGTTTTGTCAAATTCTCAAATATGCAAAAAGAATATTAATAAACATAGTTTTTAATTGAAAATGGCAAAATAATTAATACTTAGGATAGTTAAAATAATTAATTTGTAAAATAGAAAATAGTTTTGAATTATCTATTCAATTTCAAACACTTTTCATTTTTATAGTTTTGTCAAATTCTCAAATATGCAAAAAGAATATTAATAAACATAGTTTTTAATTGAAAATGGCAAAATAATTAATACTTAGGATAGTTAAAATAATTAATTTTTAAAATATAAAATAATTTTGAATTATTTATTCAATTTCAAACACTTTTCATTTTTATAGTTTTGTTAAATTCTCAAATATGCAAACAGATAACTATTTATAAACCAAATAAAAGAAAAAACAGAAAATAGGCCTTTAGTCCCGGTCCGTGCCACAGACCGGGACTAAAGGCCCTGGCTGCTGAAACCCCCACCCGGGGCCTTTAGTCCCGGGCGGTGGCTCAAACTGGGACTAAAGGGGGGCCTTTAGTCCCGGCCTGAGCCACCGCCCGGGACTAAAGGTCCCGGGGTATAAAACATTCGTCTTTCCCGCGCCGCCCAACACTTTGCAGTTTCGCGCGCGAGGAGCTCCGAGGACGCCGCCAGGCTGCCGCGTTCGCGAGCCCACCGCGCCGCCGTCTGCCCACCGCGCCGCCGCGCGCATTGCCCGCGCCGCCCGCCGTCCAGCCGCCGCCGCCGCGCAGTACTGCCCACCGCGCCGCCGCGCGCATTGCCCGCGCCGCCCGCCGTCCAGCCGCCGCCGCCGCGCAGTCCCCGCCGTCCAGCCGCCGCCGCCGCCGCAGTGCCGCCGTCCAGCCTGCCGCGCCGCTCGCCAACCTGCAAGGTTATTTTTGTTAATTAGGGTTAGGGTGTTAATTAGTTAATGTGTTAATTAGTTAGTGTTAGGGTATTTTAGAGATAGGATAATTTTAGAGATAGGATTATTTTAGAGATAGAATTATTTTATAGTTAGATATAGAAATATTTTAGAGATAGAAATATTTTAGAGATAGAAATATTTTAGAGATAGAATTATCTTAGAGATAGAATTATTTTAGATATAGTTATAGTTAGATATAGAAATATTTTAGAGATAGAAATATTTTAGAGATACAAATATTTTAGAGATAGAATTATTTTAGAGATAGTATTATTTTAGAGATAGGATTATTTTAGAGATAGAATTATTTTATAGTTAGATATAGAAATATTTTAGAGATAGAAATATTTTAGAGATAGAAATATTTTAGAGATAGAAATATTTTATAGTTAGAATTATTTTAGAGATAGTATTATTTTAGATATAGTTATAGTTAGATATAGAATTATTTTAGAGATAGAATTATTTTAGATATAGTTATAGTTAGTTATAGTTAGAATTATTTAGTTAGAATTTATTTGCAAATAGAAATAGAATTATTTTAGTTAGAATTATTTAGTTAGAATTTATTTGCAAATAGAAATAGAATTATAGAATTAGTTAGAATAGAATTATTTAGTTAGAATTTATTTGCAAATAGAATATTATTTAGTTAGAATATTATTTAGTTAATCAAATGTCTGTTTTTTGCAGAACTATGGATCCGCATAGCAGGAACCTCGAAGAGGAAGAACTTCTCGAAGATATAATCAAAGACGCCCCCGACGTTGAACCAGCTGAATCTCCGTCGTCATATCTAAACCCCTCCGGAGATGGAATGGAGGTTGATCGACACGAAGATGAAGCCGATGGGGCCGGAGATAGCTCCAATGACGGAGAAGGTGATAGCTCCACTGATGGAGAAGCCGGTGGAGAAATAATAAAGTCCGGCGAGGTATACATATGAAGTTCGACAATCACTTGTAATATGTGAAAAATATTGGAGATAGCTCTATATTGTATACATATACATTCATTTGACGAATGTTTCTCCCTCTTAGGCCTCCACATCGAGCAAATCTACGAAACGAGGCCCGACTAAAAAGTTGGACGCACGAACGGATTACACCTTTGAGGTGATATTGCCTACGGGCGAACCAAAGCTTCCTAAGAATGCTGCTGACACATTCAAGAAGCAATGCGGAGTTCTCGTTAGGGATCACGTCCCGATCAGCGTTCGGGAGTGGAACAAGCGCAAAGGGGCAGCCGATAGTGACTATGTCGCCGAAAGGTACAAAGATAATCTTTGGAATGATATCATGTCACATTTCAACCTGCCAGAATGTGAGAATGAAGACGCCGCAAAAAAACTGAGGGCCAAAGTCAAGTAGTGGACTCTAAAGAAGATGGCCGAACTGTTCCGTAGCTGGAAGAAGAAGCTATGGAAAGAATATCGGAAGACAAAGAAAGTGCCAGTATTCGAGGGGTACCTAGCCAAGCAGGCGAATCACTGGAAGGCATTTCAAGAGTACAAGGAGTCAGAAGATGCCAAGGCATTATCAGAAAAGAACAAGAAAAATGCCGATAAGAAGAAATATCACCACACGCTGGGGCTAGGGGGCTATGAGACTGCCATCCCAAAGTGGGATAAGAAAGAGCAAGATCTGCTAGCTAAAGGCATCGTACCTGAACCCATCCGTGATGAGTGGGAATTGAGAGCAAGGAATTGGTTCCTTGCGCATGGTGGTTCGTACGACGAAGAAATAGGGGACCTCATCTGCAGTGACGGTCTTAGGATACCCAGGGAGAATTGGAAAAAGATAGTGAAAGAAATTAAAGAGGGAAAAAGACAGTTCACTGCAGATAGAGAGAAAGATTTGCTCACACTGGTCCTCGGCAATGACGAACATGGAGGACGAACGGGAGGCTTCGGTCCTTCTTACCCGTGGTGGCTTGGGTTTGCCAGAGACCAAGACACTTACAGAAGCCGAGCGAGAGCAAAGAAGCGACAGTAGGATGAGGAGAATGACAAGTTCAACCAGTTGCTTGCCAGGCTTAACGAGCAACAGAAGCAGATTGATGAGCTTAGAGGAGTAGCGCGCCAGGAAGATCCTGCACTTGATATTACCGGCGCCCCATCTAAGCGGAAAAGCAGCGTGGCTGAATCTGAGGCCCTGCCCGACGATGCACGAAGAATGATAGAGGGCAGTCCCGGCTACCCCATGGATGGAATCAAGGAGTCAACATCATGTGAACTCCATAAGAAATTCAAGAACATATCCATGAAGGTGGCCGTCGGACAAGCTTTACCTTCTGGCCCTGATGCACGCTGGCATGGCCGTGAGATTCCAGCTGGCTTTGCTAAAGTCGGGGTGGATGAAATCATGGCGGGGTTTCATGATATGGAGCTCGACATGGCTGGACCCGAAGATGAGAGGACACTCGGAGAAGTACTGGGTGGAGTCATCCTATGGGACAAGAACTACATCAAGCTTCCTGGCTCGGCCCTAAGGACAACACCGCCTCCGAGTCGTCGCAGGTCACCTACACCTCCATCACCTCCAAGCCCTCCACATGACGACGGCCACCACAACATGAGTCCAGATCGATCACCGCCGCCGGACTTGGGTCGGCCGTCTCCGCCGCCGCCCGCTAAGGATACTAAGCGGAAGCGTGCCAGCAAGAACGCTCCGTCGATGAGTTCTAAGCGACGGAGCTTCCCAAAGCGCAAACTGTCGCCCCTCCCAAAGGTACCTCATGCTAATCTTCCTATCAGACCTTATGATCGTACCGACGAGGAAAACGCCAGGATAGCAAAGGAACATTATGATGCGCAGATGAAAAAGAAGGAACCCGAGCCCCGCCCGGAATACACCGAGAAGCAAATAGCATATGCAAAATACTTCTTGACCCTTTCATCACAGTATGACTTACACCATAAGCCTGACGACTATACACGCACATTGCAGAAGGAAGGGCAAAAGAGCAAGTCACGTGCAAGTGCAAGTGGGAGCAAATCAAGTTCAACTACAAGCAAAAAAAGATCAGATGTTCCTCAGCTTGGACAACAGGCCAAACAGTCGATCCCACCCCTCAGGGTGTTACCCGAGAATGTTCCCTCTCTGGTGCAGGGACAAGATTTGGGATTAGCAAAGAAGTGGGCGGATGAATGGGGTATCCCGGTTGAATACATTCTGGCTTCCCAAGACGACAGGGTACCCAAGGCTGTGGTAGCCCCTAAGCCACAGTTTGTCATGGGAGCGCCTTTGGTCAGCAAAGATAAGTTTGATGATCTCCCAACAAATATGCGTTACTTGCATACATGGTACTTAAGTGAATCAAAGAATGGGAGAACGATGATCCTGGCGCGTGTCCCACGGGAGTACTACGGCCGTCCCGAAGACATCCATATCGACTTTGA
Organism: Dactylis glomerata; assembly: GCA_007115705.1. Lineage (NCBI taxonomy): Eukaryota > Viridiplantae > Streptophyta > Magnoliopsida > Poales > Poaceae > Dactylis > Dactylis glomerata. The sequence continues at coordinate 1,499,389 of QXEO01000194.1, read as the reverse complement.
TGAACTCTTCCAGATGTACAATGCCGACGCCCTCGACAAATCGCTTATGAGTTGCTATTGTCTGTAAGTTTTTCAATTCGTTGTCTACATATAACTTGATCAGTTATTTCAATTCATTGTCTACATATAACTTGTTCCGTTCTGACTTGTACTCTATTATGCAGAATGAAGATTCTAGAATGTAAAAGTAGGAACATCCTAAATATTGGGTTTATTGACCCAGATAAAATACATATAAAGACGCTAACTGATAACCCCAAGGAGACAGAGGAAAACCTTCTAAGGTTTCTAACAGATCAAAATTTCTGTGACCACATACTGTTTCCATACAACTTCAAGTGAGGGTCTTACTCTGTTGTGTCCATTCACTTATGAGTGTAATTGTTAAGTTACTGACACATATATATATACATGTGCAGCTACCACTGGATTCTGTTGGACATTCAAATTGATAAGGGAAGAGTTGATGCCTTCGACCCATTATCGAGACCCTTGGAACAGTTCCAAAGCCTGCAGGACATGCTCCAAGGGTAATTTCAATCATTCTTGCGCTCTATCGGTCTCTTTCGATGGTTTTCTGATATATCAATGAATGAAAAACTTAGCAAATCATTTTCCTTGTCGGGCAGGGTTTGGAAGCGGTTCAAGTGCGTGACTGCCGGTATCCAGCATGAGAAGCTGACCTTTAGAGCGGCTCAGGTAAGTAGTAGTATGATATACTTCTATTTTCAATACATTTTGTGATGCTAGATTACTATTTTGATTATATATATTCTATTCTCGTAAAGTGCGACCAGCAGCCACGGGGGACGCATCTATGTGGATACTATGTTTGCGAGACCATTCGCACGTTTACCTCCGAGCACAAGGATTACAGATACGATGTAAGCAATAAATATTAACACCTCTATTTTTACCCGTCATTCTTTGTTATCATGATTGATATTCATATTCATCTCCCCTTCTTATATAATACACGGCCATGCGGGAGAAGTACCTACCAGAGCAACGCGCGATTGCTGTTGCAGAGGAGCTAGCGACCTTTCTGAGGATAGAAGCTATAGACGACAAAGGACGATTTAGTGTAGCTAGGGGCCATTACTGATGTTGGTCCATGTAATCGAATAGACGGGCTCTAGTCCCGATAATTCCGATCTCCATGTGATTGTATATATATGCTCGCTTGTAAGATAAGTTAATCTTATATATATGCATAAACTAATTCCCGAACACCAAACAAGGCACCAAACGAGGCATCACGTTAATCCCCCCGAACACCTAAAACCCCAAAACCCTAAAACCCTAAATCAAAAAACGAAAATCTGCAGATGCCCTTTAGTCCCGGTCTGTGTTACAAACCGGCACTAAAGGCCCTGGCCCTGGATGCACTCGGAGCCCCCACGTGGACACCCTCCAGTCCCGGCTGGTAACCGGGCCGGGACTAAAGGTTTAGCCTTTAGTCCCGCGGCTGGGGTCCCGGTTTGCAAACCGGGACTAAAGGCCCTTACGGGCCGGGACTGGAGGCCCTGTCCCCACTAGTGTATCACTAATGTCATACGCGGCACAACGGGAAGGGGAGAATGATCTGTACATTTTTATTTACGTTTTCCCTTGTTTTGATTGAATAAATTTGAGACAAGTAAGATGCCAAAAATGATAAGATTAGGGAAGCCACACTTTCAAATATGAAAACTATGAGTCAGCCTAGGAAAGTTGTATCATTGATTTTCTGCAATCGAATTGGTAGCGTCAACATCTCACTTCGAAGTTGGAAAAAGAGCACAATTATACTACAATCTGGACGTTGTTTAGGAAAACAGCTGATCATCTTGGATCCGTGTAGCCTGCAGACATCTAGACATAGAAATTGAACACATACTTATACAAATTAGAATAGCCTTGATCCTGGTAATGGATTAAGAAAAATCAAAGGAATTGACGATGACAGATGAGAACAGAATACCAGCGAAAATATTGTTTCTTTGTAGAGCTGGGAGAGGTCAATTCCTAACTAATAAATGGGAAATTAGGCAATTTGACATGTTTTATTTGGCTTGTTGACACATTTAGCAACTCTGAACACATATTTGAACTGAGCGCATCATGTGAGATCAAGCAAACATATTTTCCACCATGTGGTATGTTCCTTGTTTCCCAATATGTGACTGTGATTTTCGGTGTTTTTACTGCCTGTCCTTATTATTTTTGGTTGCCCCGCTGCCTGGTTGCCGTCCAGTTTGTGCTGACAAATTAACAGTGACACTCTGTGCCGACAGCTTCACCAGAGAGGCCACTTCTGCGTGACTTGGAGACTCAGCTTTGTTGGTCCATAGAATACGAAAGATGTAGATCTTTCCATGACTATATATACGCCACTAATTCGTCTTCGTCAAGCTGGATTTTCCAAGGTAACCTTTTGACTAGTGGTAGGCTTTGACCACTTTTTTTTCAAAATGGGTATCCCCTGCCTCTGCATCAATTGATGCATACGGCATAGGCTTTGACCACTAATTGGAGCATACATGCCTCTACGCGTTGGAGTCTCCAGGACCAAGAAAGAGAGAGCCGAACCATTCTCAATGCAGTCTAGAAGACTAGTACAAGTGTACTACCCTTAACTATATATTATTCTAAGCTATAAGCTTGGTAGTGACCCAGCATGCTGAAGTTACTCTTACCGCTGGGTGTTGTCAGCTGTTGGATATTGAAACTGAGTCATCTGGATCGTTCATTCGAATAGGTGAACTTTGTTTTTTGTTACCGTGTGGAACGCATGAAACGTGGAGCGAACGGCCCCACTCCTTATTTCGGCCCACGACGCAGCGGTGCTGGGGGAAACAATGTGGGCGACGCCCAACAGAGCCGCTACCCGGTCGTTGTCTCTAATCCCATGACAAATCCTCTCCCCCATCCACATACGTTGACCTCGCCCTCGATCTCCCCGGCGGCTTCCTCGACCTCGATCTCCCCGGCGGCTCCCTCGACCTCGATCTCCCAGGCAGCTCCCTCGACCTCGATCTCCCAGCGGCTCCCTCACCCTTGCCGCAGTGGCGCCCTTGTACTCGCCCAACTAAGACAAAGGCGTGGCGGCGGAACCGGCCACGGCGAGGCTCAAGCGATGGCATGAAGAATCCCAAAATCTGAAAATCCATCCAGCTATGGAGGAGGGTTGGGAGAGCGGCCGCCGGCTCGCGCTGCAGAGAAGAAATCGCCCCGCCACCATGCCAGCGGCCACCACCAACTAGATCAACAAAGAACAAGGTCTCCTGCCTAAGGCCACCCGTGCAGTTTTGCCACTACGACGGCCACGAGTTCCTTGCTGCTAAGCTGCGCACCTTTCCTGCCGCGGCGTCAACTCGGAGAAGCCCAGCTCTGAAGTCACGGGATTGATCTGCATCTGCGCTGCATCTTTGTTGTTTTGGATGGACGCCTATAGGTGAGAAAGTAATCTTTGTTCTGTTTCTTGACTGACTTTCTCAATGCCTACCACGTGCTTGTTGCAATGCCTCATAGGAAGCAACCGATTTTGTTTTGTAGTTGTATGTATGTGTGGTGTGCAATTGTAGATGTGTGTATGTCTGAGGATTTGTGGTTTCCACCTGGGTTTTGGTTGTGTTGATTCTCATGATCTCATCAAGCTTTCTTAACAAAAAAATGCTGAATGAGTAGCACATCCGGAAAGCACATCTGGGATTGGGAAGTAACAGATTTAATGTCTGTCAATAACTAAGTATATGTTTCTACAGATGAACTATTTTTTCAATAGTTTTGCCAAAAAAAAAATTTGTTCAATAGTTTTAACACAAGATATTTTGGTATATGTTCAGTTACAGTTCCATGGTCAGCGCACTTCAATTTGAGAACAAACTGAATGATGTATTCAGGTAGGCTTTGGCAGTGTAAAATCAATTTTTATTTGTTATGAAAATTAGCTCATTAGTTACGTGGATCTGAGGATCATACTGTGGCATGTGATTCAGTATCGTTTGGAGAAAAAAATTCCTATTGCGTTTGTGTGCACGCGGTCTTGACAGATTTTTCTAGATTATGGTTAATTCAGTAACAACTTTCTAACTGTTTTGCTTTGTGTCTTGGTTTTTCATAATAGGAGAGACCATATATATTTTGAGGTTTTTACCTATACACATTCAGAAAGATTAAGGCCTATGCATATAACTAATCAGGTAGTAGTTCAGTTATTTTGAGGTTTTTGCGTAAACATACTTCATTCTATTATTGTTGTTGCGGATTGTTCCTTGCATCCAATTTCTAGAATCCTAAATCGTACTGCAAAACGGTGTAGCATATGCTCTTTAAATTACATGTTATTAGTTCATACATAACAGCTAGGCAGTGGTACTGAAAAGTGAAAACATGAAAATAGTTAACAAAGTTGATTCTTTTTCATGCCTGTATATTTATATTTGTTTCTTACCCCTATTAAACAAAGTAAGACATGACCCTTCAAGGCCAACCTTCAATATATGCAAGTGGACTCAGAGCATATTTTATAGGCAATTAAATTTAATTGATCCAAACTGGGGCAATGTTTTCTTATTTCAAACAATCCTTACGATGTACTACCATGAAAATACTAAACTCTATTTACAATATTTCACAAATATGTTCAGGAATGATGTTAACTGAAAGGTGCTACCTTATGCTCAACTCACGTACCTGAGCTCCAAGAACATATCTTATGTATATAATATGGGATAATAATGTTCAAGAAATAATCAAGAGGTGTGGAAATAATATTTTCTGTTTAGTACACCAGTGTTAGCTTCTTTTGTCTGCATTACTATTCAGTTCTCTTGAATTCTATTGTAATATGTTTTATCGCTCATAAATTAATGTACAAGTAACCCTCCCCCTCTTTAATCCTTGTTCATATACAAAAACGGTATGCAACTAAGGTTCAGTTGTTATGGATTTCAAAATTTATTTATAGTGATGACTTTTCTTTAGACAAAGGTAGATCATGTTTCATATTTATAAATCAGTAGTACTTTCAGCCTCACAATTGTTGTTCTATCAGTATACAAACTGATTCAGTTATTATGGAGAACAAGCACTAAAGCACATGTCGCTTAATTTTGTCAAAGCTTTCTGTTTCATATGAGTCATGCTCTTAAATAGAAGACAATGAAAAAATAGCCTGTCAACTTTTACGCAATTTACACTAACCAAACAATGAGGTAGCATAGCTAATATGGGGGTTTGAATACTTCATTATTAATAAAAATTACACTTGGAGGTGATTTGCACCCAGCTACTCATTATCTAAAGCTGTAAGCTTGGTGTTCAAACTGCACGCTGAGAGCATTTACCGGGCACGCTGCCTCTGGCTTGTGGGCCTACTTTAGTCGGTGCCGCTTGTGGGCCAGGGGAGGGCGGCAGGAGCTGCGTGTGGGCTGTATCCTACGCATCTCTCATTTCTCTCGCTCTCAACGACTCAACCAAGATCTGCTCACGCCAGGGTTCTGAGCCGCCGCCGCTCCCACCTCTTGGCTCGACCACCGGTGCCGCGTCGGCTCGCCGCTCCCACTTCTTGGCTCGGCCACCGGTCCCATCGCCGCTCCCACCTCCTCTGCTTTTCGCGGCAGACGCCGCTCTTGGCCGCTCGATCTCGCGTGCCCGCATCCGGCCGCCACCTCCATCCTCTGCACCGAGCCAGACGGGCGTTCCATGACGGGCGACCTCGTGGGCCGCTTTGGTGGAGTAAGGAGCAAGCAGTTGGGATGAGGAGAAGCTGCCGGAGTTCATCAGGCTGCACATGGCGTGGCTGCCTGTCTGTCAAGATAAGGAGAAATTTCCGTCCACCTCTGTGATTTCAGTGATGATGAGCAGCTGCAAGCATGCTTGTGGATTAATTTCGCCAAATGTTTGTTTGCCTGCTTGAGGAATTTTTCTTCACCCTTAAATTGAACTTATTTGTTGTACTAGAGTTATGCACGAAATGAGTGGTCTATTGAGGCAAAATTTATTTAGTACGGTGGATACAAATTGTGTTCAGTGACTTTGCAGAAAAAGATTAGGTGGTTCCTGCACCGCTGTTGAGCCTCTCTGCACCTGCCGCGGGCTCTCTGACTAGGTTTGTGGGATGCTGCATTGCTGGTGATGGTGCTCTCGGCCAGCGCCCTCCAGGCATCTTGAGTGACAGGGATTCAGAACTTCCATGTGGATCTCGACCAAGTTCAGGTACAACTACTGTTGTTGTCGTTTTGGTGTATACATCCCATCTGTATCTCGGCCTGGTTCCATGATTTGGTTCAGATGTTTCCTTTCCTCACAATTTCTTGGCAAAATGAATATCTACTCCGAGTCTGTAAATATCTTGTCATAATCTGAATTTGAACTTCATCTTTTGTGTTTATTGCCTGATGTATGCGGTTCAGAACATGAACTTCATTTTCTGTTTTGGTAGTTGCTGGATCAAGTGATAGCTTTTGAATAGGTATTAAAAATGCTGGCAATCATAGAGAAGAATAGTAGGAGAATTACATGACCATTGTTGTGCCGTGGCATCCCAACAGCGGAGGTGCGCTTGGGATAAAGCCACCGAAAGAAAGAAAGCATGAACTGAGCTGTGGTTAATAAAGGGTATTAGTTAGATAGTCTTCTCCATTTTTATTTGCTTGGAGGACTGTAGTCTCATAGTCTCTTTTACTATATGGTTGATGAGTTCTTGCCAATTTCCATCTTGAGGTAATATAGGATGGGTATTCTTTCTTTAACATAAAAGGTTTCACATAATCTATTTTTCTTTCCAATTTCCATCTATTCTCATGCAAAACTCTTATGATTACTATATGTTTGATTATCAGAATTCGTGTTCGAAACCACAAGTAATTCATGGAAATTAGTTCTTAGTTGCAGTAAAAAACAGAATTCAAATTAATTCTACTTTCTTATATCTCAGTTCCCTTTCTTATGTGTCTAATTTCAGTTAGATGGATTATCCATTTTGATATGTACTTTTAGTAGAGTTAGTTTATTTTCATTCCTACCTTGCTATTAGCTATTGTAAAGAAACAATTGTAGCTAAGAAAGTAGAAATAAGCATTCAAGTGTACATCTGTATTATAAGCAGCCTACTAATTATTTTGTTAAGTTATAGTTTCGTTAAACTCTTCTAAGCTTATCACTCTATTTTTGATAAACATATGTGGTGCTAGATTCTGATTTCACTAGAATGGAGTAAATTCTATGGCTTTGTGTTCATCTTTAGATTTAAAGTTCTTCTAGATGCTACTTGTGGCTCTCGCCCAAGACTTCAATACAAAATGGCAAAAGATCTTGCTATACCATTTTGCTAGACTTGTCAAAACTGAAGCATGTTCAGACAAAACAAACTCCACTAGCGGTAAAATCAAGAGGTCATATTGAATAATGCTCTCTTTTATAGTGTTAGAAGCTTGCTAATTAAGATTGCATCCTAATGATATGCTCAATATTATATTCAGAGTTTGAGATAGTCAAATTATACTCGGTCGATACAGATAGTTTGAATGAATCATTTTGTGCATGAACTTCATCGTTCCAATGTCGGGCTGCTACCGTAGAACGGTACTCCCTGTTAGCGTGATGTCTTCTTGCTATTAGGCTCCCTATGCAATTCTGTCAGCTAAGCGCTACCATTATCTAAGCTAATGGCTATTTCTGTCTTGCTGATTATCTTGATATGATAAATAAGAACAAAATCTTGGTGTAGTTTTGACACTTGCTTATAACCCACTAATATTTTCTTCTCTATCGTGCTATACATGATAGGATACATCAAGACTGCCAAAGGACTTGGATTATTCGTCATAAAGCTTCCATGTCTCTGATTGCCATTCGTCACCTTTTTGTGATGTTGTCTTCTAATTTTATAATGGTAGGTCTTACTGACAATGGAACAAAGTGGTCGCCTCTATGTGTTTGGTTTGGTGCGTTCGAACATGGTGATTTGTATTCATACATTTTAAATGAATTAAGGGCTTTGTGTGTATATGTATGTTAAAATGTTTTGCTTTTTGGTGTATTTATGCTTTGTAACATGAAGCATCTGGAATTTTGATGTCCAGCTTGTGCCATGTTATCCTTTATGCCCTTTCATGCTATGAATTTTATCCTGAGTTACTGCTTTTTTTGCAAGTACTTAGGCTATACTAATGACCGGTAAACAAACATTCCTCTAAATCTATAAGCCCAGGTACCTGCGGTTCCTCTTAGCCTGTTTGTTGTTGCTCTCTATTGCTGGCATGTGACCTTGGTTCATGTACGGTGTAGCTTACGGTGGTTGCTTCGGTGGTTTTGACATGTAAGACGCAAGGAAAAGTAGAACATGTTGCAGCAACGAGCGGCAGGCGGGCGCGGCGAAGCGCGCCGGCCCGTCTAGTAATATATTAACGCACAAGGAGAACAAGATACTTACTGAGAAGCTGGGCGATCATGGAGCGCTCTCCTCCCACTGCACTCGCTGTAGGAATGCTGGCTATCATATGTTGTTCCATGCCATGCTCGGCAGCAGTCCAAGGTACAAACCTAGGTACGTGTTTTTTCGAAAAGGGGATATTGTCCCTGGTACATACGTAGCTACGTTTGCTTCCGTGGTAATCCTCCAAGCAACGTTTGGTTCACATGCCGACTTCTTCGTAGTTCCTATAAACATAGATACATGTATCTACATCCATGCATATTTCTAGGCTATTCTTTTTGTTATGCACTCATGGTTGATGAAATAATGTTCGAACTTGTCTACAGAACATCCAGATGGAGTCCGTACACTAGAATCTGGTCCTCCATCCCCGCTTCATGGGCGGATAAGGCACGAGGGTCATCCGAACTATCGCCCGGAGCCCACGGAACCGGGGCCTCCACCGGCAACATAGGCACTTCTGCCACACCGCAAGAACATGCAAGTTGCTCCAAGCGCCCCTCTCGTATGAGGATCACATTTCACAATCCTTTGGTTTCCACGACTTCATGCCACTAGATGTAAGCGTCTATGAACTAATTTTTGTTGGCAGAAGGGCTAAAAATATGTGTATGCAGTGATAAGTCCACATTGAGATGCTCCTCTCATGTTAGTCATGAAGTTCTTAATAATACTATGTTTTTATGTCCCAAGATTAACTATCAGTGATATCGGATAAGAAGTATGTGTTCAACATGTCTACGAACTACAAAATTTATGAATTTCTCGAGTGTTTACATATTTTCTGACAAATTTGACAAGATACAAATTTACCTCGCTCTCACAAGATAATGAAAAACGAGTAGGTGATCGATAGGTAGGGTAGTGCTCGTACCTCTCAGGGTCCGGCCTGGGTATGTATTATATTATAACGACTAGCAAAATTACCCGTGCGTTGCTACGGATTTTATATTTTATTAAATACTTTGTAGTGCATGAAGAATTTCACTATATAAAATCCTTTTTGCCAGGACTAATCATTTTTTATGGAGACCGTGCTGTTAAGAATTATGGTTAATTTCTTATTGGACCATGCTATAAATGACAAATATTTATTGTCGGTTGTCATCCACCGTCACAAAATGGTGCTCTTTCTTGAAGTTGGTGTTTCCACGTAAATAAAAGTGCCACACGTAGCAAAGATGTTCGCCCAACCAGGAAATATCCATTCTAGATCCAATGGCTAAGAAAGTATAAATCATCCGATGGTTTGGCTATTGCAATCGAAATAGAGTGCATCAAATCTTTATCAACAAGCCGCTGCTGCAGAAGCGGATGAAGCCTCCTTCTCTGTCCCGTCAAGAAAGAGAATAAACGAATTCTAAGGCAAAGGGGCGAGAAACTGAAGGCCAAGAATGTATATGGTAGGTTAAGTATGACATACCAGAGAACCCGTGGCTAACCCATTAGCCCCAAGGAAAGGACAAACATATATGTTTTTTGTTTGCTCAGGTCAAATCTGCTGTAGAAACAAAAAAAGAGTTCATGAATGATCTTATCATCAATAAAGTTCACACTAATACATAAACTAATGTGGAAAAAGTGCTGACCTCTGTTGATTGGCTTGATCAACAACTTTCAACTCCACCACTTGTCATTGCTTTTGTCAGTAGTCAGGATGGTTACTACGTCGGTTGGTAAGGCAGTACCAACTAAATTAAGCCTTTGTAAATTTCAGTCTGGTGAGATAAGCGTGTTGAATAATTAATTAATTATCATACTTAATTGTTTGCCAGGAAGCTTGCTTGAGAAGTAAGACAAGAGTGGTGCAGCTACCGGGAGCTGGGCATATGTTGCAACTTGTACGAGCTGGGCATGTACTGCGAGTGGTCTTAACTATGTCACTGTTCTACTCTACTTATACTCAAAGCATGTAGACTCTTCTCCCATCCTCTAGAAGGTCATGTGTGGCCTGCATATGTAAAAAGGAGGGGTTATACCCATCGTGAGGGGAGGGAGAGAATATCTGAAAATAAGGAACAATCTGGAGTGAGCAGCTACGTTGCTTGGTTCTTCTCGAACTGTTTTTGTGTTGCCATTGTCGTCAGCCAATGGGCTTGTCTGCCGCTGCTGTGGGGATCATCGGGGCTGCTGGCTGCACCCCTAGTCTCCATCGATCCCTATTTATACCGCTTCCTTCCCATGAGCTTGATCGAAGCAAAATCCACCATCACGCCAACAGTGGCGAACGGGAGCATCCAGATGTCACCAACGTCGGGCTCCCGATGCCACGATTTAGGGTGAAACTGGGGGTGAACTCAACAGCACAGGTCAGGAGCTTCACGCGACGGTGCAGGGAGGAAGTGCAGGTAAGTATAGGTGCTCCCTGGGAGGAAGTCCAGAAGTGGAAGCACGGGAGGCCAGTGGACCCGCGGTGCTCTTTGCCTTCCACTTGCGCCCACCCGTTTCCACGCCAGCGGCGATAACATCGAACTGATCAAGTAGTGGTCAAAGCCACTGCATGGCGAGCTCAAGCCCTCACGCAGCCAAATCAAGCGCTGTGGTAGCCTGATCGACCTCCACGGCGGTCTTCCGGTGTCAAAATCGGCTGATTCGCTGTGGTGGCCTGATCGACCTCTAGGGCAGTCTTCCGATGTCAAAATCGGCTGATTCCATGGCACGGAGGTGCGCGGGTGAGCCCTACCCGACATCAAGATTGGCGATTCTGCGTCGTCTCCTAACCTGCAGGCCGTCAGGAGGTCAGGGAGGGCTCGATCTAGCAGTTGACTTGCCTCGCTGCCTTCCACTGCCGTTGTTTGTCCGGGCTCGTGGACCTCAGTCACTTTTCTGGGCCTGCCCCATGTATGGGCTCGCAATGACTCGAGCGAACGAAAATCTGACGCAGCTTTTAGTACCACCTCGTCTAAATCAAATTCTTTTTCACGTACGGGGGCTGGATGGACGAAAACGCATTTAGGTGAATTGAAAGCGTACTTGCGAGCCACGGACCATACCTGTAGCAATATTATTAGTAGAGATTTACAGGAGTTTGTACAAGGATCGGTTTGATCAGAACAAACCGTGTTAGACTAGAACTATTTCTACAATCAGAAACCTAGTACAATTATGTAGTTTATCACCCTACCTCAATCTCAGCCGAGCTATGAAGGTTGATATTGTAATTGCAACGCTGGAGCAAACGTAGTGGTCGTAAAGATATCAGCCCATTGGTCCTTGGATGAGATGAATTTGATTTGAAGCAACTTCTGAGCAACCTGTTCTCGAACAAAATAAAAATCCCCTTCAATGTGTTTTGTAAGAGAATGAAAGACTGGATTAGAAGAAACATAAGTTGCTCCAATATTATCACACCAAAATACACGAGGAGGCCTTTGATGTACTCCAAGTTCACCAAGAAGAGCTTGTACCCATATAAGCTCCATACTAGAATCAATGTTCCAAAAATGGGCCGATATGCCGACTAATCTCCCGATTAATCGTGAATCATCGTATCAGTCTGATTTATCGCCTTGGCCGATATACCAATCTAATAGCTGATATTTCAACCAAAATATCCCGAATTTTGCCACTTACGGCGATTTGGTAGACGATTCATCTGTCCGAGAAACGATTTTTGGGCCATTAGTCATGTACTCCCTCTGTTCATATTTAGTTCACGTGTTCTGCTGCTGCCCATCTACTCTGGTGGTGTCGATTAAAACCAAACGGAGGGAGTAAAAGTGTACAATAGCTCAAATTTTACCATTTTTTGTTAATTTAAATGCAGTTAATAAGGGTAACACTTTTGTCCAATACTCCAATGTTGTTTTTGCATAGCATATTTTTTAACATTGGTGCCAAAATTTGAGATGTATGGAAAAATGGGCCAATAAATAGTCAATCGATAAAATCGATTAATCGGCCGATAAGCGATTAATCTCAAATCTTAGGCTGACTGAGAAGTTAAATGATTTCTTGAACATTGAGTAGAATTAGCAAGTTATTTGTATTCAGACTCTGTACTAGAACGTGATACAAAATCCTGCTTCCTACCACTCCAAGAAATAAGATTACCACCATAGAAGATGGCATAACCCCTGGCTGATCGCCGATCATTAGATTTTCTAGCTCAGTCTGCATCGGAGAACACAGATAAGGGATCAGGAGAGGTCATAGAACGTCACAAGTGTAAACCTTCAGACAAGGTTCCTTGAACATGCGAAGGATATGCGTTCAGCGGCTGACCAATGCACACTACTAGGTGCATGAAGATATTGACACACCTTGTTAACTGCAAAGGATAGATCACGATGTTTCATGGTAAGATACCGAGGGCCACCAAAAAACTGCGGTATCGTGTAGACTCCTCTGCTGAAAGTGGAGTACCATTAGTAGTAGACAGTTTATCGGAGGATGAAATAGGTGTAGACATAAGAATGCACTTCAATAGACTAGCCCGTTGTATTAATTTGGAGGCATATTTATGCTGACTGAGAAGAATACATGTATCTCATAGTTGAACCTCAACACCAAGAAAGAAATTCAACTGTCCAAGATCCTTGAGACCAAAAGAACCACAGAGTTGATGAATGAGGTGATCAATAGTAGAAGTGGAAGAACTAACCACAATAATGTCATCAACATGTACCAATAAGTAAAGGGCAATATCAGGTCTCCGTAGGATGAAGAGAGATGTATCCGCGGTTGAAGGAACAAAACCAAGACCACCAAGAACAATACCGAGACGTGCATGCCAAGCACAGGAGCCTGTTTGAGTCCATAAAGTGCTTTATCCAGATCCATAGGTAATTAGGATTGACAGAATCTTTGAACCCAGTTCTTCCTCAAGAATACCATGTAGAAACACATTCTATATATCAAGTTGTCGAAGATGGCCGACTTTAATAAGAGCCATAGAGAGCAACATAGGGATAGTAGTAGGGTTGACCACATGACTGAATGTTTCTTCGTAGTCAGCACTATTTTGATGTTTGAATCCTTTTGCAACAAGACGTGCTTTGTATAACACCATTGATGTTGAGAAAGATATCTCGTCATCGAGTGAAAAGCAGAAGATCACTTATTTTAGACGATGCCATCTTCATTGACGCGGAAACAAAAAGAAGACGTCTACAAAAACCTAGCCTAATACATGGAAATAACTTCTTCTATAAAAAATCTCCATACATAATAGGATTTCCCACTCTTGAGGTTGGTGAGGCCGGATGGAAAAGGAGGAACTGATCAATGGAGGAGGCTGAGGTGGATGGGTTTTCTCTAGGAGTCGGCGGTTGTTTCCCATGCAAACGATATAGCTGGTCTACCCGATACTTGAATTTGTCAAATAGGGGCCGACATGACATTGAAGCTCGCGGGATGAAACCAGAAGGTCTCAAGTTCAAAACCATATCAACATTACCGCTAAAAGTATAAATAATGCTAATATTAGTGGTTATATTTTTTCCTAAGAACTCTTGGTTCATGCTTTTTTTGTATGGCATATTGAGAATTTTAACATTTGCAGTAAGTTGCAATTTTGTTCACGTGGATTGACATTCAGCGGTATCCCAAAATTAAATAAGATAAATACAAAAAAGGGTACACTAACAATATTCGATATATGATAGATGAGTTTGATATATCTGCCTGGTGAGATCAAGTTCTTATGTTTTATGGTCACTTGCAGTATGAATAAACTCTCTTGGATATATTCATAGGTATTATAGACAATTCATAGCTAAACTATTGTATCACAGTTGCTCCAACCAAACAACTTCGTGTTTTTTCACACTTCTCTGCTCACCATAGCTTTCTCACAGCTGATAGCTCACAACATTTTTCACAGAATCGACAATAGAACCAAGCATAGCCAAAAAAGTGATTGGGTACTTCCTATCATCCGATTTTGGCTGTCACATTCTCATCCTTCACTTTTAGCATTGAACTCCTTTTTTCGGTAAAGAAAATATATCAGTATCAAAATGATATCAACTACATCGTGCGTCTACAACAACATGATATCAAGACATCAAAGATGCACGCAGCAAAAAAAATAAGAAAGAAAAAAGAAGAAATCTCTGCCAAAGGGAAAGATAACTTGTGGCCAAATTCACTCTATAATGCACTGATCGACCGCTCACAGTTATCATGCATGCGGTATGGACCCTATTTTGTACATTCGTGGGGCATCATCATCTCCTGATCCAACATACTTGTTGTTGTCATCTCTTAGTGGTATCAAACTCCACATGAACAATTGAGATCCTTTAGACTTCCTCCCGTCATGATATACCTGCCTAAACCACCACCATGGTAATCTTGGTAAATGTGCCCTTGGTGCTAATGAAAACCTTTTTGTCTAGTGATGCTACCGAGTTGATGAAGTAAATAACCGGCCAGTTGCGAACCCCAAGAGGAAGGTGTGATGAATATAGCAGCAAGATTTTCCCTCAGTAAAGAAACCAAGGTTTTATCGATCAGGAGAAGAGCAGACTATTACGACTGAAGGTGATGCAGACTGGCTTAATAACACTCCAACAAGGGCGCCGTTTAACGATACTTGTTGACTCATCTTCGGCCAGTAGCAACGCGGAACCTGCACACACATAACCAAGTACTTTGTTCCTAACTTACGATAAGGTTGTCAATCTCACCGGTTTGCTTGAAACAAAGGTTATGAGCATATTGAGTGGAAAGTGATAATAGTATGCGAGTAAAGTAAACAGTGCGAGTAAAGTAAACAGGTGATAGCAATATGATGGAAATAGGACCGGGGTCCATAGTTCACTAGTGTGGTGTCTCTCCATAAGATAAATAACACATGCTGGGTAAACAAATTACAGTTGGGCAATTGATAGAATAAAGATAAACGTGATATGTCAAGAAGATCACTATGAGATTTACTCTGGGCATTACAACAAAATACATAGACTGCCATCCAACTACATCTATGACTAACAATCCACTCCCGGGGATATCAATCTGAACACCCCATGAGTATTAAGTTGCGAACAACAGATAATTGCATTAAGCAAAGTGTGTAATGTAAACAAAGCATATGCCCTTGAGCATATGAATGTTCTTTTCTCCCTAGTAGCAATAGCACATCTATAACCTTAGAGGTTTCTGTCACTCTCCCAAGTTAAATAGAGGCATGAACCCACTATCGAGCATAAATACCCCCTCTTGGAGTCACTAGCAACTACTTGGCCAAGATAGCTACTAACAACGGAGAGCATGCAAGATCATAAACAACATAGAGATAACAAAAGATATATTTCAGTAAGCAACTCAATTATAACACTAATATTCATTGGATCCCAACAAACCAAACATGTAGAATTATATAACGGTGATCTCAATCATGTAGGGCAGCTCATGAGATCTAAACATGAAGAACATGGTGGAGAAGACAACCATCTAGCTACTGCTATGGACCCATAGTCCAAGGTAGACTACTCACTCATCGCTCCGGAGGTAAGCATGGCGATGAAGAAGACCTCCGGTGGTGACTCCCCTCTCCGGCAGGGTGCTAGGAAGAGCTTCTGGACCCTCCCAATCTTCGGGTCAACGGCGGCGGCGGATCGCGATGTGTTCTGGAAAATTGATCAGATACTTAGGTTTTTCCCGTCGGGGGGTCTTTATAGGCGAAGGGGCAACATCAGGAGTGGCCCTAGGCCCCCTCACACCATGGCGGCATGGCCAAGGCCTGGGCCACGCCAGCCTGGTGTGAGCCTGGCCTGTGGCCCCCTCACACCATGGCGGCATGGCCAAGGCCTGGGCCACGCCAGCCTGGTGTGAGCCTGGCCTATGGCCCCTCTCCTACTCCTCTTCGGATTTCTGGAAGATCCCAGACAAAATAAGACTTCAGAAACTAGTTTCGTCCAATTCCGAGAATATTTCCTGTGTATCACTTCTGAAACAGAAAAACAACAGAAAATAGGGAACTGGCACTATGGCAACTTGTTAATGGGTTAGTTCCGGAAAATGCATAAAAGTGCCACGAAGTGTAACAAAACATTAGGCAAATGGTGTAAAAATAAGCATGGAGCATCAAAAATTATAGATACGTTGGAGACGTATCAAGCATCCCCAAGCCTAACTCCTGCTCGTCCTCGAGTAGGTAAGTGATAACAAAAGAAATAATTTTTGAGGTGACATACACCTACACAATCTTGATCATATATGTAAGCATTTGTGAGCTGGGATCATAAGAACTTAAAACATGGGCATGAAGATATAATCTTGACAATAAGAACTTAGCAACCATATTGTAAATATGCAAATGAACAAAAAACAAAAGATCATGAAAATGAAATAATCAAAGTCAAACGTGTGTTCAAATCATAAGGAAAAATATACAAATGGTTTTCAGCTTGTCCTTCATAGAGAGCAAAATATAAATGCATAGGACACCTTCAAGTTTAAGAGGGCGACTAGATACAAATAATTTGAGAATAAGTCAAACCAACAATATGAATCAATCAATGAAAACTTTGGGACAATGCACATTACACTAAGAATGGCAACTTTGCTCTCTTATGGTGCATAAAGATAGAAGGTGGTGACTCAACATAAAAGTAAAAGAAAGGCCCTTCGCAGAGGGAAGCAGTGATTGCAAGTTTCATAACCTTCAAAAATTATGGTACTTACCAGCTTTGAGCTCTCATTGCCCCCATTATAAGCATCTTGAATGGTTAAAGTTAATGCGAGAACAATTATGATGCATATGCTTGACAAATCATAAGTTGAAAACCTTGTGTCCTGTGAGTACGAGTACCCAAACCTTATCCTACTTTACTTAGAGTCCCAAGCAAGGCTCTTGTCATTGTAAATACACACGTATCACCGAGAACCACCAACGGGGTTCCTCCGTGCCCGATGACATGGAACAAGCCCACATCAAAATAACAGGACAAGAAGACAATGAACACCTCGACATCTCTTTTATTTGCCATTTGTTTAGCTTTTTATTGTGAGATGCGTCGTCGAATTTCCACCATGGGTATGCTGCAAATTTCCACCATGAATTATGCATGGTTTAGATTAGTGGCCCGGTGTTTCCCTAACACATATACAAACTCCATGATCCCCACAAGATTCCCAATTCATTTCACACCGCGGGCATCCGTAAACAAAAGATCACGATATCAACTCAAATAAGAAGTGCAATGTTGAAAGCTTGTCCCATGACGGCATGGCTACGCTAGTCTCCAACTTACAACTTACAAGCATAACAACTCAACATAAGAGACCACAATGTCAAATTTTTAAGAATAGGAAAAAGTAAAGTGTGCCTTCTGGTTCGTGAGAGCTTTACTGACCGAATTTCATATAACACTGGTAAGAGTTTAATTTGAAGAGAAAATAAAAGCAAGTCAAATTTACTTGGAATAGCAAATTGCTAGTAGGTATGCATGGTCGACACTTTGGAATAACTTGGTTTTTAGGAGTTGCATGCACGAGTAGAGCTCATACTCAGTACAAGGCGAGGGCTAGCAAAAGACTGGGAGCGACCGACTAAGAGAGCAATAATGGCCATAATCATGTAAAGCGACATTAAAAGAAGCATAAGATGGCATCAAAAGTCAAAAACTAAATGATCATAGAGGCTATTGGTGACTTTGTAAGAGTCTAACATGTGTGAGCATGCGCCAAGTCAACCCAAATAAAGCATCAAGGAGAAAACCAAAATAATGCTTCTAAATAATTAAAAACAACGCATGATTTTTTCAAAGGCTCATTAAGCAATCTCAGTTATTTGAGACAAGTCATGCTACAGCAAAACCACTAAGCATACTATCAAAAAGACATCAAGCACGACATAAAAAAGCCTAAGCCGCAGTCTACACAAGCTCCTTCTTGTACCACTATTTTGCACAAAGCTTTTTCTCTTTTCCAACACTATTTGAAATTTTTATAAACACCTCTTTTGATGAAAACCAATAAAGATCAGAGGCAAAAATACACCTTGATGAAAAGATATGACAAGATCTGAACGCAAATCAAGGCAAAAATGAAAACCAAAAGCAGTAGCAGAAAAAGAAGAACACTCGATGAACGATAAGAGTGAAAACGGAGTGTTCTTGGCAAATGAAAACGAGTACATATCCTCCAAAAGAAATTTGTTGGGGTCCAATCATTTATTGTAGCAAACAAAACTAAACTAACTAAGAAAACTAAAACAACTGATGCTCCAAGAAAAATACATAGTGCATGAAGCAATAAAAATATAGTGTTTTGAAAGGTGACCTGATTTTTGCCGATGAAGAAGGGGTGCCTCGGGGGCATCCCCAAGCTTTGACGCTTGTACTTCTTGAATATTTCTTGGGGTGATGCATGGGCATTCCCAAGCTTGAGCTTTCATCCATTCTTCAACTCATCTCATCATTCTCCAATCCCTACACTTGAAAACTTCCTTCATACAAAACTAAACACAAATCTATTAGCAACATTAGTGTAGCATAACATATAATCAACCTCTTTTTGCTTCAGGTTTCAACTCAAAACCACCATATATATAGCAAATACTACTGTAGCAACTTCTCCAAAAGTTCCGTGATCAAAAGAACTCAAAAGAAAGCGATAAAGTGGCAAACACAAATATTGGCAGAAATCTGTCAAAACAGAACAGCTGACAAAGGCCGAATTTTTGAGGGGTTTTTTGTTGCTCAAATCAAAAAGTGTTCAACTAATGAAAGTTTGGATATAACCTGGGGCATATGTACAAGAAATCATAGGTCCAAAAGATATACAGAGAATTTATATGAATATTTACGGTGCAGCACCAAAAACAGTTTCAGGACATCAACATCCCCAAATCTTTACCTCACTCAAATTAGAGGCTTCTCTTGGCACAAAAACAAAATAAACAAGATAAGGAGTGGTCATTACAGTAGTAACGGTTTCCAAGACTCAAATAAAATAAAAATTACTGAAAATAAAACATTGGGTTATCTCCCAAGAGTGCTTTTCTTTAACGCCTTTGAGCTAGGCGCAGAAAAATGCGAATCAAGTAACATCAGAAGGAGCATTAAGGTCGAATGCAGAGGTCTTGTCAATAAGGTATTGTATTTCATCCACATAAGTTTTAGAAGACCCTTTGTGATCACGCTTTGGTTCACTTAAATCACTAAAAAGATTTTCGGGATAGATCCAGTCAAAATTATTTTCGAAAGCTTCACACAATCCCAAGAGCTTGCTAGGTATAGGTATTTCGGCTCCTTCATCATTTGTACTAATAACCTTTATAGGTGAACCAAGTTTATTAAAATGTTTAAGAACTTTTCTAGCTTCAACAATGACATCTTTAAATTCTAGGCGCAAAGCTTCCAAAATAAAAGATTTCTTTTTAGGATCTTCAATTTCATGAAGCTTAAGGAACATGTATTGCATAAAAGGATTAAGACTAGCAAACCTAGTTTTCAACATGTGAATTAAATAAGCAGAAGCAACTTCAATACTAGGAGCTAGCTCAACCAAAGACTTTTTCTCAACTTCCTTATGCATACTAATGTGATTAAAGAACTCCTCAATGTTACTTTTTCCAATAATTGAACCACTACCTACTGAGAGGTCCTCCAGAACATACTTAGGGAACAGCATGATGAACTAAAAGTAAAGAAATAGCAACTACCAAGGATTCTAATTTTTTTGGGTTTTTGATATAAAACAATGTAAGTAAAATAAATAAAGTAAAGCAAAACAATAACAAAGTAAAGGACGTGTGTGCGAAAAACTCCCCTTGCAGAGGTCTTCCACTCTTCCCCGGCAACGGCGCCAGAAAAGAGCTTGATGCTACCGGGTTGATGAAGTAAATAACCGGCCAGTTGGGAACCCCAAGAGGAAGGTGTGATGAATATAGCGGGAAGATTTTCTCTTAGTAAATAAACCAAGGTTTTATCGATCAGGAGAAGAGCAGACAATTACGACTGAAGGTGATGCGGACTGGCTTAATAACACTCCAATAAGGGCGCCGTTTAACGATACTTGTTGACTCATCTTCGGCCAGTAGCAACGCGGAACCTGCACACACACAACCAAGTACTTTGTTTCCAACTTACGATGAGGTTGTCAATCTCACCGGTTTGCTTGAAACAAAGGTTATGAGCGTATCGAGTGGAAAGTGATAATAGTATGCGAGTAAAGTAAACAGTGCAAGTAAAGTAAATAGGTGATAGCAATATGATGGAAATAGGACCGGGGTCCATAGTTCACTAGTGGTGTCTCTCCATAAGATAAATAACACATGCTGGGTAAACAAATTATAGTTGGGCAATTGATAGAATAAATATAAACGTGATATGTCAAGAAGATCACTATGAGATTTACTCTAGGCATTACAACAAAATACATAGACCGCCATCCAACTGCATCTATGACTAATAATCCACTCCCGGGGATATCAATCCGAACACCCCATGAGTATTAAGTTACGAACAACAGATAATTGCATTAAGCAAAGTGTGTAATGTAAACAAAGCATATGCCCTTGAGCATATGAATATTGTTTTCTCCCTAGTAGCAACAACACATCTACAACCCTAGAGGTTTCTTTCACTTTCCCAGGTTAAATAGAGGCATAAACCCACTATCAAGCATAAATACCCCCTCTTGGAGTCACTAGCAACTACTCGGCCAAGATAGCTACTAACAACGGAGAGCATGCAAGATCATAAACAACATAGAGATAACAAAAGATATATTTCAGTATAGCAACTCAATCATAACACCAATATTCATCGGATTCCAATAAACCAAACATCTAGAATTACATAACGGTGATCTCAATCATGCAGGGCAGCTCATGAGATGTAAACATGAAGCACATGGTGGAGAAGAGAACCATCTCGCTACTACTATAGACCCATAGTCCAAGGTAGACTACTCACTCATCGCTCCGGAGGCAAGCATGGCGATGAAGAAGACCTCCGGTGGTGATTCCCCTCTCTGGCAGGGTGCCGGGAAGAGCTTCTGGATCCTCCCGATCTTTGGGTCGACGACGATGGCGGATCGCGATGTGTTCTGGAAAATTGATCGGGTACTTAGGTTTTTCCCATCGGGGGGTCTTTATAGGCGAAGGGGCAACGTCAGGAGTGGCCCTAGGTCCCCTCACACCATGGCGGCGCGGCCAGGGCCTGGGCCGCGCCAGCCTGGTGTGAGCCTGGTCTGTGGCCCCTCTCCTACTCCTCTTCGGATCTCTGGAAGCTCCCGGACAAAATAAGACTTCAGGAACTTGTTTCATCCAATTCTGAGAATATTTCCTGTGTATCACTTCTGAAACACAAAAACAGCAGAAAACATGGAACTGGCACTGTGGCGACTTGTTAATAGGTTATTTCCAGAAAATGCATAAAAGTGCCACGAAGTGTAACGAAACATTAGGCAAATGGTGTAAAAACAAACATGGATCATCAAAAATTATAGATACGTTGGAGACGTATCATCTAGCTCGTAGTTATAGCGTCGGTGGAGTCAAGCCAGAGCCTTGCTTGAACGCTAGACTAATAGTGCATGGGCAAGCAAAACATTTCCTTGGCTGCGCTTGCAGAAGACCTTGATCAACTCCAACAAAACGATGGGGGAGGAAAGATATTTTCCAATGCCTGCATCTTGAGCGAAGATCTGACAGATTTGTCCATCAAAGACGAGGAGAGGCATGGACCTTCGGGAAGTGGCGACGTAATCCCATATGGGCCGGCCCATCAAGATCTTAGGGAATCAATGAATCAGGAAGATCTGGTCAAATGAGGACGCACTTGGTGGCTTAGGCCCAACAGCCGCCCCTCGTCCAGATCAAGGCAACGCCAACACTAGGCTTGATCTGCCTCTGCAGGTGTGCTTACCAGAGAACCGCCGCCGTGACGTGATCTAGATGATCATAATTGAGCTCCTACCCTATTTTTCTCAAAATGGAGGCTAAACGCCTAGCCTATGCATCAAAATGATACACAAGGGCCTTCTTTGTTTAAAATATTCAACAAAGCCATGTAAAGAAATATAATGATCAACCTTAAGCTACCTTACTAGCGACAATGTTCATGAAACATACAAGCTTTGGGCATGACAGGGCGATGCTTTTGAAGGAAATATGCCCTAGAGGCAATAATAATATTGTTATTATCATATTTCTTGTTCATGATAATGTATATACTCCATGCTATAATTGTATTAAGCGGAAACATTAATACTTGTGTGGTTTATGAACAACACCGTGTCCCTAGTACGCCTCTACTAGACTAGCTCATTGATTAATGATGGTTAAGGTTTCCTAACCAGACATGAGTTGTCGATTAATAATGAGGTCATGTCATTAGGAGAATGATATGATGGACAGACCCAAATAAAGCACAGCAATTAGATCATGTCATTGTGTTCATCTTTGCGAAGCTTTCTCCTATGTCAAGTATTGTATTCCTTAGACCATGAGATAATGCAACTCCCTAGTGCCAGAAGAGAGCTTTGAGGTTATCAAAAGTCATCCTATGAAAGGGTGATCATAAAGGTGTCTCTCAGGTGATCAGAAAGTACTTGTTGGGTTGTATGTATCGAGATGGAATTTGTCCCTCCCGAGTTGGAGAGATATACTTCGGGCCCACTCTGTAATCGATATCAACACCGCTTGCAAGCATGTGGTTAAGGAGTTAATCACAAAGTGATATTGGATTACGGAATGAGTAAAGTACTTGCTGTGAACGAGATTGAACTAGGTATGTCGATACCGACGATCGAATCTCGGGCAAGTAAAATATCGCGAGACAAAGGGAATACATATACGTGATTAATTGAATCATGGCATCGTGGTTCATCCAATATGATCATCGATGAATATGTGGGAGTCAACATGGGTTTCCAGATCCCACTGTTGATTATTGATAGAAGATCATGTCTGCATATTCTCGAACCCGTAGGGTCATACACTTAACGTGCATCGATGCTAGGATAGAATTGATAATTGGTTAATGAGTTTTTGTTTGGAGTCTCGGATGAGATCCAGGACATCAGGAGAGGTTCCGGAATGGTCCGGAGAATAAGATTCATATAAAGGAAAGCAATTTTTGGATTCTGAAAAAGTTTTAGAGTTTATCGGTATTGTACCAAAAGGTTCTAGAAGGTTCTGGAGTGAGGCCAACGTGGGCCCTCTGGATGGAGGCCTGCATGGGCCTAAGGGGAAGTGTCCTGGCCACTTTGGGCTAGGCGCACCAAGCCCCTAAGGCCCATCCGGCCAGCCCAAAGGGGAAACCCTAGGGGAACATTCTAGAGGGAAGGGGGAAGACTTGCCCCCCACTCCACCCCTTGGCCGCCGGCCCTAGGGCTTGGAGGAGGGGCCAAGCTGTCCGCCTAGCCTCCTATATAAGGGAGGACTCGGGTGCAACCTCCCCCTCACCCAACCCTAGCCGCCGGCTGAATTGCTACCCTCCACCTCTCTCTCTCGCGACGGCGCGTAGGCGAAGCCCTGCCGCAGAAACTCTCCACCATAAGCACCACGCTGTCGTGCTGCTGATCCAATCTATCTCTCCACCATACTTGCTGGACCAAGGAGGGAGGAGACATCGATGTGCCGTACATGTGTATCTCTCGGAGGCGTCGCCACTTGAGGCGTTGGATCTGATCGGATCGCGGGGAGGAAACGGCTAGTACGACTACATCATCCACGTTCTGTTGAACGTTTCCGCTGTGCGATTTCTTCAAGGGTATGAAGATCTCATATATCTCTCTCGTTGATTACATCTCCTAGAATAGATCTTGGCTTTCTTGTTCGCATCCGTAGGAATTTTTTTGATTTACTATGCTGCGAAACCCCTCAGCTTTGACCTCACACCTACGCACATCATCGTAAAACCAAAGGTGTCACCAACCCGTCCAACTGCGAGCCAGGAGCAGAAAACGGTCTAGCAAATGCTTAGTGTGTATCATTGCACATTCTCCAAAAGTAACCGCCTCCATTTTCTGCTAACTCATCTTCAGGACCAGCTAGAATCAACACGTTGACCTTGTTAGGACTATCATGGAGATCACTACGATGCCAGACAATGCCCCCGCCCTAAGCACATCATCCATCAACACACGTTCTCTGTTGGACCACGTTGTGCCAAGGGACCAACCCGTCTTCGACATGGAAGAAAACATGCCACTCCACCTTATTAGGACCCCTCCAACCATCACCTGATGTGGGAGAGTCAAGCGCATGGCCTCTACGGTGGCGTCTTCTAGATAGGTGGCATAGGGCATGAATGGAGAGAGGAAAGTAAAATTTTTGGTATGAAAAAGTGACTGAAAAAATATGGCTTCTAAACTAGGAAATGGGAGAAATTCTATCATTTTGTGCTGCCTAGCCGTCTTGCCCACAGCTGCAAGATTGGGATAGTGTTCAATTCGTTGGGTCCTTGCAAGATGACAGAGACAGATCTTTCCATGTCTACTTTTACTAGTGTTCACTTAGTATTGCTGCCAAGCGTGTTTTGCAAGGTGACTTTTGTCATCCGTATTGCTGTCAAGCGTGTTTTGCAAGGTGCCGTGTTGACCGTGGCCGGGAAGACTTTGACCGTTACAGCAGAGCGTTTCCACACGAATTTCAAAGACCAAGAATATTGCAGTCGTCGCTTAGCAATGCTCATTGTGGCGCCTATAAAGCAACGCACAAACAGAGAAAAATGAGAGGAGCTGAGAGCCTGTGCCTGCAGCCTGCAGGAAGGAGGAAGGACCATGGGGCGTTCTTCTTCCTCCAGCTTGCTACGTAGCATTGCCATCCTTGCCCTCATATGCTGTTCCCTGTCAAGCTCGGCGGCGGACCAAGGTAACCCATGATCTAAATTACTCCCAGCTCGGTCAAGTTAGCTAGGGACGATGACTGATGGTGAATGTATGCAGTGGCTCTTGACGGACGCCGTGGGCCAAGGGCTCCTCCCTCGCCGGTGCCCGGGGAGCCGGTGGAAACTCCAACACCAGTCCCTTTCCCTCCGCCCCCACCTTCGACACCGGAAACATCGGCACTGGCGCCGCACCGCAAGACCCTGCAACAGCAGGCTGCTATGAACGTCCTTTAACGCCTGAAATGTTGCCGCGCGTCCTTTTATATTTTCGTGTACGTACGATCGATGGTGCATCATGCATGATGCTATGTAAGGAAATTAATAAGTAGAAAATCGTCAGTGTATGTATAACCAATCGAATTCTCAAGCCCAAAATATAATGAAACTGGGTGTTACTAGGCATCATATTGAATCTCAAAGAATAATATAGAGTGAAATTGACGAGGGAACATGGACATGACCTCACATTCAGAGAAGATTCGCCACGTTCGAAGGTAGAGCCTCAAACGTAGATGTTCATTCTCTAGCAAGGAGAGCTCTATATCTTTGTCCATGTATGGCTTATAGAGTCCTGGGATTAATAGAGGTATATAGATACATGCCAATGCCAAGTTATTAATGTTTGCCTCACTTCACTCTCTGAGAAGCTTTTCAGAGCTTGTAATACCGTCAAGATAAAGTTTTACAGCTCGCTTTTCTTCTCTCTCATCGTCTCTCACTTTCAGCTCACTAATCACCACAAATCTGAGGTGGCAAATCTGAGTTGACAGGTTTTAACAATCTGATCGACGATGGCGTCAACATAGGCCAATTTGGTTTTGGAAAATTATCACTCACATGCCTTGCCAGTGGTATAACTAGTCAGAATGAAAATCATGTCAATAGCGTGGATCATCACTGATGGGCTCTAAGATGGTAGGTTAGAAGTTTCCTGGGGTGCAGCTCGAGGACGCCATCCCTGACTGGTCGTCGGCATTCACATGAAAATACCAAAGGCATACCAATCAAACCACCGGAGGTGCGAACTTGTCGCAATCATCCACCAAACCGGCATGTGGATCTCTATGTCGTCATAGAGAGGGAAATTGAACGCTTGCCCTTCATCACTATTGTGGTTGAGCTGGTAGTCACTCCGTCGGCAAGATCACCATGCCCACCTCCATATAGTGACCCCTCTTGGCCTATTACCAGATCTGCTTCCTTGTCCAAGGGCCGCAACTATATTTGGGTGTTTTCGATTTGGATCGTAACTATTCGATGTTGTTACACATGGGGAAGTATTTGTGTCTAGTAGTTATGCGATTTCCGAGAGAGCTCTGAATCTTCCTATCACACCCATGTATTGCTCTTTTCCAGTGAACATCTCTTAGGAATCTGACGTAGCCATAGGCTCAAACATCTAGGTTCACCTCAGAGATTCAGCTGAACTATCGATAAAGGTTCAACTTAGTTATGTGGCTTCATGGACTTGGTCTATAGTGAAAGGAGGAATTGTGTTGCGAGATCTCAATGATATAATAGTTTTAGTACCTTGCTTGAGGGGTCGATCAAACGTGTCCGCGGTTACTGACGAATCTTATCTTGATTCGTAAGTTAGAACAATTATAGTCATCTCTACTTTCTCTACTTTTTTCGATAAGAGAGCTTTTATTACTTAAAAGGTTTAAGCATACATCCGGCCTCTGCATAACAAAGATGCACACAGCCGAAATCCGGAACCAGTCTTGAACAAAGAGAAAAGGCGAAATTATATCATAATGAGCAATTGTAAAATCACCTAATCATGGGCTCCAATGCATAGCTTATACGGCCACCCATGTTGGGAAAAAGTATCCCTAGTTGTAGCCTTCAAATGTTCATAGACCTCCATAAATAGGTCTACTTTCTCTACTTATTGGGATATAATACATCTCAGCCGTTAAACATGTGTATATCAAAAGGTCTAGATTGCTCCAATGTTGAGCTCAACTCAACACAAATTTAAAACCTGTGTCGCTCCTAAACGAAATAAATGAGCCCAATGTTTAGATATGAAAATCCCGCAGAAACGTAACTGCTGCACACGCCCTCCCTCAGAAAGTCCTCAACAAATTGCCCCGCCCCCTTCACCCCTCCGATATAACAAATTGCGAACGCTTCTCTAAATAGCCTTATTTGCTATAGCAAGAAACCAACACAAATGAGCATATTTGATACAGAGATAAGCCAGGGTTTGATGTTGATGAGGAAAAGCTTTCTGATGTATAAATTAGGATTTAATGAGACATTCAATAATTAATACATCAGATGGACTGTTTGTCTACTATATATATTGCTTGTTCATTGCTATTTGTAATAAATGCATTCAGTGTAGATTGGGCCTTTTTTTTTGAAAAGGGTGTCCCAGCCTCTGCATCAATTGATGCATACGGCTTTTTATTAAAAATCTTAAGGTATCCACATTATTATTGACAAGTTGTTGTTGCATACTAGTGGATACCCCGCGCGTTGCTGCGGACATCAGAGATGATTGTTGCATGTACACAAAAAGATAGCAAGATCGGAATATGCAAATGCTGAAAAAATGCAGGGAATGAAAATGTTGAGATTATGTCATGTAGTATCAAGTGTAACATAGTGTTTTTATTCTAGATGGAATGACCCAATTTTCATTCCATTATCGCAGACCTTTCCAAATAATCTGTGTAAACAATTACATATAAAAAGTATGGAAAGGGTTAGCCAAGCAAATATTAGTGCTATCACCGCTAAAAGATCAAGCACGACATTACTTGTCCTTGGGCAACAATTGCAGAAAATGAACAAAAAAGAAGCATGAGACTATGTGCTCAAAACCCAGCGCAGTCATTCTCAATTATGATATTTCAGCACCCCGGTCCGGTTAGCCTGTCAAGTGTGTGGAAAAGAATGGGGGCTCAATTTTAAGCGCTTCAACTACTAACTATCGTCCTTCAATGAACCGCTAGTTTTGATCTTCAGAAAACCAATAGGAGGTGGAGAACACCTTCACCAATCCCTTACGCTGGCTTCTCCCATTTTCTTCATTCATAGACTTTCAACGTAATCTCGATCATAGAATTCCACAGTTTTTTCTACTGATTCAATGCTCCTAATCTGATCCCTGGCTGGTATTTGCTTTGTTCGACCATGAGTATTTTACAGAGGAGAAGGTTGAATCTGCATTCTCGGCACAACAGTTCTGTGGAAAAAAAGCGTCAACATATAATCCAACTGTTATATATCGTAGGTGGTAAAATCTATCATTCTTGAGAAAATAATTAATGACACAATATACGTTATTATATTATCCAAATCTAATTTTTGAATATGCCCATACATAGAGTCGTGTAAAGATAGAATAGATGATGTAATCAAAAGGAGGAGGGTTAAAGACAGAGATGAAACGGATGATGTGGTAGGCAGGGAACAACAATGCTAGACAGGTTGTTCAATGAGAAGGGTCACCTAGAGTACTCTGGTACTATGAGAGGGCGTCGAGCGACTGACCGGTGTGGCCAACAATGGCTGCAGCGGCATCCCATGTCCAGCCGAAACCTTTATTCCCATGTTTTTTTTGTTTGGCCATCAGATGAGCTGCAGCATGAGATGAAGGGGTGGGCTCTCTAAGTTTTCTGATTCTCGTTCATCTTGGTCTGAAATATATAGAGGGTTTGATTCGGTAGATTGCATGCAAAGATTTTGTACGTAGTGGCACTAATGATGGGACTTATTGGCCAATGATGGTAGTGGAAGGGAAATTTATACCTTAATATGAAAAGGAGATGAAGAGATAAGAAACAGATGAGACTATTCAGTTGTTTCCTCCAACATGCATCGAGTGGGAAGGACAAAGCAAGAAAGTGAATAGCCCACACACGTAACTTGAAGGACTTTGCAGGACCGCAAGACGGTTTGATGGTGATCTGATGGCTAAAATAATAGAGATGATGTGGCTCATTGTGGAAAGAGCTTGCAAATATTAAATGGAGATAGTGGGGATCAACTTTATAGATATTATAGATATGTATTTCAAATTCACCTATAATTGTTCAGGATCAATCGCCGGCATCTGCATTTCATATTGCACATGGTCACCTCCCGTCACATCTTCTCCTCAGTCGTGTCCACAACCCCTGGAAACAACTGCCACATATACCATCTGAAGTTTCAACCGATATTGATGCAAGGGGCTTGCTAACAAGGCTTCAGTTTAACACTTTAACTCTTCTGTAACTAGGGCGACAAGTGCTTTAACTCTTAATCTAGTGCAATGAGATGCGAGTTTGTGATATGTTCATATTTTACAAAAATATTGAGTTGTGAAGTTACTGATAAATTGGTGTTGTAAGGTGCATCATGATTTCAGAAGTAAGTGAATGAAAAGCTCGAATACTTGCAAATGGAAAAAAAAAATCACATCTGCGATTATCCAACAATATTATTGAAACTGAGCAAGGGAGCATAAAGTTCAATAATTTAATATGTCTTATTAGTGCATTACCATCTCTCATGCGTGAACTTATTTTTCTCGATAAGGGACTTTTTATCACTTAAAGAATTGCGTGAACTTATTAGGAGGCTGCTCAACATATATAAACTAGACAATTCCCCGCGCGTTGCTGCGGGAATAGATTGCATAGAAAATACTAATTAATGATTGCATAATCTGGGAATCAGATAATCAATAATTGAACTCCACAATTACCATGAAACATGGAAAATTCTAAGAAAAAGAAAAATATATGTATATATATATATATATATATATATATATATATATATATATAGAGAGAGAGAGAGAGAGAGAGAGAGAGAGAGAGAGAGAGCCAAAATGAATACTCTTGGCGAGGGAATGCTGTGATGAATAATTATAGAGGATTGAGTAACAAAGTATAAGATACTAAAAAGATGTGAAGTTGTCTGAAGACAACCACACTTGTTGCAAGCACAAAAGTGAATAGTACACCATAAGATAGGAGAAAATAGATGTTCAGTATCGTATGCCCAATATTTGGTAGGAAGCATGTACTACAGGCACCATAGTTTATCAGATGGAAATATGCAGGTATGTTCATGAGGGTCAGATTCTCTTCCTTTCATTTCTGTAAGTACAGAAAACTTGGATAAAAACAAATAGCAATCATATGATTAATTTTATCACCCAGATATGCAATCCCATATCAGTATTAGACCAAATGAATACCATGTCATTGACACTCGAAAAATACTGCCATGGAACACCATACCACAAAATGGACCGGAATATGCCACATGCTCTGATTCTACAGATAGTACAAAGAAAATTGACAAAACAATACAAATAAAATTGCCAGTAATTAACTTAACATGATGAGACACAGAGAGATGCCAGAAAAATACCAATAAAATTGGTACGTAGTAGACTAACATGAGAGAGAGAGAGAGGTGGTTTGGGCCGTACATGGATGCCAAGGTGGAGAGAGACCGCATTCTGCCGGTTTGGTGATCAGATGGTGTTGCTGCGATGCTTGCAATAGCCGTTTGATGCAGGTATTGCTGGATCGGATCTTGTCTCAGGCGCACGCCAGGCGGTCGGTAAAAATACTGTAGATGGCTTGGGCGCTGGTGTGGTGGTCAAGTTCTTGAAACAGACAAGCAGTCCTCGCCATTGGTATCCACCATCGTCACTGTGTGACATCAAGGAGGACTCCTAGGCAAGGTTCAACGGGGATTTATGCATAGGGGAGATGAATGGAACAATTGGAAAAGAAGCGACTTCCCTAGAAGAAAAGGCAGGAATTAAAAAATTAAATTGATATATAGCTCTCCTAAAATTAAATTGCGTAAAAAAACATGATGATGTGGCAGATTGGCATAGGTGGCAGGCTATGATTGCTCATGGATGCTTGATGAGGTGGATAGCTTGCATGTTGAGAGAATTCAACTTAGTGGGTTGCTCCTATATAGATATTATAGATAAATGTTTATGCATTGCCATTGCCATGGAGGGTTATGCTTCCATTATGTTCATGTACGCATAGGGAAAGTATTTACGAAGCACATCAACAATTACTTGTGAAGCTTAGTTGCCCTCTATTATGTAGTTATTACTCTTTAAAGCTTTCTCTCCTATGCAAAAATCGTCCATTTGACTATCTGTTCCTTTGGTTTATATCTTCTCTAACAGGTTAATCTCCTACGATGCAGCAGCATCAAAATATTTGCCATTTAGAGTTCAATTCTTTGGGTACTTTTGATGCACAATTTTCTAGCAGGAACTGTGTGCTACTCATGCCTAATGTTGCTGTTTCAGTGAGCAGCCTGGTGCAACTGTCTCGGAAGGTGATAGAAATTAGCTTGGGGAAGCTTAACTTTGATACCAGATCTTGGGGTGTAGAAAAAACATAATCTCTACACTGTTCATTTCATGTATTGGATTTTTTCAAGTTCATCACCAAGATTGTGTGGTGTAGGAGCAGCAGCGCGAACTAATAGTCTAATGCTGTGGCCCGTTCGCTATAAATTGGCGGTAACGAAGGACAAGCTGCATCGGCTGGTCGGGAAGCACCACAGAATCGATCTGCTCATGGAGCGCTTGTCATCATCTTCATCTTTGCTCGCATGATCTACTGCTGGCTATCCTTCTATGCTGTTCCTTGGCATGCTCTGCGGTGGCGTCGGGAGGTAATAATTTTGCACATATATATATATGCGTCTTGCAGATAGGGTG
This sequence comes from Dactylis glomerata, assembly GCA_007115705.1. Lineage (NCBI taxonomy): Eukaryota > Viridiplantae > Streptophyta > Magnoliopsida > Poales > Poaceae > Dactylis > Dactylis glomerata. The sequence goes on along the minus strand of QXEO01000194.1, from coordinate 1,467,468 downwards.
ATCTGTTATTATGCGTTGACAACTTGACATGCGGTGATTTGTTATTATGTGTTGACATGATGATTGCTCAATGGCCGGCGGTGATACGTATGTACGCAGGTTTTACGGAGGAAGCCGTGTGCCATCCACTAGTGGAAAACTGGTCTAATATTCTGGGACATTAGTCCCAATTGCATTATGAATCGGGACTAATGCCCCAGGCTCCACCATTTTTTCGGCCGCAGGACCCAGAACCCTTTAGTCCCGGTTCGTTTTGAACCTTTAGTCCTGGTTCATAATACAAACCGGGACTAAAGGATCTAGGGTCGAATCCGGTCGTTGCCAGGATGATTAGTCCCGATTGGTATTACCAACCGGGACTAAAGACCCACCCTTTAGTCCCGGTTGGTAATACCAACCGGGACTAATGAGTTTCCTATATAGAAATCTCCTGCTTCCTCAGCGAGCCAGCCATCCCCCCTCTCCACTCTCCAAGTGTTCTTCATGCAATAAGCTAGCTCGAGTTTATCCTCATTTGCCACTATTTTTTGTCACAATTTGGTGTCCCCACTTCTATCTAAGTGGACCAAAAGGTGAGCAACTTAGAGCTTTTATCTTTCTGGTAATTTAGCTCATTTAATGCTCTAGAAGTAGAGAGATTTGTGGATTTATTATGGGACCAATTGTTTAGATGTTTACTAGGAAATTTGTCGCGGCGGCACGCCGCGCCCGTGGTGTTATTTTTAGTAGTTTATTATTTATTTAGAGTGTTTTTGTTGACGCCCCGTTGAAAAATACTATCAGATAGTTATAGCCAAAATTAACGGGGGAGTGAATTATACGGGTTGAAGTATTTATTTATTTGAAGTGTTCTTTTTTGAGCCTCTGCGTACTTACCTTTTAAAAATTGAAGCTCAAAACAAAAGTCTTCTCAAAGTTATCGTAAGAGAATCCCGATATTCTTTTGAGTGCATATTTTGACCAATTTCATAAGCCCAAATGAAAATTTCGTGCCCGTTATGCCAATCTTATAGTAGAAGTAGTTAGTGTTTAGAATTTGTTTTGTGGTTGTCGCATATTTACCATTTAAATGGTGAAGGTTAAAAGAAAAGCTATCTCAAAGCAATCACAGGAAAACTTGTACTGAAGTTTCCGTTGAATAGTTGTGTGTGAAATTATATTAAATACTTACCGCACTTGTACCGATAGAAAAATAATATTAATAAATTACCATCATGAAATTGCGCACCGTTGAAAACTTACTGTTAGATAACTACCGCTAAAATTATTGTTGGATAAGTACTGTAGTTAGTTTATTGTTGGGGTTTGAAAATTTTGTCAAAGAATTAAGTTAGTATGAAATTATCGACACTTATTTCCGATTGGAGGGAGTACTACATAAGAAGGCAGTTACTGTTGAAGAGTTGTGAGGAAAATTCATGTCAAGCAATTGCCGCTCTAAGTTCAAAAAAATAACTACCACTCTTGTGCCGGTGGAAAAATAACTACACTTGGGGTTAAAAATTTAAATTTACTGCAAGAATTGATTATCAAAAATTATTGTTAGGTAGTTATCATCAAAATTACTATTGGATTGAATTAGTGGTAAAATTTCTATAAGAAAAATTTACAGCAAAAAATTACAACACAAACTACAACAGTTCACTATTTGTCGGTATTGTTTATCAGGTGTATTGTATCAAAGAAAGGAAGATAGTGGACAACTTTGTATCTCTTTGACCACGTACTTTAAGAACCATCTAGATATCCAGATTGCACTTAATTAAATTATAGATGCTACTGTAGCGTGAGTACTGTAGTCGAGTACTGTAGATGCACAGCTGATGGTGAGCACCGCCCACCGAGAAAATATTAGTAAATGTGTAAAAACTACCACTGAATATGTGTACCGATAAATTACTACCACCATACTCGCAAAAGCTGGAAAAATTACTAATAATAAATCACATGGAAAATACTGTAGTGTGCGAAAAAATTACAGTGCAAGTTTATCGTGCATCATTGAAAGAATATAGCAGAGGAATTACCATCAAGAACAGTTTTCATGACGTAGTCTAGCTGTGGAGGCAAAATTTATTGATAAACTTTTGGTATTATTTCGGATGTAGGATCGAAATCTAACGGTCACCGCACCAAGAGACACTGTTTATGCGGGGGACTGTTTCACGCGGGGGGGGCACTGTTCACGGCGGGGGCACTGTTCATACGCATGTACTGTTCATACACATGTACTGTTCGCGTGAACAGTGTATGATGACATGGCATGGCTGGTGGGAGCTTGCTGTTTTGTCCGTTGGATGAAAATCTAATGGCTCAAGTACCATAAAGCACTGTTGATGTGCACTTACTGTCCACATGAACAGTAACTGATGACGTGGCTAGTCTATGGAGGTGTCATGATGGTTTGCCATTATATAGGTAGTAATTTATTTATGTGTCGAAGTAGATGGAGATAGAGATAGAAATAGAGGTAGAGATATAGATATAGATAGACATAGAAAATAAAAAATAAAAAATACAAATAGAGAGATAGAGATAGACATAGAGATAGAGATAGAAATAAAAATAAAAATAGAAATAGACATAAAAATAGAAATAGACATAAAACTAGAAATAGACATAGAGATAGAAATAGATATAGAAATAGAAATAGCGATAGAAATAGAAATAGAAAATAGAAATAGAGATAGAAATAAAAATAGTGATAGAAATAGAGATAGAAATAGAAATAGAAATAGAGATAGAAATAGAAATGGAGATAGAAATAGAAAATAGAGATAGAGATAGAAATAAAAATAGTGATAGAAATAGAGATAGAAATAGAAATAGAGATAGAAATAGAAATAGAGATAGAAATAGAAATAGAAATAAAATTAGAGATATAGAAATGGACATAGAAAAAAATTAGAGATAGAAATAGAAATTATATATTTCATTTGTGTTTGATATATACTTATATAATGCAGATGAGCCGGGCATGGATGTACGCTGATCAACGCTCTGGAGATTTCATTAAAGGCGTGCATTTTTTTCTCAATGTGGCTGAGGCGAACAAGCGAAATGGTTTTATATGTTGTCCATGCGGTGTTTGTCGAAATGAGAAAGATTACCCTTTCTCAAAGACCCTTCACATCCACATGTTCCGGTTTGGTTTCATGTCCGGCTATAATTGTTAGACCAAGCATGGGGAGAGGGGGGTTATGATGGAAGACAACGATTAAGAAGAGAATGATGACAACTATCCTGAGTTCCCTGAAACCCCTGATACCGCAATGGAAGATAATAAAAAAGAAGAAGGTGAAGAACGGGCATCAGATGTGCCCGTTGATGATCTTGGTCAGGTCATTATTGATGCACAGATAGATTGTGAAAGTGAAAAGGAGAGAGAAAAGTTAGAATGCATGTTAGATGATCACAAAATGAATTTGTATCCAAATTTGGAAGACGGCCAGAAAAAGCTAGGAAGCATGCTGGAATTGCTGCAATGGAAGGCAGAGACTGGTTTATCTGACAAGGGATTTGAAAAGTTGCTGAAAATTATGAAGAAGAGGCTTCCAAAGGATAACGAATTGCCCGCCAGTACGTATGAAGCAAAGAAGATTGTCTGCCCTCTAGGATTAGAGGTGCAGAAGATACATGCATGCCATAATGACTGCATCCTCTACCGCGGTAAGGAGCACGAGAATTTGAATGCATGCCCGGTGTGCAGTGCTTTTCGGTATAAGATCAGGCGAGATGAGCCTGGTGATGTTGAAGGCGAGCGCCCCAGGAAGAGGGTTCCTGCCAAGGTGATGTGGTATGCACCTATAATACCACAGTTGAAATGTTTGTTCAGAAACAAAAAGCATGCCAAGTTGTTGCAGTGGCACAAAGAAGACCGTAAGAGTGACGAGATGTTGAGACACCCCACTGATGGGTCACAGTGGAGAAAAATCGACCGAGAGTTCTCGGAGTTTACGGACGACGCACGGAACTTAAGGTTTGGTCTAAGCACAGATAGTATGAATCCTTTTGGGAAGCAGAGCTGCAGTCATAGCACCTGGCCTGTGACTCTATGTATCTATAACCTTCCTCCTTGGTTGTGCATGAAGCGAAAGTTTATTATGGTGCCAGTGCTTATCCAAGCCCGAAAGCAACCCGGCAATGACATTGATGTATACCTAAGGTCATTAGTTGAAGAACATAAACAGCTGTGGCAGAATGAAGGTCTACGTGTGTGGGATGAGTACAAACAAGAGGAGTTTGATCTACGAGCGTTGCTGTTCGTGACCATTAATGATTGGCCTGCTCTTAGTAATCTTTCAGGACAGACAAACAAGAGATACAATGCATGCACGCACTGTTTAGGTGAGATCGATAGTATATATTTGAATAAAAGAAAGAAGGTGGTGTATGTGGGGCATCGTCGATTTCTTTCGCCCAATCATCAATTAAAGAAAAAAGGCAAGCATTTCAACGGTGAGGCAGAAGTCCGGGGAAAGCCTAAACGCCATACTGGTGATGATATATTTGATATGGTCAAAGATTTAAAAGTAATATTTGGAAAGGGTCCTGGTAGTCATTAAGTATATCAATCTTGATATGTCATTGACTAAAATCTATTCTCGTAAAGTGTGCAAGACAGCCACTAATTTATGTGTATACTACACTTGCGAAACCTTCACGCGGAGGTCACTGAAGGGATTGATTTTCTAACAGTAAGTGAACAATACACTGAAAAATTTATTTATTACCATCAATTTTGTTATGATGATCTATATTCATATTGATCTTCTTCTTCATAGTTCGAAGCAAAGCGGAATTGGCTCTCACTGACTAAACGCATAATAGGAATTTAAGAGGAACTAGCCGGATTTCTGCTTGACCATGTCATAAACCCAAAGGGTAAATTTCATGTCAGTTTCGATTAGACGAGTTGTATGTGTGTAATTAAACAAGTTGTGATCTTATGTGTGTAATTAAACAAGTTGTATATACTTGTGTATATATGCTAGTCGGACAAGATATATTATATATGTATCGGCTTGTATACTATATTGTATTGTATGAATATGTATATATGAAAACTTGTTTGAAATAAACCAAAAAATTGAATGGAGCAAAATACAAATAAAAGGATAACATAAACAATTGAAATGCAGAAAAATAAAGAGGAAACAAAGGCTGCCACGTGTGGAGACTTTAGTCCCGGTTTGGGGACTAAAGGTCCTCCGCCCATGAGCGCCTGGCCGCTGCCATGTGGTCACTCTTTAGTCCCGGTTCATATAGCAACTGGGACTAAAGATAGGGCTCCAGTCCCGGTTGGTTAGTCCCGGTTGAGCAACCGGGACTGAAGCCCGGCACCAACCGGGACTGAAGACCTGTTTCCCACTAGTGATCTTCTCCTCCGTCACAGGGTGTTGCACCCGCCGTGGCAGGGGCAGGAGCGGCCCACACCTCCGCCGCCACAGATGGAGATATCAGCACTTGTGGCACCACACCGCAAGACCCTGCAGTCTGCCATCGACCCTTCCATACAATTAAGAAAAAATATCTAACATCACCCATTGTACATGCCCTAATGAGTAATGACAATGGTGGGTAATTTTTAATTCAATAAAATTTAATTTAATGGCCATAAAATTTCACTGTATAAAATAAATGGTCTTCTTCCGGTGGTGGCTGGCTGGAGGCGGCGGTGCCGGTGCCGGTGCCGATCCTGTGGGGTCTGTCCCAGAGGCAGCTCGACCAGCGGTCATCGTGGAGGAGTTCCTGGCTCTAGCTACGCATCACGAGGATGCCCAGGGCAGCAACCCTCAGCTCGGCGGTGATGGTCACTTTCTTCGCCGGAGGTGGTTGGCCTATCACGGCTGGTTGGTGGATCTCGATCTGTCATCCAGTCCCATCTGCGAGGCGGGGAGACATAGTTGTCGGTGAAAACCGAGCCGTTTGGCGGGTGATTGCGGCGGTCTACGCCATTACTTTGATGAAGGATAGTCGAATCGCTTGTGCTGCTCCTGGGCCTGAGATCTGGTTCTCTAGATCGGACGATGAGGACACTGTGGTATTGTTTCTCTCTTGGGAGCATCGTTTATGGAGTAGCGCTGGATGCTGAGACTGAAGGAGGAGAGGTCATGTCATGCCTGTCGGACTGTGGTGCTACGCTCAGTCATGCCTGTTCGGAAGGTGCTACGCACGAGGGATCTTCCATGGTGGCGTTGACAACGGTTCTGACAAGGGTTATGCGGATCTCTATCTTGAAGGTGGATCCGCGGATTGATGGTGATGATGGTTTCTAAAGCAAGGGCACAAGGCGCTCGCCATTGGTCTGCTATCGGATGTGAGCTCCTGTTTTCACCATAAGGTGACTCGGTGATACAACCAGTATTCAGCTGGTGGGGCATTGTTTATGTTTTTCAGGGTAGAGGCCCTGATGGCAGTTTACTTCACCCATTGTTCTTTTCTATGTGCTGAGTGGTAGCTTCAGATATTGTGATGTATTGCTTTTGACAAATTGTTGTTTAATTTTAACAAATAAAGCTGTAAGCATCTTTCGATGCAGAGGCTGGGGCTTCCGCATCCGTATTCAAAGAAAAAAAGATGTTTCAGATTTTTGTAGAGAGTTCTAGAGTATTTCTCTTTTTACTAATGGGCCCCTCATTTACATTTAAGTTTTAATATATAATAGATAATGCCATTTTTAAGTTTTCAACAATATCTTGCTCACTAGAACGTGGCATCTAAACATCCACACTTAAATGTCTTTTATTTGTGTGGTGGACTGGTTATCCATCTCGATGCACAGTCTGTATTTGGACACACATATCATGGTCGATAAAATGTGAATTTGCGAATATAAGTAAGTTGGAAGGATATGCACGAAGCTTTGTCTCATTGAAGTAGGAATAGATATAGGTACTATACGATGGCGACATCTCACCTTTCTTCCCTATATAAGACACCTACATAGCCAAGAGCCATCGTTGAGTAGCCACTCATGGAAGTAACAACGAACAGTGGCGGAGGCAGCAATCTGGCAAGGTTTGGCCTCCGCCACACCTTAAAATTTTCCAACTTCATGCTATCCATGTTTTGGTACCCATAAAAACTTTATTTTAATATTTATGTGTACATGGCTACCTGGGTTGGCCATACCTTAAAATTTTTGCTGCCTCCGCTACTGACAACGAACGATGCTGATAGTGGTAGTCGCCGCTCGCCAAACAGGCCGCTCCCTGTCTGTGTGCCAACATCGGCAGAGACAGGAGAATGGGCGGAGGAACCCATGAGCCCTACCGGAAGAGTCATGGAAGATATGGATGTGTACATCCTCGTCGTGATGGGTCTTGGCGTGCCAATAAACCTGCCCGTCTTCCGCACCGGCATCGAAACAGAACTACTTACCCGGTTCCCGCGCTTCCGGAGTATTCAAGTAATTTTAGAAACTTCATCCATTGCTTTTTCGTTAGTATTATGTTCCTGACCTGAGTCCCAAATGAGAAGCGCGCGCGTTAGGTTCATTTGGCCGCATTTATCTCCTTTTCCTCACTCGGCCACAGGTAGCCAGAATGCTTACTAATAATGTATATGTGCACTCATGGGATATCTGTTTCGACCTAGATTCAAGGGGCATCGAGGTTGCTTGCTAAGTCGGTTGGAGTTTACAAGAGGCCGGTCTCATTTCTTGCGTCCATATACGAAACTATTTCAAGGCGTGGTTTTGAAACCATCGTATTGCAGCAGTAATACCTAAAAAGCCACACAAATAATTGAGAAACATAACTACAAGCCCAGCTATATATATGTGTGTGTCAGTAGGTTTCAATAACTTGTTTCGCTCTCTCTCTCTCTCCTCCACCCTCCCTATCACTGTGACCAAGTTTTATAAATGATTATATGAATGGATTACATGTTGCTATAAGGAATTAAGCACTAAAGCGCGATTTTTCTTTTTTGTAAATTTTCTTCTTTTTTTAAGCTATATGCATCCATATTATCACTAGGACGTTGGTGCAGAGGATGGGTGTTATTGGTATGTTCTCAATATTAATATATACTCCTTATTAAAAAAATTGGTTACAATAACTGAGATAACCGCAAAGCCAAGCTATATGTGTTAATACGGCACTAGCCTCTAGAGTTTGAATGAGGCAGCTTGCTTGCTTAGACTAGCCATAGTGCTAGTATCTTAGTTAGTATCATGTATCTTGGGCCTACTAAAATGCTGATGTGGCAGCTAATTAAGAAAGAGAGAGGATTAGTGTATCATAGATAGATATTGTATCACAATGCATATTACGAGAAATTAATGCTAGTTAAATCTTATACATTGTTTTGCATTGAGATTCTACAAATAAATAAATATAACAAGATTATGATACTATAATTTGATACCATCTATTATAGAAGTAGTATCATATATTAATATCATATGCATGATACGACTATATGGTACTATCACTAGTGGGGACAGGGCCTCCAGTCCCGGCCCGTAAGGGCCTTTAGTCTCGGTTTGCAAACCGGGACCCCAGCCGCGGGACTAAAGGCTAAACCTTTAGTCCCGGCCCGGTTACCAGCCGGGACTAGAGGGTGTCCACGTGGGCGGCTCCGAGTGCATCCAGGGCCAGGACCTTTAGTCCCGGTTTGTAACACAGACCGGGACTAAAGGGCATCTACAGATTTTGTTTTTTGCTTTAGGTTTTAGGGGTTTTAGGGTTTTAGCTGTTCGGGGAATTAACGTGATGCCTCGTTTGGTGCCTTGTTTGGTGTTCGGGAATTAGTTTATGCATATACATAAGATTAACTTATCTTACCAGCGAGCATATATATACAATTATATGGAGATCAGAATTATCGGGACTAGAGCCCGTCTATTCGATTACATGGACCAACATCAGTAATGGCCCCTAGCTACACTAAATCGTCCTTTGTCGTCTATAGCTTCTGTCCTCAGAAAGGTCGCTAGCTCCTCTGCAACAGCAATCGCGCGTTGCTCTGGTAGGTACTTCTCACGCATGGCCGTGTACTATATAAGAAGAGGAGATGAATATGAATATCAATCATGATAACAAAGAATGACGGGTAAAAATAGAGATGTGAATGTTTATTGCTTACGTCGTATCTGTAATCCTTATGCTCAGAGGTAAACGTGCGAATGGTCTCGCAAACATAGTATCCACATAGATGCGTCCCCCGTGGCTGCTGGTCGCACTTTACGAGAATAGAATATATATAATCAAAATAATAATCTAGCATCACAAATGTATTAAAAATAGAAGTATATCATACTACTACTTACCTGAGTCGCTCTAAAGGTCAGCTTCTCATGCTGGATACCGTTAGTCACGCACTTGAACCGCTTCCAAACCCTGCCCGACAAGAAAAATGATTTGCTAAGTTTTTCATTAATTGATATATCAGAAAATCATCGAAAGAGACCGATAGAGCGCAAGAATGATTGAAATTACCCTTTGAGCATATCCTGCAGGCTTTGGAACTGTTCCAAGGGTCTTGATAATGGGTCGAAGACATCAACTCTTCCCTTATCAATTTGAATGTCCAACAGAATCCAGTGGTAGCTGCACATGTATATATATATGTGTCAGTAACTTATCAATTACACTTATAAGTGAATGGACACAACAGAGTAAGACCCTCACTTGAAGTTGTATGGAAACAGTATGTGGTCACAGAAATTTTGATCTGTTAGAAACCTTAGAAGGTTTTCCTCCGTCTCCTTGGGTTTATCAGTTAGCGTCGCTATATGTATTTTATCTGGGTCAATAAACCCAATATTTAGGATGTTCCTACTTTTACATTCCAGAATCTTCACTCTGCATAATAGAGTACAAGTCAGAACGGAACAAGTTATATGTAGACAATGAATTGAAATAACTAAACAAGTTATATGTAGACAATGAATTGAAAAACTTACAGACAATAGCAACTCATAAGCGATTTGTCGAGGGCGTCGGTATTGTACATCTGGAAGAGTTCATCAAAGTCGATATGGATGTCTTCGGGGCGGCCGTAGTACTCCCGTGGGACACGCGCCACGATCATCGTTCTCCCATTCTTTGATTCACTTAAGTACCATGTATGCAAGTAACGCATATTTGTTGGGAGATCATCAAACTTATCTTTGCTGACCAAAGGCGCTCCCATGACAAACTGTGGCTTAGGGGCTACTACAGCCTTGGGTAACCCGTCGTCTTGGGAAGCCAGAACGTCTTCAACCGGGATACCCCATTCATCCGCCCACTTCTTTGCTAATTCCAAATCTTGCCCCTGCACCAGAGATGGAACATTCTCGGGTAACACCCTGAGGGGTGGGATCGACTGTTTGGCCTGTTGTCCAAGCTGAGGAATGTCTGATCTTTTTTTGCTTGTAGTAGAACTTGATTTGCTCCCACTTGCACTTGCACGTGATCTGCTCTTTTTCCCTTCCTTCTGCAATGTGCGTGTATAGTCATCAGGCTTATGTGTAAGTCATACTATGATGGAAGGGTCGTGAAGTATTTTGCATATGCTATTTGCTTCTCGGTGTATTCCGGGCGGGGCTCGGGTTCCTTCTTTTTCATCTACGCATCATAATGTTCCTTTGCTATCCTGGCATTTTCCTCGTCGGTACGATCATAAGGTCTGATAGGAAGATTAGCATGAGGTACCTTTGGGAGGGGCGATAGTTTGCGCTTTGGGGAGCTCCGTCGCTTAGAACTCATCGACGGAGCGTTCTTGCTGGCACGCTTCCGCTTAGTATCCTTAGCGGGCGGCGGCGGAGATGGCTGACCCAAGTCCGGTGGCGGTGATCGAGATGGACTCGTGTTGTGCTGGCCATCGTCATGTGGAGGGCTTGGAGGTGATGGAGGTGTAGGTGACCTGCGACAACTCGGAGGCGGTGTTGTCCTTGGGGCCGAGCCCGGAAGCTTGATGTAGTTCTTGTCCCATAGGATGACTCCACCCAGTACTTCTCCGAGTGTCCTCTCATCTTCGGGTCCAGCTATGTCGAGCTCCATATCATGAAACCCCGACACGATTTCATCCACCCCGACTTTAGCAAAGCCAGCTGGAATCTCACGGCCATGCCAGCGTACATCAGGGCCAGAAGGTAAAGCTTGTCCGATGGCCACCTTCATGGATATGTTCTTGAATCTCTGATGGAGTTCATATGATGTTGACTCCTTGATTCCATCCATGGGGTAGCCGGGACCGCCCTCTATCATTCTTCATGCATCGTCGATCGGGGCCTCAGATTCAGCCACGCTGCTTTTCCGCTTAGATGGGGCGCCGGTAATATCGAGTGCAGGTTCTTCCTGGCGCGCTACTCCTCTAAGCTCATCAATCTGCTTCTGTTGCTCGTTAAGCTTGACAAGAAACTGGTTGAACTTGTCATTCTCCTCATCCTGCTGTCGCTTCTTTGCTCTCGCTCAGCTTTTGTAAGTGTCTTGGTCTCTGGCAAACCCAAGCCACCACAGGTAAGAAGGACCGAAGCCTCGCGTTCGTCCTCCATGTTCGTCATTGCCGAGGACCAGTGTGAGCAAATCTTTCTCTCTATCTGCAGTAAACTGTCTTTTTCCCTCTTTAATTTCTTTCACTATCTTTTTCTAATTCTCCCTGGGTATCCTAAGACCTTCATTGCAGATGAGGTCCCCTGTTTCTTCGTCGTACGAACCACCATGCGCAAGGAACCAATTTCTTGCTCTCGATTCCCACTCATCACAGATGGGTTCAGGTATGATGCCTTTAGCAAGCATATCTTGCTCTTTCTTATCCCACTTTGGGATGGCAATCTCATAGCCCCCTGGCCCCAGCGTGTGGTGATATTTCTTCTTGTCGGCATTTTTCTTATTCTTTTCTGATAATGCCTTGGCATCTTCTGACTCCTTGTACTCTTGAAATGCCTTCCAGTGATTCGCCTGCTTGGCTAGATACCCCTCGAATACTGGCACTTTCTTTGTCTTTCGATAGTTTTTCCATAGCTTCTTCTTCCAGCTACGGAACAGTTCGGCCATCTTCTTTAGAGTCCACTGCTTGACTTTGGCCCTCAGTTTTTTTGCGGCGTCTTCATTCTCACATTCTGGCAGGTTGAAATGTGACATGAGATCATTCCAAAGATTATCTTTGTACCTTTCGGCGACATAGTCACTATCGGCTGCCCCTTTGCGCTTGTTCCACTCCCGAATGCTGATCGGGATGTGATCCCTAACGAGAACTCTGCATTGCTTCTTGAATGTGTCAGCAGCATTCTTAGGAAGCTTAGGTTCGCCCGTAGGCAATATCACCTCAAAGGTGTAATGCGTCCGTGCATCCAACTTTTTAGTCGGGCCTCGTTTTGTAGCTTTGCTCGATGTGGAGGCCTAAGAGGGAGAAACATTCATCAAATTAATATATATGTATACAATATAGAGCTATCTCTAATATTTTTCACATATTACAAGTGATTGCCAAACTTCATATGAATACCTCACCGGACTTTGTTATTTCTCCACCGGCTTCTCCACCGGCTTCTCCATCAGTGGAGCTATCCCCTTCTCCATCATTGGAGCTATCTCCTGCCCCGTCGGCTTCATCTTCGTGTCGGTCGACCTCCATTCCATCTCCGGAGGGGTTTAGAAACGACGACGGAGATTCAGCTGGTTCAATGTCGGGGGCGTCTTTGATTATATCTTCGAGAAGTTCTTCCTCTTCGAGGTTCCTGCTATGTGGATCCATAGTTTCTGCAAAATACCGACATTTGATTAACTAATAAATTCTATTTCTATTTGCAAAGTAATTCTATTTCTATTTCTATTTGCAAAATAATTCTATTTCTATTTGCAAAGTAATTCTATTTCTATTTGCAAAGTAATTCCATTTCTATTTGCAAAGTAATTCCATTTCTATTTGCAAAGTAATTCTATTTCTATTTGCAAAATAATTCTATTTCTATTTGCAAAGTAATTCTATTTCTATTTGCAAAGTAATTCTATTTCTATTTGCAAAGTAATTCTATTTCTATTTGCAAAGTAATTCTATTTCTATTTGCAAAGTAATTCTATTTCTATTTAATTCTATTTCTATTTAATTCTATTTCTATTTGCAAAGTAATTCTATTTTTTCTAACTTATTTCTATTTGCAAAATAATTCTATTTCTAATTGCAAAGTAATTCTATTTCTATTTGCAAATTAATTCTATTTCTATTTGCAAAGTAATTCTATTTCTATTTAATTCTATTTCTATTTGCAAAGTAATTCTGTTTTTTCTAACTTATTTCTATTTGCTATTTTTTCTAACTTATTTCTATTTGCTATTTTTTCTAACTTATTTCTATTTGCTATTTCTATTACACACTAACAAATAATAAATTCTAAAAAAAACCTAACCTAACAATTCTATCTAACAATTCCTAACAAATAACATAACCTAACAATTCTATCTAAAAATTCTAAAAAAAACATAACCTAATAAAACCTAACCTAATAAAATTTAACCTAATAAAATTTAACCTAAAAAAACTTAACCTAATCTAATCTAACCAAAAAAAGGGGCGGCTCGGGCGGCTCGGGCGTCTCACCGGAGGGGTGGCGGAGGGGTGGCGGCGGGGTGGCCGGAGGGGTGGCGGAGGGGTGGCGGCGCCGACGATGGCCGGAGGGGTGGCGCGCAGCGCGGCTCGGGGGAGGCTCGGTGGCCGCGGGGGTGGGGCGGTGGCGGGAGGGGTGGCGGCGAGCGGCTCGGGGAGGGGTGGCGGCGGGCGGTGGCCGGAGGTGGCGGCTCGGGCGAGTTTTCCGGTGGCCGCAACGATCGGCAAAGCAACTCCTCGCGCGCGTCAACGGCAGAAACGGCTAAGTGCCGGGGAGGAAGAAGAGGGGGCTTATATACCACCCCCCCCCTTTAGTCCCGGTTGGGGGCTCGAACCGGGACTAAAGGGTGCCTTTAGTCCCGGCTGGAGCCCCCAACCGGGACTAAAGGGTGGTGGGCGGTTGGCGCCCGAGCCCCGCCCCCCCCGCCCCCCTTTAGTCCCGGCTGGTGGCTCCAGCCGGGACTAAAGGCGCAATAAATGTGCGCCAAAGCATAAAGTTTTTCAGGTTTTCGTTTCAAATATCAATTTTTTATTTTGAATTAAATAACTAATGTATATTTTAGAATCTGATAAAACTATGAATATGAAAAGTGTTTGAAATTGAATAACTAATTCAAAAATATTTTATATTTTCAAAATTAATTATTTTAACTATCCAAACTATTAACTAGTTTGCCATTTTCAATTAAAACTATATTAATTAATATTCTTTTTGTGTATTTTAGAATTTGACAAAACTATAAATATGAAAAGTGTTTGAAATTGAATAACTAATTCAAAACTATTTTCTATTTTCAAAATTAATTATTTTAACTATCCAAACTATTAACTAGTTTGCCATTTTCAATTAAAACTATATTAATTAATATTCTTTTTGTATATTTTAGAATTTGACAAAACTATGAATATGAAAAGTGTTTGAAATTGAATAACTAATTCAAAACTAATTTATATTTTCAAAATTAATTATTTTAACTATCCAAACTATTAACTAGTTTGCCATTTTCAATTAAAACTATATTAATTAATATTCCTTTTGTGTATTTTAGAATTTGACAAAACTATAAATATGAAAAGTGTTTGAAATTGAATAAATAATTCAAAACTATTTTATATTTTCAAAATTAATTATTTTAACTATCCAAACTATTAACTAGTTTGCCATTTTCAATTAAAACTATATTAATTAATATTCTTTTTGTGTATTTTAGAATTTGACAAAACTATAAATATTGAAAGTGTTTAAAATTGAATAACTAATTCAAAACTATTTTATATTTTCAAAATTAATTATTTTAACTATCCAAACTATTAACTAGTTTGCCATTTCAATTAAAACTATATTAATTAATATTCTTTTTGTATATTTTAGAATTTGACAAAACTATGAATATGAAAAGTGTTTGAAATTGAATAACTAATTCAAAAGTGTTTTAACTATCCTACAAGAACTGCGAGGCGAAGAAATCAGGACTGGGTATAGCGGCGGCAGGGGTAGGGGAGAGGTAGTAGCCCGCCGGGAGGAGTGCCATCCGAACGAAAGGCGAGGCAACGGGGTTGAGGCGGGAGACGGCGGCCATTGCTTTCGTTTTGGCTTTGAGGGGAGGTGCTTTAGGAAGACGCAGCACGGTGTGTATAAACAGCAGGACGGGAAAAGAATTAGTGAGCCGGCTTTTTTTCTAAAGAGCGGTGATGACCGATCCATACCATTATTCACATCCAGCCATCCATGTAACCGTGTCTATCGTAGACATGGAGAATCTTCATCATGCATTACATAAAAGATTTAATACATTATTACATTATTGCACCAACAATCCTATCTATTATTTCTGTTTTCTCCTGGGTCGTAGCCATGGAGAATCTTCATCGTTCAGTAGGATGCTTGGGTCAGTTTTTACTTTGAAGGGCGGAATTTCGTGAAACTTATTATAATCTACTGACATGTCTGTCTTGTCATCTACTCCCACGATGTTTCTTTTCCCTGAAAGAACTATGTGGCACTTTGGCTCATCGGACGATGTCTTCTTTTGCTGATTTCTTTTTCTCATTTTTGTAGACATGTCCTTCACATAGAAAACCTGAGCGACATCGTTGGCTAGGACGAATGGTTGGTGCTCTTTTTATCTTGGGCAACCGTGTAAAATGTATTCCCATTTATCTCGTACCCTTGAAAAGTACATATAGTCGAAGATGGTGGCCTGGCCAAACAGTACAGCTGATCTCCAACGGTGTCGTCATTCATGAGATGTGTCTGCAACCAACTGCCAAAAGTCTTCTCGTGTTCCCCTTTAATCCAAGAGTCAGTCTTCCCCGGGTTTTTGGAGCGTAGAATATTCTTGTGTCTCACGATATACGGAGCCACCACGGTGGAATTGTGTAGAACTGTGTAGTGTGCTTGAGAGAAAGAATGCCCGTCCATACATACTTTTGCTTTCCTTCCTAGTGTGCCTTTTCCTGTCAGCCTACCCTCATACCGAGATTCAGGAACACCAATCGGCTTAAGGTCAGGAAGAAAGTCCACACAAAACTCAATGACCTCCTCTGTTCCATAGCCCTTGGAGATGCTTCCTTCTGGCCTAGCACGGTTACGAACATATTTCTTTAAGACTCCCATGAACCTCTCGAAGGGGAACATATTGTGTAGAAACATAGAGTAACGGGCCAGGTGCTATGACTGCAACTCTGCTCCCCAAAAGGATTCATGCCATCTGTACTCAGACCAAACCATAAGTTCCTTGCATCACCTGCAAATCTCGGGAACTCTCTCTCGATTTTTCTCCACTGCCGACCATCAGCGGGGTGCCTCAACTTATCGTCTTTCATACGATCTTCCATGTGCCATCGCAACAACTTCGCATGATCTTTATTTCTGAACAGACATTTCAATCGTGGTATTATAGGAGCATACCACATCACCTTGGCAGGAACCCTCTTCCTGGGTGGCTCGCCCTTAATATCACCAGGGTCATCTTTTCTGATCTTATACCGCAATGCAGTGCAAACCGGCCATTTATCCATATTCTCGTACTTCTCACCGCGGTAGAGGATGCAGTCATTAGGGCATGCATGTATCTTCTGCACATCTAATCCTAGAGGGCAGACAAGCTTCTTTGCTTCGTACGTGCTGGCGGGCAATTCGTTCTTTCTTGGAAGCATCTTCTTTATCAGTACCAGCAACTTTTCAAATGACGAGTCAGTCACACCGGTCTCTGCCTTCCACTTCAGCAATTCCAGTGTGCTACCCAGCTTCTTCTGGCCATCTTCACAAGTTGGGTATAACAATTTGTTGTGGTCCTGTAACATCTGCTCGAACTACAACCTCTCCTTTTCTGTGTCGCAGCCTCGCCATGCATCAGAAATGACCCGGCCAAGATCATCAGCGGGCTCATCTGGTTCCCGTTCTTCACCCTGATCTTCTTCTTCATTGTCTTCCATTGCGGTATCAGCATACTCAGGAAACATAGATCGGTAGTTGTCATCATCGTTCTCTTCTTCTTCATCGTCATCTTCCATCATAACCCCTCTTTCTCCGTGCTTGGTCCAAACATTATAGCCCGACATAAAACCAGACCGAAGCAGGTGGCTCTGAATGACTCTTGAGGAAGTGTAATCCTTCTCGTTCCGACATTCAACACATGGACAAAACATATAGCCACCACCATGCTTGTTCGCATCGGCGGCATCTCGAAAAGAATGCACGCCTTCTCTATAAGCGGCTGTGCGTCGATCACCGTACATCCATGGATGGCTCATCTGCGTTATACGATAGTATATCAAATACAATCACGATCCTAAAAATTAGTACCGCACGGTCTAAACGAGGAAATATAGTTGCTAACCTTTTAGAATATGTAGAAATAAAGAGGAAGAGGTTTAAGCGTGGCTCGGGCATCTCATATCGTAGTTGTGTTCGGTGAACTGAAGCGGCATCGCTCTAACACACATTTCAACAAACACCTCTAGTGCATCCAAGAAAAATAGAGAGATAGCACACACCCACACTCTTCCATCCAAGAAAAATGCAAGGAAGAGGGGAGAGGGGGCTTTGGCCAATATATATAGGCAGAGGACTTTAGTCCCGGTTTGAGAGACAAACCGGGACTAAAGGTGGCGCACATGCGGGCTACACACCGCATAGCCCTTTAGTCCCGGTTTGTGTCTCAAATCGGGACTAAAGGCTCGTTACGGGCCGGGGACCAAAGCCTCCTGGGCGGCTAGGCCATTTTGGGGCGACGTGGCCGGGCCTTTAGTCCGGGCCCAGATGGAGGCCGAGACTAAAGGGTCCAGGCCAAAGGCCCGTTTTCCACTAGTGTATGCACTATGACCGGCCTTATCTGTCAATATCCCCCACGGCCCCACCATACATTTTAATGGATCAAGGTTTATAAATAACAACATGACTATTTTGGGGACTCTCAAAGAATTGAGAGATCGTATACTCCCTTCATTCACAAATATCCTGCATTTTGAATTTAGTCAATGTAAACTCTACAGTTTGATTTAATTAAACCCAGATTTCAAGGCAAATAAAAATAGAGAGAATACAAGCCAAGATATATGTGTTAATACTTTGCAATACTCACATGTCTACGTTGAATCGCTGAGGATGATTCTATGTATTGGAGACAGCCAAAGAGTTGAAAGAACATAGTAGGACTGCAACTAAACCATTTGGACAAGTGTAGCCGATGGAAAAAGCCCCTTTCCCAGTCCACAAAGTTTAAGTGAATAGATGAGGGCATAAAGGTGTAAAAAAATACAGGATATTTTTGCATAATATATACGTGTTTTAATAAGGGAGAAGTTAAGTGTCGATGAAACATGTTCTTGCAGCCTTGCTATCTCAATTTTTAGATGAACTTCGTAAATTCAGACAGAAAGAGTGCTATTTTGTTGTTTTTATTAACTAGCACAGTGGCCCTCGGAAATGTGAGGGCATCATCTTTACTATGTTAAATATATTACTCCAACTTCTTAGTGTGCACTTTCTTTTCTATACTATTGTGGTGCCAACTAATGAAAAATAATTATGTAAATAGTTACGATGCGGACAACATTGCAATCCCATTAAAATTTTCATTTATGTCATATTAACATACAAATTTGAGCATATCCATCAATGAAACAAATTAACTTAGAAATTACATCTGAGTTCAAATTCAAGCATGGAAAAAAGATATTGAATTGCTTTATGTACTGATAGCTGTTTTTTAAAGTGTCTAACTTTTGAAAGTATATTACTCTAATTGATACGCCTGTGATACTCTTTTGTATTTGTTCCATATGTTCATCGGTACTGGCTAAATTACCTTGGCCTTATGAGCTAATATTAAATATAGCTTGAATATATTTGGTTGACCCACATTGTTGTCTACTAATAACTATTTTTTGTTTCTTCATAAAAAAATCGCTTGAGACTTATGGGATCCAAATTTTGCTACTTTTCCTTAAAGTTATTGATTTTTGTTTTCATATTGTATATCTATTTTAGTTACTTTTTATTTTCTTCCTATGCGACAGAGAGCCAATGTCTTACTCATCATCGGTCGACTGAGTTTTCTCATGTTTTTAAAACGTATTAAATGCAAATTTGGGCCTTTTTATTTTAAATGAACAGTGTTCAAAATATGATTTGCCTATATGGTGAAAAAGAAATTAAAGGTGTTGTCCTATCGCCCGACACCAAATTAAAATTTATATACAGAACTTGTATATCTTGATAATATGCTTTTGGAGCATGATGAATGGTTGTCGAGTTGCCAAAAACTCATGGAGAATTGTGGCCTACAGACTTGCTTTCTCTATACATAGGTTAAAATACAAAACGTTATCTTCCAAAAGAGTACACTAAGGTATACAAACTTATATGTGAAATATATATACATTAATATTAGGACACAGAGCTCTATGCATGAATTATTTTCACATAGGCGATGAGTTTGGTGGGCGGGAGATTTCTTTGCAAGGAGGCACATTAGGATGCTAGATCGAGGACATAACTGCGTAGAAATATTTAGAGTGGATAACGATTTAATTGGGGGGTCTACGTAGTGGAGACGAACTCCAACAGGGTTCCATCAAAAAGAGTTCCAACTGATATACCACCCAGACCCCATCAAACACAGATACATGGTTCAATATTCCCGTCAAATCTTAGCTAACCGTGTTGTGTTGTGTAAAATAGTATAGTACTAATTTTTACTTTCTTTGTTCCAAACTAATTGACTTAACTTTGTCTAGATTGCTATATATCTGACACTAAAATATTTGTACATGTATAATCTAGATAAAGTTGAATATATTAAGTTATATGTATATGGAACCAAGTATTGTGTTGGCAGAATGAACCATGTAAATGGACATGTACATATCAGCATGATACCATGAAAGATATTAAATCTGCAAATAAAAAACGTTTAGGCATGCACACATTAGACACGTTCCATATGAGCAAACAAATCATGTACCTGAACTCCAGAAGACCTCTTGGGCGATCGATCCCGCGGCGCTCGCACTTGGCTGGCTAATTACTTTTTGACGCGAACGGGCCGGCCGTATTCATCTAATCCTTGGCTTATTTTTTTCTGGCGGGCTGCTGCAACTTTCTATATATTTTTTCATCACGTACATGTTTGACCCGATATATTGTGTATATATGTGCTGGTACATGTTACGTAATTTTTTAAAATCCTAACCATTAAAACTACAGATCTAACAGCTAATATAATTCTGATGATGTGGATTAACGTGGTATCTCTATTTTAGAACACCGTATTGTGCTTTTAGTATATAGTAGATTAGCCTATGCATGTACAGGTTGTGGATAATGAGTCCAAGAATGACAAGCCCAGGTGGGTGCAAACAACAGTTAATCTGGATAATCACATCATCATCCCGACATCTGATCTGACCTCCCTGTTCGATGACCGGGAGAAGGCCGTGGAGGACTACGTGGCTTCACTGTCCCTGCTCCCAATGGACAGGTCACGCCCACTCTGGGAGTTCCACTTCCTTGACTTCCCAACTTCCGAAGCAACCTCCACAGTGGTATTGCGCCTACACCACTCTATCGGCGATGGTATGTCAGTCATGACGCGCCTCATGGCGTTGTCCCGCAGCATGGCTGATCCGGCAAGACCACCGGCCATGCCTCCGCCACCAAGACGAAGAGGTGCGATCTACCAGAGGCAGCCACGGCCTCTGCCATGGTCACCGGGCGATTACTTGGCGTGGGTTTGGTCATATTTTGTGCTGGCGTGGCACACCCTGGTGGATGTTGCGCTGTTTGCTGCAACAATACTTTTCTTGAGCGACCCGCGCCCACTGTTCACTCGTGTAGACGGTTGTGACGGTGGGACTCGCCGCAAGCGGTTCGTGCATCGGAGCCTTAACCTTGACGATGTCAAGTTAATCAAGAAGGTCATGAACCGCGTACGTAAGCTGTTTGATCCTTATTGTGTAGAATTTAGCTTTTTAGTTACATGAATGAAGTAACTTAATTCTCGTAATCTCACTAAATTTATAGGGAACTCACCGGCATATGTGTAGCTGTTTTCTTTCAAAATGGGAGCGTGGCCCCAGCCTCTGCATGTGTGTAGCTGTGAGCGTCAGGGTTTGAACCATTGTGGCTGTAGTCATGTCCAGACAACTTAGTTAAATGTTTATACGATATATCATTTACTTTAACATGTCGGTGACTGTATGCTGCTTGAATATCTACTATATACTAAAAGCACAATACGGGAGTCTAAAATAGAGGCACTACGTTAATCCACATAGGCTAAAAATAACTATACCGTTGATTTTACTGCTAAGGGCTAAGATTTAATACATCCAAGAGTTACGCTACATACAAATTTGTAGTCCATTACACGTTGGATACACCTGAGCGATAAAGTGCTAACAAAAAATAATGAACCGTGACTTGCTAAAAAAATAATGAACCGTGACTTGCTAGGACTCTCTAGCTACCTTGCCGTGTATGTTTAAAAAATAGTACTATACGCTAACAAATTCTGCACGTCAAAGAGGTAAAAGTGCCAGGCACAACACGTCCATGCGCAAGCAATGCGTCTAAAAGTGGCACAAAAGTATAATACCTATAGGACTCTACGGTAGATTTTGATGGATCTTGTGTAAGTATACTACCTCTAAATCTAAATATAAAATGTCCAGGCTAACATAGTTTACAAAAAGTATTATATCTTATATCTTATATTTAGAAACAAAGGTAATGATTGACTCCATTCTACTGACTGCCGATTGACCTTGTAATTTAAATAATTTTGAGGTGGTACACCAAATGATAAATATAGTTAATATAAAATGAGTATGCATGCAAGCATTCTTACACACGACACTAAGCGAGGAAACAAGTGTGATTTGACCCATGCTAAGGTGCTAAGGAAATGGGAACGATCATTTTTTATAATTTACAAAGTAATGTAAATAAGATATTTTTTAATGTATAACTGACACCATGAAACTAAAGTAAGATTGGCACGTTTTAAAGCAAGTAAACATATCGAGATTCAAGTACAAGCAATTAGTGTGTTCAAATTTTTATGTGAGAAAAATAATAATTATTGATAGAAGAATAAATATGGGGAATGTAGAGTAGAATAAAAGAGTTAAACATAGACCATAATTATTAATCAAAGTCCATAGTTTTGTATGATAAGTCATAAACACAAAGATAATTAGTTTTTAAAACTCACACAAGATCCGTACTGTCAATCAAATACACTACATTACATGAGTACTTCAAGGCTCCGATCATATTATCTCGAAAAGAAAATTCTAGATGCACAATGTCTTATCAATTGTAGATTCATAATTGTATATCAATACTAATATATTGATGAGATAAATCAAATAATATCTGACATGGCAGAAAATAAATTATGCGGACAATGATCCTAGATGACTTTTTGAATATCTTATGTTAATAAAAATCTCTCTAATTTTCAGTGGAAATCCTATGACAGAGTAACAACACTAGCATCTTACAGCTAATATATTGAATCCATAAGTTAACAATCCTTTAAAACCAAAGACCTTCAAATGCACGATGACTGTGCTAGAGATTAACACGTAATATCCAATAATGCGATTGATGTGTATGAACATGGCTTAGATGAATCAACGTATATGATTTTCTTAGGTGTATAAAAAGGGATAATATAGATAGTGTGAAAGAAGTTCAAGAGAGTACAATAGAGAAAAATAAAATGCATGCAAAAATCTATTGTGAGACTTGCAAAATTCATGATGGCTGAAAGAGGTCGAGAAGTGGTTGATTAACGAAAAAATTGAATTTGTAAGGATTGAGTATATGACACATGTGACATGGGCAAGAAAAATGTTGGATATATGCTAACATGATATATATGCAAGCAAGTGTCTCACGCAAATAAATACAAATGTTGTTGTGGGTGCACCAAGATATACCCATGATACATACGGAAGTGAAAGGTATGGTCTTCTTGGAAATGACACTACTATTGTTGGACCATAAAATTAAAAATGATAAATATGTTTCCTGCTTATGTGATAATGTATTTAGTAGCATGACGTCAAAGTCCATAAAACAATATTACACTCAAGAAACTATTGAGTTATGTCTTAGTCATTTCAGCTACATTGAAGATGATGCCCTCACATTTGCGAGGGCCACCTGGCTAGTTGCTATAAAGCTAATAGCTATACTTGATATTAAAAATGACATACCAATGAATCCTTCGCATAGGCTACAACCTGATGCACACATCCACTTACAATGGCACATTTTCTCCTTTTAGCGTTCTGCATATATTAGATATTTATATTACACCTGGCACTACCGGAAAAACTTTGGCTGCCGTGCTACAAAACACTGCCGTGCGGCGTCGCACGGCAAAGAATTCTTTGCCGTGGGACGGTAGAACCACGCACGGCAAAGAAGTGCAGCACGGCAAAGCCTCCCCACCACGCACGGCAACGAAGGACACACGGCAAAGCCTCACCATCACGCACGGCAAAGAATGGTAGCACAGCAAAGGGCGAAGATGCCGCACGGCAAAGAACTATGCCACGGCAAAGAACTCTGCCTCTGCCGTGTATGGTCACTATGCAGTGCGCCACTGTGACCTACACGGCAAAGGAGCCTTTGCCGTGCGGCAGCCCTTTGCCATGCGTGATTCTAGCTTTTTCAATTTTTTCATTTATGTTTTATTCTTTTTACTACTTATGTTTATTTTTGAATTAGTCTTATATTTTGTTGACTATTTATTAGTGTAACTTAATACAATGTGTATATTACTAGCCAGGGTTGGCGCGGCGGCACGCTACGTCCGTGGGAGGAAACGGGCGGGAAGAAAAAGGCGGGAGGAAAAGGGCAGAAAGAAAAGGGTGGGAGGAAAAGGGCGGGAGGAAAAGGGCGGGAAGAAAAGGGCGGGAGGAAAAGGACGGGAAAACAAGACAAAGGGCGGGAGGAAAAGGGCTGTCGGCAGGATAAGGACGCGTGGGTGGATGCACTGCTCGATGAGATAAAGCATGTAGCGCACGACGCCCCTGTCGGAGGAACAAGACAAAGTAGAAGCGGCGCCGTGCCTATAAAAGGAGCATCGATACGCCATGGCAAGCAGCTCAACAAGCCAACCTAGAAGGTAGGGAGAGTTTCATCCCCATGGATGGAGGACAGGGTTGGGAAATCTCCCGTGGCGGAGCTTCTCAAAGATGTCATTGGTTCTCACGCCCTACGGCATCTTCGGAAGCTCTGCCTCGGAAAAATTTCCCTGCAAGCCCGTGAAAGACTCCATCTCCTCTAACAGTATTGGGTAAAGGGTTAGAAAATCTCCCGTGGTGGAGCTTCTCGAAGATGTCATTGGTGCTCACGCCCTACGGCATTTTCAGAAGCTCCGCCTTGGAAAAATTTCTCTGCAAGCCCGTGAAAGACTCCATCTCCTCTAACAATGTTGGGTAAAGGGTTGGAAAATCTCCCGTGGCGGAGCTTCTCAAAGATGTCGTTGGTGCTCACGCCTACGGCATCTTCGGAAGCTCCGCCTCAGAAAAATTTCCCTGCAAGCCCGTGAAAGACTCCATCTCCTCTAACAGTGTTGGGTAAAGGGTTGGGAAATCTCCCATGGCGGAGCTTTTCAAAGATGTCGTTGGTGCTCACGCCCTACGGCATCTTTGGAAGCTCCGCCTCAGAAAAATTTCCCTGCAAGCCCTAGCCCGTCGCGGCCGGTCTAACCCCCCTCGTTTTTTCAAAGTGTTATTGCATGTGTGCCAACGGGGTGGTCACACCTCTCAGATAGCTGTACCTCACCTATCTCCATATATTATGGCCACATGATAGCAATGGAGGGGGTTGCTACCTCTGAAGCGCGATGTACGGCGAAACCCTAGCCCGCTGCACCCGCGCTGTCTACCCCCCTAGATTTTTCCAGATGGCATCGCGTCGGTGGGCTAGTATGTTCCTTTGGCTTTGGTTAGGTCATATGTATGTGTAAACCAAAGGTTTTGACATGCATAGCCCCTGAAGCCCGGTTACGGAGAAACCCTAGTCCGTCGCGGTCTACCCCCCTCGATTTTTCAAAGTGTTATCGCATGTGTGCCAACGAGGTGCATGTTTGGCAGCGCGCACGGCAAAGAGTTCGTTGCCGTTCGTGACTTTGCCGTGGGCACTTTGCCGAGCGTCGACGCACGACAAAGGCTTTGACGTGTCTTTTGTAGCCTTTGCCGTGCCCCACCCACGCACGGCAAAGACACTGTTTCCGGTAGTGTGGGTATAGTTACACCCACGTAGCCCACGTATGTATCACATAATCTAGGGAGTATCTATCATACTGGAGAGTATGTATATATACTATGAAGTATATGGAGCTATTTTGGTAGTATATATACTACTTTTTAGGTAATATGTATAATTTTTGGTGAAACACTTCGGTGTAAAGGTATATTTCCTGCTCCATTTGTAGTTTATATGTTCCTCGAAAAATTAAATTGCACAAACCTTGAACGTTTTGGAAACTTTCCAATGAAAGCAGATGGGATCTTTTATCTTCCACCGCATTCTCACACGTACTACGCTTATCTTGTCAAATGTCGTTGGACCAACTGAACAAATAACATTATGTGGGCACCCAGTTGCCTTCATAGCAATGAGTGTCTATGGGCAACCGCAAGTAAGCTACAAAGTTCTTACATCCAACACATCTATTGTTATGTTCGTTTGAAGAAAACAATTAGCTCCCTCAATCATGTTTTATAGTCATCGCAAACAACTCACTAGACAATCTGTAGTAGGCAGGTTACGCCACTTGATTGATCTCCATTATTTGAGCACCAATACCTTCTTTGATATAAATCCCAACGCTACAAAGTAAAATTTTGAATCAAGTAAATTTTATGTATCAATAGTTCTTTTGATACAAGTCATTTATTATGCTCCTATTACTTCTTTAATTTTTTTAGAGATAAAATAGAGGTGTTACAAAAATCATTTACGTGCATGTGCATGCATGGGTTTCTGATGCCTCCCGAATATTTATAGCTAGTAAATATTCCACTTTGTACACAGAAATACAATTGAGTTTTAAAACAAAAAAAATAGGAGATGAAGTAAACCCTTGCATTTGATAATTTATAGTAATTAATTGGCTGGATTTATTTTTGCAGGGTATAACCATACACTATCTAAATTACGGTAGCACTATCAAAGTAACTCTAGCGGTTGATGACGCAGAGTTTCCTGATTGTCAACAACTTTTGGATGACTTTGTTGAGTCCATTAGAATCATAAAGAATGCTGCCGCTCTCAAGACATCGACGTGAATCAAAAATTACGTGATACAAGCAATTAATAAGGCCATACTAGCAAACAACTTTGTGTAATATTGTGTATGTGTATTCATTTTGTTACATATGTGTGTTTAATTTGTGCATACTAGCAAATAGTATACCTTAATATATTTAAACATTTGAACTAAGATATTGCTGCTGTGAAATAGTTGTACAAGATATGTTGACCCATAACCTATTCTTATTATGAAATAAATCTTGACAGTTGGCCATTTTCTCTTGCTTCTAACTCCCTCCGTCCCAATACATGTGGTGCCATAATTTTGCGTATTTAAATTTAACAACTAATTTAACCAATAAAACATGTGTCACTTCTATACCATTAAAAACTTTATTAGAATACAAATTCAATATTATAACAGCCATGTCATGATATCCATGTTTCATTGGTTAGATCGATTTTCTAACGTAGACCATGAGAAACTTGTGGGCAACCTAATAGGGACAGAGCGAGTATTTACTAATCCCTTTATCTATGTGTCCATTGTTTATGATTCCTTACCAGCTGCTCGGAAGAAGTGCAACTGGGGCTGCAATGTTAGAAGGGTTCTTGAGCGTGTGACAACAAGCAATGTCGTTCTTTGTTAGAGTCTAGAGGTCTAGGCCAGTGCCTCATGGCCCGCCGCATAACATATGCATGCGTGACACTTAGTAATCGATATTCGGTAAGCGCTCATAAGTCATGTCCAGAGAATTAGGGTCTCCCAGAACAATTCTAAATGTGTTAGTAACACAATCAAATGTCAATGATGCCCCTCCGGAACATGTCTAAAGCAGTCCCCTTGGTTCCTCCACTGACAGGGGTCTATATAAACCTGTCCGCGGCATATATGACCACTGGAAGGAGCGCTCATTCACAGTGATGATCAGTATCATATCTAACTAATGTGTACTAATGTTCCCAAAACGTGTCAGCAGAGAGGTTTAAAGGCCAGTTAGGGGTACTATTATGTAATAGTGAAACAATGAGCACCAAATCAATAGCTGGCCCTCGAGAAGGTCATATTAGGGCAATAACACACGAGCCATGAATAAGGTCACTCAAGCTGCCAACAATCATGTAGAGGTCCGTTAAGCCCTATAATACATGAGAAAAGAAGGGTACAACCAATCTACCTCAAGATAACTCATTCAGCTGCCTAGGCCATTCAATTAGTCTCACCTAGCTCAACAGAGCACCCAACAGTACATGAAACCAGAGACCATGCTGGGTCTCATGCCGGTACCGACTCACAACAAGTGACTACCTATAATGTAGTTGCTAGCCTGATATTTTTTTTATTTTAGCACTTCCAAGAAATATATTCGAGTGGGGACTCTCATCTCTTCCCCATATCTCCATGATTTTTTCTGATAAAAACCCTAGAGAGAGGTCGCACAAAATGTATTCTAGGAAATGGCATGACTCAGACTTATACTTGTAGTTCAAAGGAGTGACTGAGCAGAGGCAACGCAACCTCTGTCACCACTCATAAGACGACACTAATAGGAGCAAGGATGTGTGTGTCAAAGGGGGGGGTGGGGGGGGGGGGGGGGTGGCTTTTAGAGTGGTGGTTGAATTGCCTCTCGAGCCTCCTTCGGTAGCTCTCAAGAAACACCTTCATGATACTTCTTTGGCAGTCAAAAGTAGATAAACTTTTAGATGTATTGATATGAATAATGGAGATGATCGTACAAATCAAAGACACTCCTTTCGTTTCAAAATGCACAATGTTTTAGATATGAGCACTTATGTATGGAATTTGGACCATTAATTTCATTTAAATTACTTAAAGAGTAAAATGGAAAATATGTTTTCATGTAAATATTTCATGATTTCATTTGACTATTCTCCTAACATTCATTGGTCACATTAGTATTTAGAATTAGTAAGTTCTTGCATGCATGCCTGTTAATAAAAAGTTATGCATGCGTGATTTCTTCTATCAACCTACAAACATGCATTTTCTATTTTGTAGCTTTATTAGGAGAGCGGAGTTTTGGCGCCCGAGCTGATATAGACTCGATATCTAGACCATGGAATCCAGCGTTGGGATCGGCGTATGTGTCAGAATCGGGCCATCCGCAAGCGGAAAAAGGTAAAATACTAACGGGGTCGTCCGCTACGGCTGATGATTTCGTATGGTGGTGGGATGGCACATGACATCTGGACCCGTGGTACAAATCGAGCGGCACAGGCATGGACCAGGGTATAGGTACTGTTGTGCAGCTGCGGGGATGCGCATGTGTCGTGGGATGTGGGATGCCGGCATCCCCCCATACCCCGTTCGGTCAGATGCATGTAGGGCGCCGCCCCTCAGGTGGAGCTTCCGTACTTCTAGGCATAGCCGGTAGGCCTACGCCTCCGCTGTAGTCGACAATAGAATCCACTGGGGATGATGGAGGATGCGGTGCGGGAGGAGACGGCGTGCGCCGCTGCCACCCCGGCGGCGACCAGCGCCGTGGAGGCATTGGAGGAGATGGCGTGCGGAGCAACCTCTGCGGCGGTTGATGGTGCGGTGTTGATGTAGATGACCGACCAGTTGGGAACCCCAAGAGAAGGTGTGATGAGCACAGCAGCAAGTCTTCCCTCAGTAATGAAACCAAGGTTGTATAGAACCAGTAGGAGAAAGAACCAAACTTAAGAAGGTGATGCTTGCTAGCTTCGTGACACTCCAGACAAGGGCGCCAGATAAGCAGCTTGTCGGCGTGTCTCCCCCTAGCAGCAACGTGAAACCTGCACACAACACAAAGTACTTTGCTCCCAACTTACGATGAGGTTGTCAATCTCACCGGTTTGCTGTAAACAAAGAATTGAGCGTATCGAGTGGTAAAAGGTTATAAGTATGCAAGTAAAATAAACAGTGCGAGTAAAGTAAAATGGTATAACAATGTAAAGGAAATTGGACCGGGGTCTATAGTTCACTAGTGGCGTCTCTCCATAAGATAAATAAAAGCATGTTGGATAAACAAATTACAGTTGGGCAATTGATAGAGTAAAGATAACGTACATACATCACGAGGGTCACTATGAGGCTTACTCTGGGCATTATGACAAAATACATAGACCGTAATCCAACTGCATCTATGACTAATAATCCACTCACGGGGAATCATTCGAGGACCCCTTGAGTATTAAGTTGCGAACAACAGATAATTGTATTAAGCAAAGTGCTTAATGTAAACAAAGCAAATGTCCTTGGACACAAGAATGTTATTTTTCTCTCTAGTGGCAACAGCACATCTACAACCTTAGAGGTATATGTCACTCCCCCAGATTAAATAAAGGCATGAACCCAACTATCGAGCATAAATACTCCCTTTTGGAGTCACTAGCATCTACTCGGCCAAGATAGCTACTAGCAACAGAAAGCATGCAAGATCATAAACAACATAGAGATAACATAAGATATATAATTCAGCACATCAACTTAACATAGTACCAATACTCATCGGATCCCAACAAACACAACATATATGATTACATAAAGATGATCTTGATCATGTATGGTAGCTCACAAGATCTAAACACGAAGTACATGGTGGAGAAGACAACCATCTAGCTACTGCTACGGACCCATAGTCCAAGATAGACTACTCACACATCACTCCGGAGGCGACCATGGTGGTGGAGAAGGCCTCCGACAGGGATTCCCCTCTCCGGCAGGATGCCGGGAAGAGCTCCTAGATCCTCCCGATCTCGTTTCAATGACGGCGGTGGCTTGCAGTATGTTTTGAGGAAAAGCGATCCATCCATTAGGTTTTTCCCATCGACGGGACTTTATAGGCGAAGGGGCAGCGTCAGGAGGTGGACCAGGCGGTCTCACCACAGGTGGGCACGGCCAGGGGCTGGGCCACACCCCCTGGTGGTGAGGCTAGCCCCTGGCCCCCCCTCCGTCTCATCTTCGGTCTTTGCGAAGCTTCGATAAAAATAGGAGGTTCGGCTTTTGTTTCATCCAATTCTGAGAATATTTCCTGTGTAACTTTTCTGAAACACAAAAATAGCAGAAAATAGGGAACTGGCACTATGGCATCTTGTTAATAGGTTAGTTCTGGAAAATGCATAAAAACACCACAAAGTGTAACAAAACACAAAGCAAATGGTGTAAGAACAAGCATGGAGCATCAAAAATTATAGATATACTTGAGACGTATCAAGCATCCCCAAGCTTAACTCCTACTTGTCTTCGAGTAGGTAAGTGATAACAAAAGAATAATTTTTGATGTGACATGCACCATCATAATCTTGATCATCTATGTAAGCATTGAGTGCTAGGATCAAAGAACTTAAAACATGGGCATAAAAGACATAATCTTGACAATAGAAACTTAGCAACCATGTTATAACATGAAAAGAAACACAAACGAAAGATTATGAATAATGAAACAATGAAAGTCAAACGTGTGTTCAAATCATATGGAAAAACATAGCAAACAGTTTTTAGCTTGTCCTTCATGGAAGAGCAAAACATAAATGCATAGGATACCTTACAGTTTAAAAGGGCGACTAGATACAAATAATTTAAGAACAAGTGAAACCATAATCATAAATCAATCAATGATAACTTTGGGACTATGCACATTAAACTCAGAATGGCAACTATGCACTCTTAGATGGTGCATAAAGGTAGAAGGTGGAGACTGAACATAAAAGTAAAAGAAAGGCCCTTCGCAGTGATTGCAAGTTTTATAAACCTTCAAAAATTATGGTACTTACTAGCTTTGAGATCACATTGCCCCCATCATAGGCATCTTGAATGGTTAAAGTAAATGCAAGAACGTTTATGAGCATATGCTTGACAAATCATAAGTTGAAAACCTTGTGTCCCATGAAGTACGAATACCCAAACCTGATGCTACTCGACTTGGGGTCCCAAGCAAGCTTTTGTCATTGTAAATATACAAGTATCATCGAGAACCGCCAACGGGGTACCTCCTTGCCCGATGACATGGAACAAGCCCACATCAAAATGACAGGACAAACAGACAATGAATACCTCGGCATCTCTTTTATTTACCATTGGTATAGCTTTTTATTTTGAGATGCATCGTCGAATGTCCACTATGGGCATGCTGTAAATTTCTACCATGAATGATGCATGGCTTAGATTAGCGGCCCAGACGTTTCTCAAACACGTATACAAACTCTATGATCCCGCAAGATTCCCAACTTATTTCACATCGCAAGTATCCATAAACAAAAGATCACGATATCAACTCAAATAAGACAAGTGCAATATTGAAAGCTTACCCCATGACGACATGGTTTGGCTAATTTCCAACTTACAACTTGCGAGCATAATGTCAACACAAAAGAGCCATAATGTCAAAATTTTAAAAGCAAGAAAAGTAAAGTGTGCCATCAGGTTTGTGAGAGCTTTACTGACTAATTTTCACATAACACTAAAAGAGTTTAATTCAAAGGATAGATAAAAGCAAGTCAAATGTACTTTGGAATAACAAATTGCTAATAGGTATGTATGGTGGACACATTGGAATAACTTGGTTTTTGGGAGTTGGATGCACGAGTAGAGCTCATACTCAGTACAAAATAAGGGCTAGCAAAAGACTGGGAGCGACCAACTAAGAGAGCAATAACGGCCATAATCATGCATAGCGACAAAACATCATTAAGAGAAACATAAAATGGCATCAAAAGTCAAAAACTAAATGATCATAAAGGCTTATGGTGACTTTGTATGAGTCCAACATGTTGTAAGCATGCGCCAAGTCAACCCAAATAAAGCATCAAGGAGAAAACCAAATTAATGCTTCCAAATAATAAAACAACGCATGATTTTTTGAAAGGCTTATTAAGCAATCTCAGTCATTTGAGACAAGTCATGCTACAGCAAAAAATCACTAAGCATACTATCAAAATGACATCAAGCATGACATGAAAAAGTCTAAGCCGTAGTCTAAACAAGCTCTTTTTGTACCACTTTTTTGCATGAAACATTTTCTCTTTTCCAACACCATTCAAACCTTTTTGAAACAACTCTTTTGATGAAAACCAACATAGACCAGTAGTCTAAATACACCTTGATGCAAAGATAAAATAAGATCTGAACAAAAATCATGGCAAAAAATAAAAGCTAAACACGGTTCTAAAAAAGAGAACACTCGTTGAACAATAAGAGTGAAAAGGGAGTGTTCTTGGCAAATGAAAAACAAGTAAATCTCCTCCAAAAGAAATTTGTTGGGGACCAACCATTTATTTCAGTAAACAAAACAAAAGAAAACTAACAGCAAAAGTAAAGACGCTCCAAGAAAAACGCATAGTGCATGCAGCAATAAAAATATAGTGTGTTGAAAGGTGACCTGATTTTTGCCGATAAAGAAGGGGTGCCTCGGGGGCATCCCCAAGCTTTGACGCTTGTACCGCTTGGATATTTCTTGGGGTAACATGGGCATCCCCAAGCTTGAGCTTTTGACCATTCTTCATCTCATCTCATCATTCTCCAATCCCTACACGTAAAAACTTCCTTCATACAAAACTTCAAACAATTCTATTAGCAACGTTAGCATAAACATAATAGTAGATCAACCCTTTTTGATTCAGGTTTCAACTCAAAAACACCACATATAAAGTATATACTACTATAGCAACTTCCCCAAAAGTTCTGTGATCAAAAGAACTAAAAAAGAAAGCGATCTAGAGGTACACACAAATAGTGGTAGAAATCTGTCAAAACAGAACAGCTGACAAAGGTCGATTTTTTCGTGGACCTTCTGTTGCTCAAATCGAAAAGTGCAAAACAAATGAAAGTTTGGATATAACCTGGGGCATATGCACAAGAAATCGCAGGTCAAAAAGATATTCTAAGAATTTTCACGAATTTTACGGTGCAGCACCAAAATCTGTTTCGGGACAGCAACTTACCAAATCTTACCTCCATCAAATTAGAGGTTCTTCTTGGCACAAAAATGAAATAAAAATGATAAGGAGCAGTTATTATAGTAGTAATAACTTCCAAGAATCAAATAAAAAAAATTACTGAAAATAAAATAATGGGTTATCTCCCAAGAGTGCATTTCTTTAACGCCTTTGAGCTAGGCGCAAAAAGGTGGAAATCAAGTATTATCAAATAAGGCATTAAGATCAATTGCAGATGTCTTTTCAACAATAAATTGAATTGTGTCCAAATGAGTATTTGAAGATCCCTTGTGATCATGCTTTGGTACACTACTTTCATCAAAAGGGTTTTCAGGACAAATCCAATCGAAATTCTTTTCCAAAGCTTCATACAATCCTACAAGTTTGCAAGGAATTGGTACTTTGATATCTTCTTTGGTTGTACCAACAACATTAAAAGGCGAGCCAAGCATATTAAAATGCTCAAAAACTTTCCTAGCTTCAATAGCAATATCTCTAAATTCTCTACGCAAAGTCTCCAAAATAAAATCTTTCTTTTTGGAGTCTTCAATATCATGAAGCTTAAGAAACATTTGTTGCATAAAAGGATTAGGGTTAACAAACCTAGCCTCCAACATGTGAACTAAATAAGTAGCAGCAACTTCATAACTAGGAGCAAGCTCAGCCAAAGATCTATCCTCAATATCTTTATGCATACTAATATGATTAAAGAACTTCTCAATGTTACCTTTCCCAATAATAGAACCACTACCTATTGAAAGGTCCTCCAAAACATACTTAGGAAACAACATAATGAACTAAGAGTAATAAAGTAACAACTATAAAGGAAACTAATTTTTTGTATTTTTGATAAAAAGATGCAAGCAAAAATATAAAAAAAACAAAACAAAAACAAAGTAAAAGATTGTGCGTGCGAGACTCCCCTTGCAGAAGTCTTCTTCCTCCCCGGCAACGGTGTCAGAAAATTTGTTGATGGTGTAGTATTGATGTAGATAACCGACCAGTTGGGAACCCCAAGAGAAGGTGTGATGAGCACAGCAGCAAGTCTTCCCTCAGTAATGAAACCAAGGTTGTATCAAACCAGTAGGAGAAAGAACCAAACTTAAGAAGGTGATGCTTGCCAGCTTCGTGACACTCCAGACAAGGGCACCAGATAAACTTCTTGTCAGCGTGTCTTCTCCGAGCAGCAACATGAAACCTGCACACAACACAAACAAGTACTTTACTCCCAACTTACGATGAGGTTGTCAATCTCACCGATTTGCTGTAAACAAAGGATTAAGCGCATCGAGTGGTAAAAGGATAATAGTATGCAAGTAAAATAAACAGTGCGAGTAAAATAAAATGGTGTAACAATGTAAAGAAAATTGGAGTGGGGTCCATAGTTCAGTAGTGGCGTCTCTCTATAAGATAAATAAAAGCATGCTGGGTAAACAAATTATAGTTGGGCAATTGATAGAGTAAAGATAACGTACATACATCACGAGGATCACTATGAGGTTTACTCTGGGCATTATGACAAAATACATAAATCGTAATCCAACTGCATCTATGACTAATAATCCACTTACGGGGAGTCATCCGAGGACCCCTTGAGTATTAAGTTGCGAACAACAGATAATTGCATTAAGCAAAGTATGTAATGTAAATAAAGCAAATGTCCTTGGACACAAGAATGTTATTTTCTCCCTAGTGGCAACAACACATCTATAACCTTAGAGGTATCTGACACTCCCCTAGATTAAATAGAGGCATGAACCCAACTATCGAGCATAAATACTCCCTCTTGGAGTCACTAGCATCTTCTCGGCCAAGATAGAAACTAGCAACAGAAAGCATGCAAGATCATAAACAACATAGAAATAACATAAGATATATAATTCAGCACATCAACTTTATATAGTACCAATACTCATCGGATCCCAACAAATACAACATGTATAATTATATAAAGATTATCTTGATCATGTAGAGCAGCTCACAAGATCTAAACATGAAGCACATGGTGGAGAAGACTATTATGTCTTAAACATATCTATAATTTTTGATGCTCCATGCCTGTTTTTACATCATTTGCTTAGTGTTTTGTTACACTTCGTGGAATTTTTATGCATTTTCTGGAAATAACCTATTAACAAGATGCCACAGTGCCAGTTCCCTGTTTTCTGTTGTTTTTGTGTTTCAGAAAAGTTACACAGGAAATATTCTCGGAATTGGACGAAACAAAAGCCGAACCTCCTATTATTTAAGGAAGCTTCCAGAAGACTGAAGAGGAGACAAAGGGGGGCCACGGGCCAGCCACACAGTAGGGCGGCGCGGCCCAGCCCCTGGCCACGCCCCCTATGTTCGAGACCACCCTGGTCCACCTCTGACGCTGCCCCTTCGCCTACAAAGACCCCCCGATGGGAAAAACCTAAAAACCCGATCAATTTTTCCAGAAACACATCGTGATCCGCTGCTGTCATCGACCCGAAATTGAGAGGGTCCCGAAGCTCTTCCCGGCACCCTGCCGGAGAGGGGAATCACCACCGGAGGTCTTCTTCATCGCCATGCTTGCCTCCAGTGCGATAAGTAAGTAGTCTACCTTGGACTATGGGTCCATAGCAGTAGCTAGATGGTTGTCTTGTCCACCATGTACTTCATGTTTAGATCTCGTGAGCTACCTTACATGATCAAGATCACCGTTATGTAATTCTACATGTTGTGTTTGTTGGGATCCGATGAATACTGGTGTTATGATTAATTTGATGTGCTGAATATTATCTTATGTTATCTCTATGTTGTTTATGATCTTGCATGATCTCCGTTGTTAGTAGCTATCTTGGCCAAGTAAATACTAGTGACTCCAAGAGGGGGTATTTATGCTCGATAGTTGGGTTCATGCCTCTATTTAATCTGGGGGAGTGACAGAAACCTCTAAGGTTGTAGATGTGCTGTTGCCACTAGGGAGAAAACAACATTCTTGTGTCCATGGACATTCGCTTTGTTTACATTACACACTTTGCTTAATGTAGTTATCTGTTGTTCGCAACTTAATACTTTTGGTGTCCTCGGATGATTCCCCGTGAGTGGATTATTAGTCATAGATGTAGTTGGATGGCGGTCTATGTATTTTGTTGTAATGCCCCGAGTAAATCTCATAGTGATCCTCTTGACATATGCACGTTATCTTTATTCTATCAATTGCCCAACTGTACTTTGTTTACCCAGCATGTTGCTATTTATCTTATGGAGAGACACCACTAGTGAACTGTGGACCCTGGTCCAATTTCCTTTACATTGCTATCACTTGTCTACTATTACTCGTACTGTTTACTTTCTTGCATACTACTATTACTTTCCACTCGATATACTCATTCCTTTGTTTATAGCAAACTGGTGAGATTGACAACCTCATCGTAAGTTGGGAGCAAAGTTCTTGGTTGTGTTGTGTGCAGGTTCCACATTGCTACTAGTTGAAGATGCGCTAACAAGTATCGTTAGCAGCGCCCTTGCTGGAGTGTCATGAAGCTAGCAAGCATCACCTTCTGGAGTTTGGCTTTGTCCTACTGGACTGATAAACCTTTGTTTCTTACTGAGAGAAAATTTGCTGTTGTATTCATCATACCTTCCTCTTGGGGTTCCCAACTGGACGGTGATTTACATCAACACCGTGCCGCAACAAGCAACAAATTTTCTAGCGCCGTTGCCGGGGAAAAAGAAGACTTCTGCAAGGGGAGTTTCGCACACACATCCTTTACTTTGTTTATTGTTTTGCTTTACTTTATTTTTACTTGCATCATTTTTATCAAAAACACAAAAAATTAGTTTCCTTTATAGTTGTTACTTTATTACTCTTAGCTCATTATGTTGTTCCCCAAGTATGTTTTGGAGGACCTCTCAGTAGGTAGTGGTTCTATTATTGGGAAAAGTAATATTGAGGAGTTCTTTAATCATATTAGCATGCATAAAGATGTTGAGGATAAATCTTTGGCTGAGCTTGCTCCTAGTTATGAAGTTGCTTCTGCTTATTTAGTTCACATGTTGGAAGCTAGGTTTGCTAGCCTTAATATTTTTATGCAACACATATTTCTTAAGCTTCATGATATTGAAGACTCTGAAAAGAAAGATTTTATCTTGGAGACTTTGCGTAGAGAATTTAGAGATATTGCCATTGAAGCTAGGAAAGTTTTTAAGCATTTTAATAAGCTTGGTTCGCATGTAGAAGTTATTGGTACAAACAATGAAGAAGATTTCAAAGTACCAATACCTTGCAAACTTGTAGGAATGCATGAAGCTTTGGAAAAGAATTTTAATTGGATTTGTCCTGAAAATCTTTTTGATGAAAGTAGTGTACCAAAGCGTGATCACAAGGGATCCTCAAAAAATCATTTGGACACAATTCAATTTATTGTTGAAAAGACTTCTGCAATGGATCTTAATGCTTCTTTTGATATTACATGATTTGCACCTTTCTGCACCTAGCTCAAAGGCGTTAAAGAAAAGCACTCTTGGGAGATAACCCAATGTTTTACTTTTAGTTCTTTTTTTTATTTGAGTCTTGGAATTTATTACTACTGTAATAACCGCTCCTTATCCTTTTTATTTTGTTTTTGTGCCAAGAGAAACCTCTAATTTCAGTGGGGTAAGATTTGGGGATGTTGCTGTCCTGAAACAGATTTTGGTGCCGCACCATAAAAATTCCTGACAATTCTCAGAATATCTTTTTAACCTGCAATTTCTTGTGCATATTTCCCAGGTTATTTCCAAACTTTCATTAGCTATACACTTTTTGATTTGAGCAATAGAAAACCCTCAAAAAAATCGACCTTTGTCAGTTGTTCTGTTTTGAAAGATTTCTGCCACTATTTGTGTTTGCGTCTCGATCGCTTTTTTTTAGTTCTTTTGATCACATAACTTTTGGGAAAGTTGCTACAGTAGTATATGCTTTATATGTGGTGGTGTTGAGTTGAAATATGAAGCAAAAAGGGGTTGATTCATTATTATGCTTACACTAATGTTGCTAATAGAATTGTGTTTAGTTTTGTATGAAGGAAGTTTTTAAGTGTAGGGATTAGAGAATGATGAGATGAGTTGAAGAATGGACAAAAGCTCAAGCTTGGGGATTCCCATGAACCCCAAGAAATATCCAAGAGGTACAAGCGTCAAAGCTTGGGGATGCCCTCGAGACACCCCTTCTTCATCGGTAAAAATTAGGTCACCTTTCAACACAATATATTTTTATTGCTTTATATACTATGCATTTTTCTAGGAGTGTCTTGTCTTTAGTTTTCAGTTTTGTTTAGTTTTATTTGCTGCAATAAATGGTTGGACCAAAACAAATTTCTTTTGGAGAAGTTGCCTTTCTTTTCATTTGCCAAGAACACTCCGTTTTTCACTATTATCGTTCAACAAGTGTTCTCTTTTTCTGCTACTGCGTTTAGCTTTCGATTTTTGTCTTGATTTGTATTTAGATCTTATTATATCTTTGCATCAAGGTGTATTTTGACCTCTGGTCCATGTTGGTTTTCATCAAAAGAGTTGTTTCAAAAAGGTTCAAATGGTGTTGGAAAAGAGAAAAAAAATATATGCAAAAAGTGGTACAAAAAGGAGCTTGTGTAGACTGCGGCCTAGGCTTTTGCATGTCGTGCTTGATATCATTTTGATAGTATGCTTAGTGGTTTTGCTGTAGCATGACTTGTCTCAAATGCCTGAGATTGCTTAATGAGCCTTTGAAAAAATCATGAGTTGTTTTTATTATTTGGAAGCATTAATTTGGTTTTTCCTTGATGCTTTATTTGGGTTGACTTGGCGCATGTTCACACATATATCACTCATACAAAGTCGCCATAAGCCTCTATGATCATTTATTTTTTGACTTTTGATGCCATCTCATGCTTCTTTTAATGTTGCTTTGTCACTTTGCATGATTATGGCCGTTATTGCTCTCTTATTGGTCGCTCCCAGTCTTTTGCTAGCCCTCGTTTTGTACTGAGTATGAGCTCTACTCGTGCATCCAACTCCCAAAAACCAAGTTGTGCCATTGTGTCCACTATAAATTCCTATGCATGGTATTTGTAAGCCATTCCAAGTTAATTTTCATGTGCTACCTTTCAAAAAAAAAACCTTCAACATACTTCTCGTTTTGTGACACTGTTTTCAGCTCATGGGGACGTAGTGGTCGGATTTGCTAACTTCCATATTGTTTATTCCAAAAAAAGGAAAAAAGAAAAAAAAGGCACTCCTCCATGGTATGTGAATGTTGGTGGGCACCCGATGAAATCGGTTAGCCATGGTTTGAGAAAGGAAAAAAGGTGGGAAGGAGTGCCAAGCTTTATAAAAGAGCACAAAAGTGCCAATCTCTCTCTCAAAAACTTGCTTCATTTTTGTATGGAAGATAGTAAGAACCCCATTGCCAGACGTTGACAAAGATAACCACCTCTCAAAACCCAATTTTTATCTCTCTGTTTTACAAATGAAAAGCTCTAGCACATGTTTAATCACTTCTTCCCTCTGCGAAGGGCCTTTCTTTTACATTTATGTTGAGTCACCACCTTCTTTATTTGTGCACCATCCAAGAGAGCATAGTTGTCATTCTGAGTATAATGTGCATTGTCCCAAAGTTTTTATTGATTGATTCATGATTTTGCTTTCACTTGCTCTTAAATTATTTGTATCTAGTCGCCCTCTTAAACTTGAAGGTGTCCTATGCATTTATGTTTTGCTCTCTCATGAAGGACAAGCTGAAAACCATTTGCTATGTTTTTCCATATGATTTGAACACACGTTTGACTTTCATTGTTTCATTTTCATGATCTTTTGTTTGTGTTCTTTTTCATGTTATAACATGGTTGCTAAGTTTCTTCTATCAAGATTATATCTTTCATGCCCATGTTTTAAGTTCTTTTGATCCCAGCACTCAATGCTTACATAGATGATCAAAATTGTGTTGGTCCATGTCACCTCAAAAATTATTCTTTGTTATCACTTACCTACTCGAGAACAAGCAGGAGTTAAGCTTGGGGATGCTTGATACATCTTAAACGTATCTATAATTTTTTATGCTCCATGCTTGTTTTTACACCATTTGCTTAGTGTTTTGTTACACTTCGTGGAATTTTCATGCATTTTCTAGAACTAACCTATTAACAAGATGCCATAGTGCTAGTTCCCTATTTTCTGCTATTTTTGTGTTTCAGAAAAGTTACACAGGAAATATTCTCAGAATTGGACGAAACAAAAGCTGAACCTCCTATTATTTAACGAAGCTTCTAGAAGACCGAAGAGGAGACGGAGGGGGGCCACGGGCCGGCCACACAGTGGGCGGCGCGGCCCAGCCCCTGGCCGCGTCCCCTATGTGTGAGACCGCCCTGGTCCACCTCTGACGCTGCCCCTTCGCCTATAAAGACCCCCCGATGGGAAAAACCTAAAAACCTGATCAATTTTCCAGAAACACATCATGATCTGCTGCCGTCATCGACCTAAGATCGGGAGGGTCTAGAAGCTCTTCCTGGCACCCTGCCGGAGAGGGGAATCACCACCGGAGGCGTTCTTCATCGCCATGCTTGCCTCCGACGCGATGAGTGAGTAGTCTACCTTGGACTATGGGTCCATATCAGTAGCTAGATGGTTATCTTCTCCACCATGTGCTTCATGTTTAGATCTCATGAGCTGCCTTACATGATCGAGATCACCGTTACGTAATTCTACATGTTGTGTTTGTTGGGATCCGATGAATATTGGTGTTATGATTAAGTTGATGTGCTGAATATTATCTTATGTTATCTCTATGTTGTTTATGATCTTGCATGCTCTCCATTGTTAGTAGCTATCTTGGCCAAGTAGATACTAGTGACACCAAGAGGGGGTATTTATGCTCGATAGTTGGGTTCATGCCTCTATTTAATCTGGGGGAGTGACAGAAACCTCTAAGGTTGTAGATGTGCTGTTGCCACTAGGGAGAAAACAACATTCTCGTGTCCAAGGACATTCACTTTGTTTACATTACACACTTTGCTTAATGCAGTTATCTGTTGTTCACAACTTAATACTTTTGGGGTCTTTGGATGATTCCTCGCGAGTGGATTATTCGTCATAGATGCAGTTGAATGGTGGTCTATGTATTTTGTTATAATGCCCAGAGTAAATCTCATAGTGATCCTCTTTACATATGCACGTTATCTCTATTCTATCAATTGCCCAACTATAATTTGTTTACCCAACATGTTGTTATTTATCTTATGGAGAGACACCACTAGTGAACCATGGGCCCCGGTCCAATTTCCTTTACATTGCTATCAACTGTTTACTATTACTCGCAATGTTTACTTTCTTGCATACTACTATTGCTTTCCACTCGATACGCTCATTCCTTTGTTTACAGCAAACCGGTGAGATTGACAACCTCATTGTAAGTTAGGAGCAAAGTTCTTGGTTGTGTTGTGTGCAGGTTCCACGTTGCTACTAGTTGAAGATGCGCTAACAAGTATCATTAACGGCGCCCTTGCTAGAGTATCACGAAGCTAGCAAGCATCACCTTCTGGAGTTTGGCTTTTTCCTACTGGACTAATAAACCTTGGTTTCTTACTGAGGAAAAATTTGCTGCTGTACTCATCATACCTTCCTCTTGGGGTTCCCAATTGGACGGCAATTTACATCAACACCGTGCCGCAACAAGCAAAGACAACCATCTAGCTACTGCTATGGACCCATAGTCCAAGGTAGACTACTCACACATCACTCCGGAGTCGACCATGGTAGTGGAGAAGGCCTCCGACAGGGATTTCCCTCTCCGGCAGGGTGCCGGGAAGAGTTCCTAGATCCTCCCAATCTTGTTTTGACGACGGCGGTGGCTTGCAGTATGTTTCGAGGAAAAGCGATCCGTCCCTTAGGTTTTTCCCGTCAAGGGGACTTTATAGGCGAAGGGGCAGCATCAGGAGGTGGACCAGGTGGTCTCACCACAGGTGGGCGCGACCAGGGGCTGGGCCGTGCCCCCTGGTGGTGAGGCTGGCCCCTGGCCCCCCTCTGTCTCATCTTCAGTCTTCGTGAAGCTTCTGTAGAAATAGAAGGTTCAGATTTTGTTTCATCCAATTTTGAGAATATTTCTGGTGTAACTTTTCTGAAACACAAAAACAGCAGAAAATAGGGAACTGGCACTGTGGCATCTTGTTAATAGGTTAGTTCTGGAAAATGCTTAAAAATACCACGAAGTGTAACAAAACACAAAGTAAATGGTGTAAGAACAAGCATGGTGTCGTCGTGGTGAAACAA
The DNA here is from genome assembly GCA_007115705.1 of Dactylis glomerata. NCBI lineage: Eukaryota > Viridiplantae > Streptophyta > Magnoliopsida > Poales > Poaceae > Dactylis > Dactylis glomerata. Next base: position 1,424,978 of record QXEO01000194.1, on the reverse strand, counting down.
CATATGCCATAGGATGGCTTAAATGGGGGCCGAACTAGATGCTGGAGGATTCGGGAGAGGGGAACGAGCTAAAAAGCACGACAGAAAGAGACACTGATCTACCCAGGTTCGGGGCTCTCGTAAGGAGATAACACCCCTACTCCTGCTCTAATGATTGTATATATGGGTCGATGTAGTACACCACAATGGTGCTTCCAAGCTCTCTGCTAGAGAAGGAAGATGAACTGCTAAGTGTAGGAGTACAGTGTGACCAATCTACCTTCAACCTTTCAACCTTCTTCCAGCGACCCACCCTTTACCAGGGCTCCCTATGCCACCTTATATAGTGGTGGCCAGGGTTACAACGGTCATAGAAGACCAGGAGACACCAACTACACTCCAAACAGGACTTGCTGTCGAGGGCAGACGCCCACGACTTTCTCCCTGATTGCTATCGATGGGACTCCCCTTGCTGTACCTTGTACCTCTTGAACTGTGACCTTACCATTCTGAGGTAAGCTTGTACTTGTGCACAGTGAGGGTAGGTAACCTCCACTGTGCACCCTGCCATCTTACTCTGCTACCATGCTTGGATGTTTTCTTCCTTGATTGTAGGGATGTGACACCTTGGTTGACTTAAGTATCCCGGATATGACCGTTGGCCATACCCAGGACTTATATGCCGGACCAACGACCTACGAGGGTCGGGTAATCCGGCCTCCCCTACTCCTGCACAACACACAAAATAATTAGGCCGGCATATCTGAGTATATGCCGGCACACCTATACTAGTATTCCGGCTATACCGGCATATCCAGACACCAGCCGGGATATACATATATGCCGGCCTGGCCGATGCTCCTATATTCCGGCCAGGCCTTTTCTTGGTCAACCGGCATAAAAGTCAACCATAAGCCTTGTGTCTTTCTAGTCTCTTGACCCTACCGGGGGTCATCCCCCCGACACTAGTCCCCGAAGCTGCCGAGGTTCCCCAGTCATAACTGTGGAGCCTTGACAGGTTCAACATACCTTTCTTCATTATGCCCCGGCGATCAGATTTATATGCCGGCACATCTGCACATATCCCGGCCTCTGTTCCTGTTCCAAAACTTATTCCGGCCGGTCCCTAGGGTATTCCGGACGGAACATATTCATCGGGCAATTAATCCGTCATATAGACGAGTCTTCCTCGAGAAGCCATGCCTGACAGCTTTGCATCGAAACTTGTAACTGCCCTGCCACCTCGAACGGTCACCCACGATGCGACGGTTCACAGTGCAGCAGTTACTTCTTGCCATCGTTGCGTCATGGCACGGTTACAGGAACCGCCGCCCCACTCTGTGCCGCCACGTGGCGCCTCGCCGCAGAAACGGTCGGGGGAGTGGAGCACTATCCTCCCCACGACCCCCACGACCGGCCTCCTCGGTATAAATACGGGGTGGGGGTAACTTATTCTTTTTACCCCCGCCACAGTGCCTTCTTCCTCAGATCCTCTGCCCCTCGCGCTTCGCCGCCGGACCAAGAAACCGAGAAGGGAAGCTGCCGCCGTCGTCCACCTGCCCGCCGGCGCCTCCGCTCGCCGACGTCCGGCGTCATCGTCGACGACGCCACCGCCGCCTCTTCTCCCCGCAGTCTTGCAGGGAGATTGGATCTTCCTCTGCACAATTGCCGCCGCCGCTCCATCGCCGTAGGCCAAGCTCCGGTGAGTTCCTCTTCCTCTGTTCTTCCTTTCCCTGCTCTTCTGCAACTAGGCTGCGGTAGCCTCACTGGTTTGTATCCATGGTAGTTCCTTTGCTGGATATTTCGTTCCTTCGATTAGCATTGCTAGCAGTGTTTCGTAACAGCTCACAGGTGTTCTTCCGCAGAAATTATATCCCTGATTATTTCCGATTTTAACTGCCTCGGTAGATCTTCTATTCCTGCTAACATCTGTGAGAGTGGTATGCCGGAGAGACTAACCTCCCTCTTTTCTCCGGCCTTGATAGGAATAACATCACGGGACTCCGGCTCTCATGCCTTATCCCGGCCACTAAGATGGCATCTTCAAGCATGACGGCTACCTCGGCCTCTGAGGAAGATACCTCGGCCCGAGCCCAAGGACGCTCCGGCTGGGAGGGGTCGGAGGTTACTCCGGCCGACATATCCTGGGTCACCTCCACCAGGAGAGTCCCGGAGGGCGTAGCATGCCGGCTACCAGCGGGAGAAACTGTGCCGGCACCTGAACCCGGCGAACGCGTCGTCTTCATCGCCCACTTCGAGCGGGGCTTCGGCCTGCCGGCATCGGACTTCTTCCGGGACTTCCTCAACACCTACGACCTACAACCTCATCATATCCCGGCCAATGCCGTGATGATCCTCTCCGCCTTCGCTGCTTTTTGCGAGGGCTATGCCGGCATAGAGGCCCTTACTCAAGGCTGGGCGAAGTACTTCCAACTGCGGAAGCAAGTCGTCCAAGAGCCGCCCCGGAGCAAGGACGACCCGCCGGAGACGGCCCAGGAAAAGAAGGACCGCCCCATGACCCTCTGCGGCGCGGCCACCATCATGTCCCGAAAGGGCTCGGACTTCCCCAAGGTGGAACTCCTGGAATCTTGCAAGAAGTGGCAGAAAAGCTTCTTCTACGTCAAGAACACCACCGACGAGGATCTGCTCAACCTGCCGCCATTTGTGGACGAGCCACCCTTGGCTATGACGAACTGGACCTATAACCCGAAGAACTCGGTGATGCCGGTGAATGCGCTTCACCGGGTTAAGGGCGAGCTCCTGGATGCCGGTCTTACTCCTCAAGACCTGGTGGCCTGCTATATAAGCCGGTGCGTCTCCCCTCTGCAGCGCCGGTCGCACAAGATCTGTCAGATGAGCGGGCCAATGGACCCCACCCGGCACTCCACACACGAGCTGACTCCGGCCGACATTCTGCGCCGGATTAAGGATGTCTGCAAGTCCTCTCAGGCCACTTTTGCCTGGGGGCTAGAACCATACAGCCGGGATAGGCCCGCCCCAACGGTAAACCATCTTATCCGATACATAAAGTCCATGTCCGGCACATAGATACTTAAGCCGACACATGTCTATTTGCCGACACATATCATATTGATCCGACATACCTCTTCCACCGGCATATTTCCTTGTCTGAATACTTGACTTTGCTGTTTATACAGAAATTCAGCTTCCAAACCATGGAGAACTCCCGGATCAAGATCGCGGCGGACCGCACCGTTGCGGATGTTGAAGATCCGGATCATTGGGATAAGCTTCCCAGGAGCACCCGTGTGAAGGAAATATGCCCTAGAGGCAATAATAATATTGTTATTATCATATTTCTTGTTCATGATAATGTTTATACTCCATGCTATAATTGTATTAAGCGGAAACATTAATACTTGTGTGGTTTATGAACAACACCGTGTCCCTAGTACGCCTCTACTAGACTAGCTCATTGATTAATGATGGTTAAGGTTTCCTAACCATAGACATGAGTTGTCAATTAATAATGAGGTCATATCATTAGGAGAATGATATGATGGACAGACCCAAATAAAGCAGAGCAATTAGATCGTGTCATCGTGTTCATCTTTGCGAAGCTTTTTCTATGTCATGTATTGTATTCCTTAGACCATGAGATAATACAACTCCCTAGTATCGGAAGAAAGCTTTGAAGTCATCAAACGTCATCCTATGTGAGGGTGATAATAAAGGTGTCTCTCAGGTGATCGGAAAGTACTTGTTGGGTTGTATGTATCGAGATGGAATTTGTCCCTCCCAAGTCGGAGAGATATACTTCGGGCCCACTCGGTAATCGATATCAACACCGCTTGCAAGCATGTGGTTAAGGAGTTAATCACAAAGTGATATCGGATTACGGAACGAGTAAAGTACTTGCTGTGAACGAGATTGAACTAGGTATGGCGATACCGACGATCAAATCTCGGGCGAGTAAAATATCGTGTGACGAAGGGAATACATATACGGGATTAATTGAATCCTGACATCGTGGTTCATTCGATATGATCATCGATGAATATGTGGGAGTCAATATGGGTTTCCAGATCCCGCTGTTGATTATTGATAGAAGATCATGTCTACATATTCTCGAACCCGTAGGGTCACACACTTAACGTGTATCGATGCTAGGATAGAATGGATAATTGGTTTATGAGTTTTAGTTCAGAGTCTCGGATGAGATCCAGGACGTCACGAGAGGTTCCGGAATGGTCCGGAGAATAAGATTCATATAAAGGAAAGCAGTTTTTGGATTCCGGAAAGGTTTCGGAGTTTATCGGTATTGTACCGGAAGGTTCTAGAAGGTTCCGGAGTGGGACCAACGTGGGCCCACTTGACGGAGGCCTGCGTGGGCCTAAGGGGAAGTGCCCTGGCCGCCCTGGGCCAGGCGCACAAGGCCCCTAAGGCCCAGCCGGCCAGCCCAAGGGGTAACCCTAAGGGAGTCTTCAAAGAAGGAAAGGGGGAAAACTTGCCTCCCACTCTTCCTACTCCAAGTCGGCGCCCTAGGGTTTGGGGAGAGGCCAAGCTGGCCGGCCACCCCTCTATATATAGGGGGGCAAGGGCGCAGCCCTCTCTACCCCTTAACCCAAACCCTAGCCGCCAACTGCTGCCCTCCCTCTCTCTCTCTCGCGACTGCGTGTAGGCGAAGCCCTGCCGCAGAAACTCTCCACCATAAGCACCACGCCGTCGTGCTGCTGATCCAATCTATCTCTCCACCATACTTGCTGGACCAAGGAAGGAGGAGACGTCGCTGCACCGCACGTGTGCAACTCTCGGAGGCGCCGCCACTTGCGGCGTAGGATCGGATCGGATCGCGAGGAGGAGACGGCAAGTACGACTACGTCAACCACGTTCTATTGAACGTTTCCGCTGTGCGAATCTTCAAGGGTATGAAGATCTCATCTACCTCTCTCGTTGATTACATCTCCTAGATTAGATCTTGGCTTTCTTGTTCGCATCCGTAGGAATTTTTTTTTTGATTTACTATGCTGCGAATCCCTTCAGTGGTATCAGAGCTAGATCTATGCGTAGATGTGTTTCACGAGTAGAACGCAACATGCTTGTTGCGGGCATTGATGTTTTCTGTTGCAAACCTCTTGTTGTGTATTTCTTATGGCGCGGTATAGTGAGATCGAAGCGGTCCAGGCCAACTTTACGCGACCGCGTTCGCGAGACCGGCTCCGCACTTGACGTGTGGCTTGTTCCACACATGCGGCTGGTGGATGCCAGTTTCTCTCACTATAGTAGTCATGGGACTTACATCGGATGTTAGCAACCATAATATCACCGTTGTGGCTTTTCTTAGGTAAGAATCGTTCTTAGCTTGCTACTCCCATAAGCCACGTAAAACATGCAACAACAAAGTAGAGGCGTCTAACTTGTTTTTGCAGGGAGTGTTTTGTGATATGGTATGGCCCAAGACATGATGAGTATGAATTGAGTTGTATGCAATGATCATGTTTTGTAATCTTTCACGACTTGCATGTCGATGAGTTCACAACCGGCAGGAGCCATATGGTTGTCTTTATAATTATGTATGACCTGCGTGTCAACTTCTTATACGCCATGTAATAGCTTTACTTTATCGCTAAGTAGTTAGCAATAGTTGTAGTTGCTATTCGTGGTGGAGGCAATCATGGTGGAGTGATGGAGATCATGCCGGCGCGCACAAGATGGAGATCATGGCGCGGAGATTGGCTATACCATGTCACATAAAATTATATCCATGTGATGTTTATCCTTTTATGTATCTTATTATGCTTAGATCGCGACGGTAGCATTATAAGATGATTCCTCATTTAAAGATCAAGATAAAATTGTGTTCTCCCCTCGTATGCGCCGTTGCGAAAGATCGTCGTTTTCAAGCACCTCGTGATGATCGGGTGCTATAAACTCTACGTTCACATACAACGGGTGCAAGCCAGTTTTGCACACGCGGAAAATACTTGGGTTTGACTTGACGAGCCTAGCATGTACAGACATGGCCTCGGAACACATGAACCGAAAGGTTAATCATGAGTCATATGAATGATATGATCGACACTGAGTTGTCCACCATTGAAACCACATCTCTTCTCGTGAAGATCGGATTAGATGTGGTGAATTTGGATCATGCTTCACTAAACAACTTTGAGGGATGTTGTATTTAGTGGGAGTTCATTAGTAATTTGATTAAACTTGAACTAATTATCTTGAACTAAATCTTGTTGTATTTGCATAAGTCGTTGTAGTCTTTGGCACCGTTTCCCACCGACACTTAGCTTAATTGAGTTAAAAGAACTATAGATTTCTGGATAATCACTTTTCGGGCTAGTGCCGTTTAGTTAGAATGTCAAGACTAAAGATTAAGTCATATTGCAAACTTTAGCAAACCTTGCTTGCTCCATACGATTTAATAAATTGTATTAATCTAAGAGCAACGATTCAAGTTTAGTATCTAAAGATCATATGTTTGCCTTCATGATAAATTGATCTTCAAAATTGTTTGAGAATCAAAGTGATCATCGAGCTGAAAGAATTGTTTCAGAAACAAATAAGAAGTGAAAGATATTTGATATCTAAGACTTTGATTGTTTGCAAAATGATGAAGTATAATTTAGTGAAAGAACATATGCTCATATTGTATGACTATATGCGAAGATTGAAGATGCTAGGCGTCCCGATCACCCAAAAGTTTGGGAACTAATATTATACTTGCATTCATCCTTATAAGCTATAGTAGTTTCATCATGAAAGTTGTCATGATAAGATGAATGAAAGGGTATTGGCTAAATTGTTTTTGCTATACCAAAGATACTAAAAAAATAGAATCTAGAAGAACGCCAATTATATGATGATGGTGATCCACCTCAATGTGCAAAATCCAGGGCTATTAGTATTTGACTAAAATCCTTTGGACTATGTGTCAAATGATTGACGCCACTATTGATGTCGATAGATTCTTCTAAAAGGAGAGGAAATGCTAAATAGGATCTGCAAAAGGTATTTGGTAGAAAAAGGAACAGACTGGAATTGTCCAGCTCAGGTATATAAATGATATACATGTTATAGATGAATTCTTTTGCTCGTTAACAATGTAATTCTTGGGTATTCGATACTGATTTGTTGGTATGAAATGTCATACAAAGCAACACAATACAAGAAGTACAATGGCCTAAGTAACTAGTAAAAGAATATGGTAATGATGCATGTCGAGATACAAATAAAAGTGTTATTGTGCTTCTCGTCAACATCAAACCTAGCCTTCAAGATATTTCATGAACTTAATAATTGTTATCTTGTTCTGATATTATGAGAACAATTGTTGTTCATGTCATTACCGTCTTCCATAATCGATGGATAGATTATTATAAATCTTGTTGGTGAAATAGACATTTATAACACTGATGCTAAAGGTCACCAGACAAAACGAATTTCACTTATATATGACACCGCCGTTTAAGTCATATTGGAAACAAAACATGAAAGAAATTCTATATTGATAGATTTTCGAGTCATTTGATTTTGAATTGATTGACGCTTGTGACACTTTTCCTAAAGATGATTAAACTCCGTTCATGGGCCATGGACAGAACTAGCGACTAACTAAATGGAGATCGTACATGTTGATGTATGTAGTCCATGGTGTGAAGTCGATCATGGTGTATTTTCTATTTCATCAATGACTCAAATAGATGTATTGTATATCTATTTGATGAGATAGAAGTATGAAATAATTGAAATTTTTCAATTTATGAAGTGGAAATTATTGTAACAAGAAAAAATTCAAGTTTTTATGATTGGATCATAAAGAAGAATATTTGAGTTACAAGTTTAGCAAACATCTAAGAGTTAGAGGAATTGTTCCACAAACTTGCATCGTGATAAACACCATAGAAGTATGGAGTTTTTGATGGATGTAATCAAACCTTGTTTGACATGGTTAGATCAATAAACTACCAATATAATTTGTGGATTATGCTTTAGAGACTACCGCTTTTCACTGAATAGAGTGCCATCATAATCTGCCGAAATGACACCATACAAATTATAGTTGTCTTTTCTTGAATTTTGGTATGCAAGGCATATGTGTAAAATGTTTACAACCAAAATTGGATTAGTAAGTCTTTGTAGGTTATCCCAAAGAATGTCGATGGGTGTTTCTTCTGCCATAAACCCAATTAAAGGTGATTGTCACTGAAAGAAGTGAACTTCTTATGAAGGAGTTTTTCGCGAAAGGTTTAAGTGGGAGGAAGATAGGACTTGATGAGGTTATTGAATCTGAGCAAGATGATCAGAGTAGCGCAGCACCAGAATATGTTCTGGAAGTGGCAACTGCATTCATAGCTCACGCGTCTACAATATGTTGTAGTCACGGCATCGAAGTTCCTATTTAACCAAGTTGGTCGTAATCAAATAGCAAGATTTGAGGACGAGATATTATTAGATAATAGTAACCAACAATATACAAAGAAGCGGTGATGGGCCCTGACTTCGTCATATGAATTATTCTAGCAACAATTACATATAGAGATATGTTAGTTGAATAAACGAAACAACGTTCCTCTACCGGAATGCACACCAAGGACGTGTAACTGACACGACCCAATGGGTTTTGTTGATTCAAAGGTTGCTAGATATGTATGCAAACTTCTATGGTAGAAGTAAGCATAGCGAAGTTGGAATCTTCAATGATGAAAATGTTAAAGTGTTAATTTCATCAAGATATTTGAAGATGCTTGTATTACAAGAAAGTAAGTGGGAGCGCTAAGACATATTTCTAATGCTTTATGTAGATGACATATCGTTCATTGGAAATTATGTGTTTTTCTTGATATTTGTGAAGTTTTCACTAAAATTAGATTTCTAATGAAAGACTTAGGTAAAACCAGAATATTAAGCATCAATGTCTATGCAGATAGATTGAGGCACTAATATAGTTTTACCAGAGTACATAGATGAAATATTGAATTTGTTCAATATGGAAACAATAAGAACGGTTCTTGTTGCATGGAAGAGGTTGGAGCAAGAATCAATTGTTTTGACACTTGATGAGTGAAACCACAAGAATGATTTTATCAATCTTGTATACCATGATATGTAGATCCAGATGTGTCCAATGCTCTAAAGGTTATAGCATTCATATGATGATTGTTGGACAATAGTAAGATATTCTTATGTATTTTAGAAGAACTAAGAATATGTTCTGTATGCAGAAGTGACAAATAGTTCATTGCAATGAGTTACATTGGCTTTGTCACACATACAAGTAAAATTTTATCTCAATTTTTAAGCTATTTGTTTTGAGTTAGAAGGTGGCACAATAAGATGGAAGAAAGTTCCATGATGACTTGGATGAGTTCCAATGTTAATTTTGTGGCGGACACTGCAACGAGGGCTAAGTATATAATCGCTTTAGAAGCGGCATAAAGATGCAAAGTAGATAGTGATAATTCAACTTATTTGTGGCACTGTCGTCTAGGTCATATTGGCGTAAAACGCATGAAGAAACTCCATTCTGATGGACTTTTGGAGTCTCTTGATTTTGAATCATTTGACACGTGCGAGCCATGCCTCATGGGCAAGATGATCAAAACCCCGTTCTCCGGAATAATGGAGCGAGCAACGGACTTATTGGAAATCATACATACCGATGTGTGCGGACCAATGAGTATTTTGACGCACGGTGGATATCGCTATTTTTCTAAGTATGCTAGTACTATGTGGTCCTATTGTATGACAATAGTGACAACATAGTCTCGGCCAAGAAACAAAGGTCTCACCAGAAGACCAAGTTTATACGATGCTATCTCATACAAGATGAGTAATGCGTGCTGACGCAAAAGAATATGCAAATACAAACGGACCTGAAAGTGTCAGACCCGTAGATAAGGTTTACCACGTGCAACGCGTATGAATAACACCGGAATGCCATAGGTGTTAAAGGCGCAAGTATTAACTAGATTATTGACTCTAGTGCAAGTGGGAGACTGAAGGAAATATGCCCTAGAGGCAATAATAATATTGTTATTATCATATTTCTTGTTCATGATAATGTTTATACTCCATGCTATAATTGTATTAAGCGGAAACATTAATACTTGTGTGGTTTATGAACAACACCGTGTCCCTAGTACGCCTCTACTAGACTAGCTCATTGATTAATGATGGTTAAGGTTTCCTAACCATAGACATGAGTTGTCAATTAATAATGAGGTCATATCATTAGGAGAATGATATGATGGACAGACCCAAATAAAGCAGAGCAATTAGATCGTGTCATCGTGTTCATCTTTGCGAAGCTTTTTCTATGTCATGTATTGTATTCCTTAGACCATGAGATAATACAACTCCCTAGTATCGGAAGAAAGCTTTGAAGTCATCAAACGTCATCCTATGTGAGGGTGATAATAAAGGTGTCTCTCAGGTGATCGGAAAGTACTTGTTGGGTTGTATGTATCGAGATGGAATTTGTCCCTCCCAAGTCGGAGAGATATACTTCGGGCCCACTCGGTAATCGATATCAACACCGCTTGCAAGCATGTGGTTAAGGAGTTAATCACAAAGTGATATCGGATTACGGAACGAGTAAAGTACTTGCTGTGAACGAGATTGAACTAGGTATGGCGATACCGACGATCAAATCTCGGGCGAGTAAAATATCGTGTGACGAAGGGAATACATATACGGGATTAATTGAATCCTGACATCGTGGTTCATTCGATATGATCATCGATGAATATGTGGGAGTCAATATGGGTTTCCAGATCCCGCTGTTGATTATTGATAGAAGATCATGTCTACATATTCTCGAACCCGTAGGGTCACACACTTAACGTGTATCGATGCTAGGATAGAATGGATAATTGGTTTATGAGTTTTAGTTCAGAGTCTCGGATGAGATCCAGGACGTCACGAGAGGTTCCGGAATGGTCCGGAGAATAAGATTCATATAAAGGAAAGCAGTTTTTGGATTCCGGAAAGGTTTCGGAGTTTATCGGTATTGTACCGGAAGGTTCTAGAAGGTTCCGGAGTGGGACCAACGTGGGCCCACTTGACGGAGGCCTGCGTGGGCCTAAGGGGAAGTGCCCTGGCCGCCCTGGGCCAGGCGCACAAGGCCCCTAAGGCCCAGCCGGCCAGCCCAAGGGGTAACCCTAAGGGAGTCTTCAAAGAAGGAAAGGGGGAAAACTTGCCCCCCACTCTTCCTACTCCAAGTCGGCGCCCTAGGGTTTGGGGAGAGGCCAAGCTGGCCGGCCACCCCTCTATATATAGGGGGGCAAGGGCGCAGCCCTCTCTACCCCTTAACCCAAACCCTAGCCGCCAACTGCTGCCCTCCCTCTCTCTCTCTCGCGACTGCGTGTAGGCGAAGCCCTGCCGCAGAAACTCTCCACCATAAGCACCACGCCGTCGTGCTGCTGATCCAATCTATCTCTCCACCATACTTGCTGGACCAAGGAAGGAGGAGACGTCGCTGCACCGCACGTGTGCAACTCTCGGAGGCGCCGCCACTTGCGGCGTAGGATCGGATCGGATCGCGAGGAGGAGACGGCAAGTACGACTACGTCAACCACGTTCTATTGAACGTTTCCGCTGTGCGAATCTTCAAGGGTATGAAGATCTCATCTACCTCTCTCGTTGATTACATCTCCTAGATTAGATCTTGGCTTTCTTGTTCGCATCCGTAGGAATTTTTTTTTTTGATTTACTATGCTGCGAATCCCTTCACCGTGCTGCAGCTGCCATGGGTAAGGGCTCTTCATCCCGGCATTATACTCAAGACCGGAGTGAGATTGATTCTGACGAGGAGATCCTGCTGTACTATGACCCGATGCCACTTGCGTACGCCTTTCCAGAAACACCTATTGCTCACGAGTTTGCAATGCCGTCCTCAGCTATCCCGGACGATATGGTTATCGACGCCGCCCCTCTGAACCAGGGACCTCCTTCCACCGGCGGACGTGCCGGCCGGAAGCGAGGTGTGAAGCCCCCGTCCGACATACCTCAGAGGTCGAAAAGGCAGAAGGTCGGCGTGCCGAAACAGAAGAAACAGAGGCCTGTTGCCTCGGGGTAAATTTCCTTTTCTTTGCATTTCCTCCGACATATCTCTTGTTTGTATTACTGACTTGGTGTTTTCTCTCTTTCAGTGCTCCTCTTGAGCCGGAACAAGCTTCTGGCTTGAGCGGCGACCCGAAGGTTACCAAGCCCGCTGCCCCTGCTACCTCCGACATTCCCTCTGCCAGTCACACGAGCTCCCCGGCGCCGGCATCCTCGCCTGCGCCCGACAAGACCTCCTCCCCAGCGAAGGACGTTCCTCCGCCGGAACAAGACACCTCTGCCCCCGACGTCCACATGGACTCGGGGGCTCAACAGGAACCTCCGGCTCCTGATGTCCACATGGACACAGGAGCCCACCAAGAAGTACCAGACTCCGGCGCGCCCACCGGCGACGCCGGCACAACTGAAAACGCCGGAGCAGACATCAAGGGTAAAGGCCCTTTAGTGCCGGAAGTCCGGACTATTCCGGGTCCTGCCTCTGCTGGCCAAGATGCACCGGCCGCGCCGGAACAGCCCGCACCCGAGACTCCTTCAGCTGACAAGACCCCAGCACCGGCCAAGACCACTGCACCGGCCAAGACCACTGCACCGGCCAAGTCCACTGCCCCGGCCAAGTCCACTGCACCGGCCCAGACCGGCACGTTGAAGATTCAGCCGGCCAAGTCCGGCACACCATCTGCCGCAACTGCTCCTCCTAAGGCAGCGTCCCGGACCAGCTCTGCTCTGGCCCTGCATCTTGGCAGGGCAGCAGCCCGGCCGGGGTACCGGACCAGCTTCTTCGACACCCCAGAACTCGAGGGCCTCGTCCCTCTTGCGACGAAAAGTGATCAGAGCCTCGGCTCTCTTAAGGAGCAGTGCATCAAATGGAACGACGCCAGCAACATGGACACTGCGGACTCAAGGAGCAAGAAGCTGGCCGAAGCCAAGACCAGTGGCGACCCAAGCGACTTCCTGGCAGCGAAGCCCATACCGATCGCCAGCGAGCTCCTCAGCATCCAGCAAAGACTTCACAAGTTGGCCTCTGCCACCAACGTAAGTCCTCTCTATTCACACACATATCCCCAGTCCCCGAAAATGTCGGCTGTCCGGGATATGGACATCCGGGATTTTCTCATAGTCCTTTAGCTAGCTTCTTTTGAATTAACTGCCGACATATGAGCTCGATCCGAGCTTCAAATCCTAGTCACCGAGGGCCGGGATAGGTGCGCAGCACCTGTGCCGGGTCTTTAACAATTTCACATCTCTATTATCTTTCCAATCCTCTTGACCGGGATATAAGCTCGATTCGAGCTTCAAATCCTAGTCACCGAGAGCCGGGATAGGTGCGCAGCACCTGTGCCGGGTCTTTAAAAGAATGATCACTTGATAAAATCTTCACTTTAATTATCATGTCAAATTTCTCTGCTGACATTTCAAATCCCGGCATTTTTGCAGCGCATGAACAACACCCGGGCCGACATGTTCCATGAGTTGGTGTGCGAGCACCGGAAGCTATCTGACGCACACAGCAAGCTTCAGCAGGAGCTGTCCCAGAAAGGTAATCTTTGCCGACATACTGCTGTATGCCGGATATCTTTCCTCTCTTTACTTTGCAATGCTTACTCTTGCCGACACGTAACCTTGTGCCCACATTCTTCAGCTGGTGCCGAAGCGCAAGTCACCGAGCTTCTCAAGAGGGTGAAAGAGCTTACTGGTATGCCGGATCCTGCTGTTACCCGGATAGCTACTTTATACTTCAAATCCTTTACTCTTTGTCACTGTTTTCTTTCTTTAAATCCTTTTAACTTGAAATCTTTGCAGATGAGAAGGCTGCACTGGAGGCACGCCACCAGGATTGTGTGTCCTCGGTGGATGTGGCCAAGCAACTGGACGACCGGGATGCCGGTCACAAGGCCGAGGTTGAGCAGTTGAAGGGCCGGATCACCGAGCTGCTGGACGAAAAGGAACAAAGGGAGGGCCTACTGAAGAAAACCCAGACCCTGCTTGTTACCTCCGAGACTGATGCCGCCAACGCCCATGCTGAACTGGATATCCGCGAGCCGGAGAAGAATGATGATGCCGGGACATCTGCTGCTGCTGAGGGTTCCGACTCCAGCCAAGATGAAGATGAAGCTGAGGAAGCCGACACTGAAGCTCCGGAACAGGCATCTGCCCCGGGCGGAGGCGACGGCTCCATTCCATCTGCTGGGTCCGGCACACCTGAGGCCGACATCTCGACTGCTACTGCTCCACCTGCTGGCGGCCCCGCGTCTGCCCCTTGAATCTTTGCACCAAAAACACTTTAAGCTTTATCAGATCCCCGGTATGCCGGGTGCAGTTGTAATATACACGTTTAATTTCCTTTGGTTTGCTTCCTGAACAAGTTTTATCTTGGTTTGCTTGTTACTAATGCCGGATCATCTTTTGGCTAAGTCACCGAGTTGTTTTCCTGTTTCCTCAATTTCACAACCTTGGCTGCTTGTCTACCTCAATTGGCATTCGACGTATGAGTCTCAAGGTTGCTTCCTCGAACATACAGTACTTTAACTTTGAGACTTAGACTTCAAATCATCCGACACTTTAAATTTTAACTTTAGCTTTAACTAAAATGTCGGTTCGCTTGCTTTGTATTTCCTTAGCCGTTTTCCATGTGTAGACAATCTCCGGCATCTACTCTTGCTAGCCATGAAGCCGGGTTTCGGACAGCAGCTGAGTCGAAGAGTGGCCTTTGGTGCCGACACATTACTAGGCCGACATAGGAAACATTCAAATAAAGCCAGCCGGCATATAACAAAAAACTGTAAATAAACAACAAATATACCTCGGAGCTAGTTACCCGGCTTCTTCGGGATGCCGATATTTCATTCATTAGTCTTGTGCCGGCACAACACGCCGGCATACAAAGGAAAATATGGAAATACATACATTGTGTTGCTCAGGAGTAAAAGGGGCGCAGTAGAGCTATGTTCCATGGCCTCTTGGTTTCTTCTCCGGACCTGTCCGCCTTATTCTTCTTGGGGTCCTGCGCATCTATAAGATAATAGGCATCATTGTGCAGAGCTCTGCTCACAATGTATGGCCCCTCCCATGGAGGAGTTAACTTATGCCGGCCTTCTGTTCCTTGCTTTAGCCGGAGTACTAGATCTCCCTCTTGAAATCTCCTTGGATTTACCTTCTGCGCATGATAGCGTCTGAGGTTCTGCTGATATACTGCTGTTCTTGACAGAGTTATTTCCCTTGCTTCCTCTAGTAGATCAACATCATTTTCTCTGGCTTCTTTAGCCTCTTCCTCAGTATATAGCACTATTCTTGGTGCATCATGTATTACATCTGTTGGAAGCACAGCTTCTGCTCCATACACCAGGAAAAAAGGTGTGTAGCCTGTTGATCTATTCGGAGTTGTTCTTAAACTCCACAGCACTGCTGGCAGCTCATCTAGCCAACATCCCGGAGTTTTCTCCAGGGGCTCTATCGGCCGGGGTTTTATGCCGGATAATACTAGCCCATTCGATCTCTCTACTTGGCCATTGGCACAAGGGTGGGCAACCGACGCAACGTCCAGCCGGATTCCCACCTCCTCACAAAATCTGGCAAATGGCCCTTGGGCAAAGTTTGACCCATTGTCAGTGATGATGCTATGAGGAACAACATATCTCAAGATTATATCCTTTAAGAATTTCACTGCTGTGTGACCATCACACTTGCTTATGGGCTTCACTTCAATCCACTTGGTGAACTTGTCCACCATGACCAGGATATGGGTCATTTTCCCTCTGGCCGGCTTAAAAGCCCCGACCATATCCAGGCCCCAAACAGCAAAGGGCCAGGTTATTGGGATAGTTTTCAGGGCAGATGCCGGCTGATGAATCTGGTGGGCATATCTTTGACACCCATTACATTTCCGGACCAAGTTTTCTGCCTCTTGCAGTGCCGTTGGCCAATAAAAGCCATGCCGGAATACCTTTGCCACCAATGCCCTGGACGAAGCATGGTGACCACACTCCCCCTGGTGAATTTCCCGGAGCATCTCCAGACCCTCTGCAGATTCGACACATCTCTGCAATACTCCGGTGGTACTTCTCTTCTATATTTCTTTGTTGATGATGGTATACGCTTTGGATCTCCTTATAACCCGGCGGGCCTCAGTTTCATCCGCCGGCACTTGACCATCCACCATGAAGTTCATGATAGGACGTGCCCATGAGGGCACTTCCCTGACAGTGAACACTGCCTGATCTATTTCCATCATTTCGACCGACACATAATCGATCTCCATGGGCTGCGAAGTCCCCGGGACTGAAGAATCAGTCCCCGGGTATGCCGGAGCAGTCCCCGGGTATACCGGCACAACCTCTTGGCACATTTTACCCTTGCCTTTAGTTTTGCTCCGGAATACTGTACTAACAGCATATGCCGGCCCAGTCCCCGGGACTGAGGAAACAGTCCCCGGGTTATCCGTCTTGGCTCCGGCATCTATCTCCATTGGAACTGCTTCGTCTGGACCTGGCGGGACATAAATGGAGGATGACTCCGGCGAGGGTTTGATCGATGGCTTCCTCAGATGCTCCAGCGAAATGCCGGGCGGGATTGAATCTCGGGAAGACCCCAGCTTGGATAATGCATCGGCTGCATCGTTCTGAGCCCGGAGAACGTGCCGGAACTCACAACCTTCAAAGTAACCACTTAACTGCTGCACTAGGAAACGGTATGATGCCATGTTAGCATCATGCGCGTCCCATATGCCGGAACACTGCTGAATCACTAAGTCAGAATCCCCGAAGCACATAATCCGGCGAATTCCTATGTCCTTAGACACCTTCAGGCCATGCACAAGTGCCTCATATTCCGCCACATTATTTGATGCTGCAAAGTGAATCTGCAGGACGTATCTCAGCTGGTCATTCTTTGGTGAACTGAGAACTATGCCGGCACCCAAGCCATGGATTGTCTTGGACCCATCGAAATGCATCCTCCAATAATTGGCATCTGGCAATGGTGGCTCATACTGTATCTCGGCCCAGTCAATAAAGAAATCAGCCAAGACCTGGGACTTGATTGTATCCCTCTTATCGTACTGCGGTGTATATGGTGAAAGCTCTATTGCCCACTTTGCTATCCGGCCGCTGGCATCTTTGTTGCCTATAATTTCCGAGATAGGGGCCTCGGCCACTACCCGGATTGGATGCTCTTGGAAGTAATGCTTGAGCTTCTTGGCCGCCATATAGACACCATAGGTCATCTTCTGATAGTGGGGGTAATTTTGCTTTGAGGTGGAGAGGACTTCACTCAGATAATATACCGGCCGCTGCACGGTTTTGCCTCCTTCCTCTCGCTCTACTACCACCACAGCACTGACAACTCGGTTGGTTGCCGCTATATAGAGCAACATTGGCTCCCGGGGCATCGGAGACGCTAATACCGGCGCTGTTGACAACAACTGTTTCAATTCCTTGAAAGCTGCATCTGCTTGCGTTGTCCAGACAAATGTGTCGGACTTTTTCATCAACTGATATAACGGCAGAGCTTTCTCTCCCAGCCGGCTTATGAAGCGGCTCAGGGATGCGAGGCACCCTGTGAACTTCTGTACTTCCCTCAAATCTGTCGGCGGCTTCATCCTTTCTATGGCACGAATCTTGCCGGGATTCACCTCAATACCCCGGCTGGAAACAAGGAAACCGAGCAACTTGCCCGCCGGCACACCAAAGGTGCACTTTGCCGGATTCAACTTCATCCGGAATCTCCTCAGGTTCCCAAAGGTTTCCCGGAGATCATCTATGAGAGTCTTGCTCTCCTTGGTTTTTATGACGATATCATCGACATATACCTGCACATTTTTATCTATCTGATCGTGCAAACACTTTTGCATACACCTTTGGTAAGTTGCGCCGGCATTTCTTAAACCGAACGGCATAGTGAGATAGCAGTAAGCCCCGTACGGGGTAATAAAGGATGTCTTTATTTGATCTGGCTCAAACAAGGGGATCTGGTGGAAACCAGAATAAGCATCTACGAAAGATAACAGTTCACATCCGGCGGTGGAATCAATCACTTGATCGATCCGAGGCAGCGGGAATGGATCTTTAGGACATGCCTTGTTCAAGTTGGTGTAATCAACACACATCCGCCATACTTTCACTATGACGGGCTCATCTTTCTTCTTTTCCACCAAAACCGGATTAGACACCCAATCCGGATGAAGTACTTCCTTGATAAAGCCAGAGGCTAAGAGCCTGGCCACTTCCTCCCATATGGCTTTCCTTCTATCGCCGGCATTCCGCCGGAGCGGCTGCTTCACTGGCTTAGCATCGGGTCTCACGTGCAATGCGTGCTCAGCCAGCTCCCTCGGCACACCTTGCAGTCCGAAGTAGACCATGCAAAGATATCCCGATTCTCACGGAGGAAGCTGATGAGCTCGCTTTCCTATTTGGGATCCAAACTTGCCCCAACCAGGGCATGGCGCTCCGGGAAAGCTTCATCCAGAGGCACCTTTTTGACTTCCTTACTCACTTGAAAAGAAGCACTGCCGCCGGGATTTGTCATGCCCGGCATATATTTGCCGGCCACGACCGTTTCAGCAATCTCCACTGCTCGCTTGAGCCTCTTCCTCTCCTCTGCAATGATCAGAGTCTCGGCCAGATTGGATCCGGCGGTGGCACATGCCATCGAACGCTTGTAATCACCAATGATGGTGATCACCCCTTTGGGTCCCGGCATCTTCATCTTCAGATACGCCACATGCGTAGAGGCCATGAATTTTGCCAGTGCCGGTCTACCCAGCAAAGCATGGTAGGGGCTCTCCAGATCAACCACCTCGAACATGAGGTTTTCCACCCTGCAGTTATCCCGGCTGCCAAACATCACATCCATCCTGATCTTGCCCATCGGCGCACACGAAAGTCCCGGCACAATGCCGTGGAACGTGGTCTTGCTCGGTTCCAGCATATTTTCCTTGATTCCCAGCTTCTCCATCGTATCCCGATACATGATGTTGATGCTGCTTCCATTATCAATGAGGACCTTGCTGAATCTTACGTTATTAGCCGGCCCGACGAATGTCGGATCCATCACCAGAGCATATCCGCCGGGATTTGGCATGATCCGGGGATGATCTGCCCTGTCCCAACCAACAGCCTGGTCAGACCAGTACATCAGCTTTGGCACAGCCGACATAACGGCATTCACCTCCAGACTCCGGCGGTACAAGCTCTGCTTGTCTGTCCTCTCGGTCTCAAAGACCATATAGCTCTGATCATACTCCTTGTACTCATTCCGGCCCGCTCCTGGGCCTCCGGCGTTATGTTCCGGATTATAGCTCTGGTCAACTTGATTTACGCCGGCATTTCCGGCGTTGCTCTGATTCCCAGGATTACCCGGCCTAGGTGGGACTGCAATTGTATTGGCACCTGTCAACGGCGATGGAGCTGCCGGGACAGAGGGTCTAGCCGGTCCCCAGGGACCTGCACGACCTGCCAATATGTCGTCCAGCCACGAACAGTTCCTTGTCAAATGGTTTGCCGGCTTTCCCGGCTGGAATGTGTGAAACACACAAGGCTTGTCCATGGCAAGACCCACAGTATACTTCGGCTACTGCTTCTTCTGGCCGGCGGCTCCGCCGGCATTCTTGTTGGTCCAGACATTCTTCTTCTGGAACGGCTGTGCTTGCTGCTGCGGCTGCTGCTGAGGCTGCTGATAGTTCTCATATCTCGGACGCTGGCTACTGCCGGCGCCCCCTTGCTCTTCCTCCACAGCTGCAACTTGTGCTGCTCCGTACCGATAATCCGGCCGCTCATCTCTCCTCTTATTCCGGTTATCCGGGCGATAGTATTGCCCTGATCTTCCGGCATTGCTGGTGTTCCCCTGGGTTTGCCCCTGTCCTTGTGAATCGAGACTGGGCTGCTTGGGATCTCCCAGAGCATAACTATCAGCGATCTTGATTGTTTCGGCCAGCGTGGCCGGCATTTGCCTCTGAAGCTTTTGCCACAGCATGGTGCCATGCTGGCACCCATGAGCGAACCACATGATGGCCTGCTGCTCATTGATTCCTTCGCAGGAATTGCGCAACGTGCACCACCTGGTCAGATAGTCACGGTCAGTCTCATTCACTCCTTGCCGGCAGTTAGCCAGCTGCTGCGGACGGTTGGGCCTCTTGTATGTACTGGTAAAGTTCGACACAAACTGCTCTTCGAAATCAATCCAGCCGTTGATACTCCCGGCCGGCAAATTATTCAGCCATATCCTGGCTGGACCTTCCAACATCTGCGGCACATATCGTACCGCCCATCTGAGGTTTCCTCCGGCGATGTTCACCGCTGTGGAGTAATCCTCCAACCAATCTTCCGGCTTCGTACTGCCATTATATGTCCTCGCGCCACGCGCGAGCTGGAAGAAGTAAGGCATCGGCTCCCCCATAATCCGGGGTCCGAAACACATAGGGCCCGGAGCTCCTGTCTCTCCACCAACTCTGATTGGTGGATCTTGTCAGCTTGAAACGTGCATCATTGGCTTCCAAGGACCGAGGTCCAAGCCGGGATGCTATTGGGCCTGCGATCATCTGCTGCTGCTGCTCCGGCTGATGCTGCTCACTATGCCGGACCTTGCTGTGCTGCTGCTGATATCCCGCCCTGGCAAGGCGGAATTGCCGTCATCCTCTCGATGTCCCAGATGAGCTGCACCCTGCTGCTGCGCTGCACCTCCGACGCCCTGTTGCTGACGCCGGGCTGCACTGTTACTCCGGCCACCACCGGCCGCGCCTGCTTCATGCCCGGCCGGCACACTCTGGCCGGGCTTCTGCTGCCGACATACTTGTCCGCTTGGCCGACATTCTTCTGCACCATCCGCCTGCTTTCCGGCGGCAGCCGGATCGTACACCTGGATCTGCTTGTCCCGGCGGCCAGAGGTCACACTTCCGGCACGCCGGGCGCTAGGATGCGGGACGAGGCCTTGGCCCCTCGACCTCGCACCGGCACATCCCGCCGACACAATGTACTGGGACTGCCCCGGCACCGGGTTTGCCTTCTTAAAGGCCTCCTGCTGCTTTGTAGCTTCAGACAAAAGTTGGTTAAGCCGGGCTTGCTGCTCACGCAGTGCTTCGCCGGATAAACAAGATAAATCCTTAGCTACCTCGGCCGCTGCTCTAAGGTTCTTTACTGGCGAACTATAGACTACCTTAGGCATAGTACTAGTCGCGGTATGACTCTTATCTCTAGCATCTTTTCCTATCTCAGCATTAAGATTTCTGCCTCTAGTTTTAACCTCTTCTATCCGGCTAGGCCGGATTACTACAGGAGTAAAACCATGGGCTGCCTCATACTCACGGAGTTGCCGGTTAAACCGTTCGCGCTCCTGGTTCATGGCCAGGGCCTCGTCGACGAGGGCCTGACGAGATCCCTCCAGGACCTCCCTTGTCTGCTCCGGATCAACGCCGGATCGCACCGGCTCGAGAAGCCGGTCGATGATGGGAAGAAGAACCTCGCCCCTAGCCGGCACACCGGAAGTGCCGGCCAGGTTCTCCGCACGCTCCAACGGAGGACGCGCCGACCTCTTGACCTTCGGCGGCTCCGGAGGAGAAGCTCCGGCCGCTGCTGCTTTGCCGGCATCTTCCGCCGGCGGCACGGATGTGCCGGCCATCATCACCTCAGCCGGCTCTACTGAGCGAGCGCTACGCCCAGCGTGAGCCAGCCGATGTGACGGAGGATCCGACGCCACCAGCACCTCCTTCCTGCAAATTCTCTCAGTCCCCACGTACACCTCGTGGGAACCGAAAGACATAATCCGGCCATCCCTGGGGAACGGCCGGCCACCGAGACAACCGGCGTTGTCACTGACGAAACTGAGCGAGCCTAGCCTCTGGACGAGGCCAGAGACCACGCGCACTCCCGAAGCTGCTATCACAGACCCCGTCCGAATGAACACTCCGCCCAGCATATCGATCTGCCCCACGGTGGGCGCCAAATGTCGTCGTGGTGAAACAACATATGCCATAGGATGGCTTAAATGGGGGCCGAACTAGATGCTGGAGGATTCGGGAGAGGGGAACGAGCTAAA
>QXEO01000194.1:1334915-1397864 GCA_007115705.1 Dactylis glomerata | reverse complement strand
GTTTATACTTTATATGTGGTGGTTTTGAGTTGAAACCTGAAGCAAAAATGGTTGATTCAATGCTATGCTTACACTAATGTTGCTAATAGAATTGTGTTTAGTTTTGTATGAAGGAAGTTTTCAAGTGTAGGGATTGGAGAATGATGAGATGAGATGAAGAATGGACAAAAGCTCAATCTTGGGGATGCCCATGCAACCCCCAAGAAATATTCAAGAGGTACAAGCGTCAAAGCTTGTGGATGCCCCCGAGACACCCCTTATCTTCATCGGCAAAAATCAGGTCACTTTTCAAGACACTATATTTTTATTGCTTCATGCACTATGCGTTTTTCTTGGAGCGTCAGTTGTTTTTGTTTTCAGTTTTCTTTTGCTTTATTTGCTGCAATAAATGGTTAGATCACATCATATTTCTTTTGGAGGAGATGAACTCGCTTTTCATTTGCCAAGAACACTCTAGTTTTCACTCTTATCGTTCAATGAATATTCCCTTTTTCTGCTACTGCATTTAGCTTGCATTTTTTACCTTGATTTTTATTCAGATCTTGTTTTATCTTTGCGTCAAGGTGTATTTGGACCTCTGGTATATGTTGGTTTTCCTCAAAAGAGTTTCCTCAAAAAGGTTTGAATGGTGTTGGAAAAGAGAAGAAGTTTCATGCAAAAAAAAGTGGTACAAAAAGGAGCTTGTGTAGACTGTGGCCTAGGCTTTTGCATGTCGTGCTTGATGTCTTTTTGATACTATGCTTAGTGTTTTTTGCTGTAGCATGACTTGTCTCAAATGACTGAGATTGCTTAATGAGCCTTTTTAAAAAAATCATACGTTGTTTATATTATTTGGAAGCATTAATTTGGTTTTCTCCTTTGATGCTTTATTTGGGTTGACTTAGCGCATGCTTACACCATGTTGACTACAAAAATAAGTCACCTATAGCCTCTATGATCATTTAGTTTTTGACTTTTGATGCCATCTTATGCTTCTTTTAATGTTGCTTTGTCGCTTTGCATGATTATGGCCATTATTGCTCTCTTAGTTGGTCGCTCCCAGTCTTTTGCTAGCCCTCATTTTGTACTGAGTATGAGCTCTACTCGTGCATATAACTCCCAAAAACCAAGTTTGCCATTGTGTCCACTATAAATTCCTATGCATGGTATTTGTAAGCCATTCCAAGTAAATTTTCATGTGCTACCTTTTAAAAAACCTTCAAAATACTTCTCATTTTGTGACACAGTTTTCAGCTCATGGGGACGTAGTGGTCGGATTTGCTATCTTCCATATTGTCTCATTCCAAAAAGAAAAGAAAAAAGAAAAAAAAAGAAAAAAAAGGCACTCCTCCATGGTATGTGAATGTTGGTGGGCACCCGATGGAATCGGTTAGCCATGGTTTGAGAAAGGAAAAAAGGTGGGAAGGAGTGCCAAGCTTTATAAAAGAGCACAAAAATGCCAATCTCTCTCTCAAAAACTTGCTTAATTTTTGTATGGAAGATAGTAAGAACCCCATTGCCAGTAGTTGACAAAAGCAACCACCTCTCGAAACCCAATTTTTATCTCTCTATTTTACAAATGAAAAGCACTAGCACATATTTAATCACTGCTTCCCTCTGCGAAGGATCTTTCTTTTACTTTTATGTTGAGTCTCCACCTTCTACCTTATGCACCGTCTAAGAGAGCATAGTTGTCATTCTGAGTATAATGTGCATTGTTCCAAAGTTTTTATTGATTGATTCATGATCATGGTTTCACTTGTTCTTAAATTATTTGTATCTAGACGCCCTCTTAAACTTGAAGGTGTCCTATGCATTTATATTTTGCTCTCCATGAAGGACAAGCTGAAAACCATTTGTATGTTTTTCCTTATGATTTGAACACACGTTTGACTTTCATTGTTTTATTTTCATGATCTTTTCTTTGTGTTCTATTTCATGTTATAACATGGTTGCTAAGTTTTTTCTATCAAGATTATGTCTTTCATACCCATGTTTTAAGTTCTTATGATCCCAGCACTCAATGCTTTCATAGATGATCAAGATTGTGTAGGTGCATGTCACCTCAAAAATTATTCTTTTGTTATCACTTACCTACTCGAGGACGAGCAGGAGTTACGCTTGGGGATGCTGATACGTCTCAAACGTATCTATAATTTTTGATCCTCCATGCTTGTTTTTACACCATTTGCCTTGTGTTTCGTTACACTTCGTGGCGTTTTTATGTGATTTCCGAAACTAACCTATTAACAAGTCGCCACAGTGCCAGTTTTCTGTTTTCTGCTATTTTGTGTTTTAGAAAAGCTACACAGGAAATATTCTCGGAATTGGACGAAATAAAAGCCGAACGTCCAGAAATTCACCGAAGCTTCCAGAGAACCGAAGAGGAGAAGGAGTGGGGCCACGAGGGCCCCACATAATAGGGCGGCGTGGCCTGGCCCCTGGCCGCGACCCCTACGCGTGAGGGTGCCCTGGTAGCCCCCTGACGACGCCCCTTCGCCTATATAAAGCCTCGGGATAGAAAACCCTAGAGGAACCGTCATTTTTCCCAGAACAGTTCCGCAGCTCCGCCGCCATCGAAGATAAATTTTGGGGGACAGAAGTCTCTATTTCGGCACCCTGCCAGGACAGGAAAGTGCCCCCGGAGCCATCTCCATCGGTCTCCATCGCCGTCTCCGCCGTCTCCATCGACCTCACCGCCATCTCCATGAACCTTGCTGTCTCCTATGATGATGAGGGAGTAGTTCTCCCCCGGGGCTGAGGTCTCTACCAGTAGCTATGTGGTTCATCTCTCTCTCCCATAATGTGATCTTTATGTGATCATGAGCTTTGTATCTAGTTGAATTGGTAGATGTTATTATTCAGATATTATGCTACTCCTATGCTTTATTATCGTACTCTCCGGAGATACCTCGTATCATGGTGTAAAGGTGACTAGTGTGTGCATCATGTGTATCTTTTTGGTTAATGTCTCTATGAATTGTTGGTGTTTGTTGGAACCATCTAGTGCGTTCATGGTGATAGTGTGGGACAATCTAGTTTGGGTACATACGGACTTTGAGGAGTATTTCGTAGCCCTACGCATGATTAGTGTTCGTTTTCCATTGGAGAATTGTTTTGAGTTGCATATTGATGATAGTATATATTGGTTCAATTATGTTATATTTGTTGGGAGTGTGTCCACTAGTGAAAGTATGATCCCTAGGCCTTGTTTTCAAGCATTGCACACTGTTTTCTTTCAGTTTTGTTACATGTTTGCTTGCAGTGATATTTATTTCAGATTATATTTACTACTTATAATTATAACTACCGCTAGTATTTCACTATCTCTTCGCCGAACTAGTGTACCTATACATCTGACAAGTGTACTGGGTGTGCTGGGGACATAAGAGACTTTCTATATCGTAATTGCAGGGTTGTTTGAGAGGGATAGCTTTGACCTCTTCCTCCCTGAGTTCGATAAACCTTGGGTGATTGATACGTCTCAAACGTATCTATAATTTTTGATGCTCCATGCTTTGTTTTACACCATTTGCCTATTGTTTCGTTACACTTAGTGGCATTTTTATACGCTTTCCGGAACTAACCTATTAACGAAGTGCCACAGTGCCAGTTCCCTGTTTTCTGCTGTTTTTGGTTTCAGAAGTGATACACAGGAAATATTCTCGGAATTGGACGAAACAAGTTCCTGAAGTCATATTTCATCGGGGAGCTCCCAAACATCCAAAGACCTGACGGAGGGGGGCCACGAGGCCCCCACACACAGGGGCGGCGCGGCCTAGCCCCTGGCCGCGCCAGCCCCGTGTGAGGCCACATGGTCCACCCTCTGACAGCCTCCTTTCACCTACATATACCCCCTGACGAGAAAAACCTAAGGGCCCGATCAGTTTTCCAGAATACATCGCGATCCGCCGCCGCCGTCGACCCAAAGATCGGGAGGGTCCAGAAGCTCTTCCCGGCACCCTGCCAGAGAGGGGAATCGCCACCGGAGGTCTCCTTCATCGCCATGATTGCCTCCGGAGCGATGAGTGAGTAGTCTACCTTGGACTATGGGTCCATAGCAGTAGCTAGATGGTTGTCTTCTCCACCATGTGCTTCATGTTTAGATCTCATGAGCTGCCCTACATGATTGAGATCACCGTTATGTAATACTTTGATGTTGGTTTGTTGGGATCCGATGAATATTGGTGTTTATGATTAAGTTGCTGCACTGAATTTTATCTTATATTATCTCTATGATGTTTATGATCTTGCATACTCTCCGTTGTTAGTGGCTATCTTGGCCGAGTAGTTGCTAGTGACTCCAAGAGGGGGTATTTATGCTCGATAGTGGGTTCATGCCT
Source organism: Dactylis glomerata (assembly GCA_007115705.1). Taxonomy (NCBI): domain Eukaryota; kingdom Viridiplantae; phylum Streptophyta; class Magnoliopsida; order Poales; family Poaceae; genus Dactylis; species Dactylis glomerata. Next base: position 1,393,542 of record QXEO01000194.1, on the reverse strand, counting down.
CTATTTCACCTGGGGGAGTGACAGAAACCTCTAAGGTGGTAGATGTGCTGTTGCTACTAGGGAGAAAACAACATTCATATGCTCGAGGGCATATGCTTTGTTTACATTACACACTTTGCTTAATGCAATTATCTGTTGTTCGCAACTTAATACTTCTAGGGTGTTCGGATGATATCCCCGGGGGTGGATTATTAGTCATAGATGCAGTTGGATGGCGGTCTATGTATTTTGTTGTAATGCCCAGAGTGAATCTCATAGTGATCTTCTTGACATATCACGTTATCTTTATTCTATCAATTGCCCAACTGTAATTTGTTTACCCAGCATGTTATTTATCTATGGAGAGACACCACTAGTGAACTGTGGACCCTGGTCCTATTTTAATCATATTGCAATCACCTGTTTACTATTCCCGCACTGTTTACTTTACTAGCATATTACTACTGTTTTCCACTCGATACACTCATAACCTTTGTTTCAAGCAAACCGGTGAGATTGACAACCTCATCGCAAGTTGGGAACAAAGTATTTGTCTGTGTGTGTGCAGGTTCCACAAACACCTTCAGTCGTCACCGTCTCTCCTTCTCCTGAACGATATTAAACCTTGGTTTCATAACTGAGGGAAAACTTGCCGCTGCACTCATCATACCTTCCTCTTGGGGTTCCCAACGGGCTGGTCATTGTGACGACCTCAAATTTGAGAACAAATTCGAAGTGCCCGTTATGTATTCCACCGCAATCCCAGAATCATTGTTGCGATATACATAACGTAGTTGGTAACCAGTTCCATAGACATTATAATACGATGATTCAAATACAATGGTCATATAGACCAAGTCATATTACAACACAATATAGCAGCGGAAATAACGTCTTCGGCCCATGCCTTCTCCCTACAGGCAATTGGCGACTCACGGAGACGAGCTTAGTTCTGGTACTCCTCTTCATACCCTTCCTCCGAGTATTCCTCCCCATAGTCTGGCCAAGTTGATAGCCAGGGACACAGCCGTGAGTACATTGGATGCACTCGCAAACCATCTTATAAATGAAAAGATGAAGTAGATATGCAAGGTTGGGCATAGTGGACTATGCACTAAGTTGGTTTGCAAAAGCTAGTTTTATTTCCCAAGAATGCTCATTTGTAGAAAAGAGGTTTAGTTCTCTAAGTTCATTCTAAAGAGGAACTTCAATGTGTCAAGATCAAGGTCACGTCATGTCAACTCAAATTCATGTCGTTCACCAAGTTCACCATTGTTATTTTTAGTCTTGACAAAAGCCAGGTAGAGTTTGCCAACCGTCCATGACCGAGGACTCGGCTATTCGAATAGTTTGAAAACCTCTGCAGAGGGGTACACTTTACCCACAAGATTCGATACATCTGCCGGGAGAAATCCACGGTTCGCTATACACAAAGGTATGCGGCTTTCAGATAATCAAACAAAACCTTTCGCTTGCTCACCCTAGTATAGGATCCTTCCCTAGAGCCCGGGATACGGAATTCCCGCTCCGGCGCCTCTAGTTCTGCCCATCCCGGGTACCGGGTTAGTGGAATCCACTTGGTCAAGAAGTATCCGCCCATGGAGTCCTCCCATGAAGTTTTAATACAAGACCTCCCATACTAAGATAAACAAGTTACGGATTAAGCCCCTTCCCATATAGGGGTAACGTGGTTGTACGGTATAATTGGCACCCATGTACATCACTCGTTGTCAATTGAGAAATACATTTCATAGTTCTTAGTCAAGATTATTTTCTTTCATAAGGCCATCATGTAGGAGCAATCTCCCCTTTCAAGTTTCAATGTCAAGTCACCACTTTTCAAATGGGGTTCCTCCAGAGATAGCCTCAACTTGTATTAGCGACTAAGCAACTACATTGAGTGATAGTACTACTACTAGGGTTGGATAAACTCAGCTTGATGCTCTTGATAACCAAGACATCAATATGCTTCTATCATTCTATTCTAGCAATTCAATCATGCAATTTACTTCTATCATTCTACTCTAGCAATTCAATCATGCAATTTACTCAAAACAAGTAGAAAGCAATATTAAAACTAGGTAGTGGGAGCATGAATCAAAAGATGGCTTGCCTTGGTTGGCAAAGTGTCCGGGGTTTTCTTCTTCTTCTTGATAATAATAATCCCCTCCAATATCCTCCTCGGCAACACTAGCGTCTAATAACGAATAAGCACAAAACACACCATCACTTCACCAAGCTAACAACACACCAAGCACACATCTTTGTTTGCTAACCAAAGTATTCATGTTGCAATTTTTTTATAGTGTTGGATGGGAAGTTTTTCTTCAAGTGTGCAAGCTAGTTACTCTACTAAGTAGCATAAGTGGTTCACTTGTGCAGCATTGGGGTTGATTTAGGGTTACTAGGGCAAGTTCAAGTGGGAATGATCCACTAAGTGAATTGCATTGAGGATAATTAATTCTAAGTGTGCACTAGTGATCTATCATTTTATGCTAACAAATAGGTTTGGGTTAGGAGTTAAATGATCACACTAATAGGGTTTGGGGTAGATTAGTGTTGACTAACAGTAAGAGGGGTTATTAGTAAGTTCACATTTTTATTTTCATGATTTTTGATAGCTTAAATAATTTTCTAGGAATCTTTCATTAATTAACAAGCTAGGGTCACACTATTCATAACCATTTTTATTCTTAACTGATTTGGAAATCTAACCAGTACTATTGGATAGAGTATTTTCTAAGCTTTCCAACGAATATTTATTTGCTAAATTTGGACTTATAAAACTCTAGGAATTTAAGTTTGAAAATACCATTTGAAACAGTTTTGAAATAAAAGAAAAGGGCGGGAAATAATTAAAAACGATTCGGACCGAAACTTCACTAGCCAGGCCCAGTCCAGACGAAACCCGAACGGGCCTGGCCCAGAAAACGTTTCGCGTCGGCTGGGAAAAATAAAAGGGTGCTGACAGGTGGGGCCACGACGTCAGACCTAATTCAAAACCCGAATCGGTAAGTTATCGTCGGATTGCGATCTAACGGCTCCCAGTCATCGTCTCGACGAGAAAGGGCGGAGCTCACCTGCGAGCAGCGAAGACCGTTCGACGGCGAGGGAGTGGCGTAGAGGAAGCAGGACTCGACGGCGGGGTGCGGGATCGGCTGCGGTGCTCCTCCTCCTCCGATTCCCTGCGGCGGCGAGCTCCCAGGTGGTCTAACGCGGCGGCGCTCCGTGCGTCCAGTGCCTCGCCGGCGTGGCGAGCGTCGACGAACCAGAGCGAGCTGGGCTAAGCGGCGATGTCCGGGAGGGAGCTGGGAGTGAGGTGAGTGTCTTCGTTTGATCGGCGGGGCCTTTTATAGGCCGGAGCGACGGGGGCGAGCGCGTCCAGTGAACGACCGGCGCAGGACATGCTGGCGGCGTGCACGGGCGACACTGGCCTCGTCGGCGTTACTCGCGTGCTGGAAGGGGTTGGTCTCGGCCGCGGGGTCCTGTGGGTCGGCGCTGGCGAGGGCAGGGTGGTCGCCGACGTGCAGGCTACTGGGAAGAAGAAGAGGGGGTCCGGGGTTGCTGGCTTCTCTTCTCCTCCTTCTTCCAGGGCTTGGGTCGGGGCAGAGGGGACTGGGTTCGACCAGGGCACCGTCCAGAGGCGTGGCAACAGGGTTGCAGCGAGCTGGAACAGTGCACCACAGTGAAGTTTGGTTTGATTTTATTTTCTGCTGCCAGTGTTCGACGAAATGCTTACAAGAATTCAAAATTCGAATTTTTCAAATTTGCCACTTTGGGTGCTCATCATATTGGATAAGGTACCCAGACATATTTTTGTTCTGGAGAAATAATGAGTTTTGCAAAAATTTATATCTCAAATTTGGAATGGTCTCTGTTTCAGATTCAGACTTTGGCTCAAGTTTGAGTGGTGTTCTGGTTTGAATTTTCTGTAGATCTTTGTTGGTTGAGTTTGTCCATCACTTGGTTAAGCTCAACTAGTTGGCCAAACACTGATTTGAGTTACAGATTTCTTAATTCAAGGGCTCAAAGTGGTGTAGTCATTAACAGATTCTAGATCATATTAACTTTATCTCTTTCTTACCTATTTTTATTTTTGGTTCTTTTGGTTCCTAATATCTTTCTTAGTTGTTTCTATTGGTTCACTTAGAATTGTTTAACCAATGCTCAAGCAAAAGAACACACATAAAATCATAGAAATACAAATAAGGAGAATACATGTATGCATGCAATATTGAAGAAAAAGTTTTATTTGGGTCCAATTTTTGACTCTTTATTTAATAAGACTTGGGTTACAATTTCTGAGTTGTTACAATCTTCCCCCCTTAAAAAGAATCTCGTCCCCGAGATTCACTAATTAAGAACTGAAAAGATTGGGAAATTCTTTCTGAAGGTAATCTTCTCGTTCCCAAGTGGCTTCCTCTTCGGTGTGATTACTCCACTGAACTTTCAGAAATTTGATGCTTCGGGTTCGAGTGGTTCGATAAGCTTCCTCAAGGATACGGATAGGCATTTCACGATAGGTCAAGTCCTTGTTGATGTCCACAGAACGGTGATCAATATTCTTGAAGACTTCGGGCTTCTCCGGAACTTCAAGACATTTCCGAAGTAACGACACGTGAAAGACATCGTGTACTTCAGACAATTCAGGGGGCATTTCCAACTGATAAGACACTTCTCCTCTACGGTCTAGTATCTTGAAGGGTCCAATATATCTTGGGGCAAGCTTTCCTTTTACTTGGAATCTTTGCATTCCCTTGAGAGGTGATACTCTGAGGTAAACAAAATCTCCAATCTGGAAGGTCAGTTCTCGGCGTCTCTTGTCGGCATAACTCTTTTGTCTTGATTGGGCTGCCTTGAGGTATTCACGAATTATGCGAACTTTCTCCTCGGCCTCTTGCAGCATATCTGGTCCAAAAATCTGACTGTCTCCGGTTTCTGACCAATTCAGAGGGGTACGACATTTTCTTCCGTACAAAGCTTCAAATGGGGCCATTTGCAAACTGGCTTGATAACTGTTGTTGTACGAAAACTCCGCGAAGGGCAGACAATCTTCCCACTTAGCTCCATAAGCTAAGACACAGGCTCTCAACATATCTTCAAGTATTTGATTTACTCTTTCAGTCTGTCCATCAGTCTGAGGGTGGTAAGCGGTGCTAAAGGCTAACTTGGTTCCCAGAGCTTGATGTAAGCTTTTCCAAAATCTCGAGGTGAATTGGGTTCCTCGATCGGAAACGATGGTTTTAGGAACTCCATGCAAACTGACAATTCTGGACAGATACAGATCTGCTAGCTGATCTGAGCGATGAGTGGTCTTGACAGGAATAAAGTGGGCCACTTTGGTTAGTCTATCCACAATGACCCAAATAGAGTCATTTCCACGGCTAGACTTTGGAAATCCAGTGATGAAATCCATTCCAACAGATTCCCACTTCCATTCCGGAACTTGCAAAGGTTGCAGCAAACCAGCAGGACGTCGATGTTCAGCCTTGACTCTTTGACAGATATCACACTTGGATATAAACGATGCAATCTCGCGCTTCATTCCATGCCACCAAAATTGTTCCTTCAAATCTTGGTACATCTTAGTTCCACCAGGGTGGATGGAGTAAGGTGTCTCATGGGCTTCCTTCATAATTACTTCCTTCAATTCGGAGTCAGCGGGCACACAAATACGGCCTTTGTACCAAAGAACTCCTTGATCATCTTCTTCAAATCCTGGCACCTTGCCGGAACCAATTCTGCGCTTGATTCCTTCAATACTCTCATTTCCCTTCTGGGCTTCTTTGATTTGGCTCTTCAAGGTGGGTTGAAGCTCAAGGTTGGCTAGGAATCCTTGACTGACTAGTTCCAATCCAAACCTTTCAAACTCTTGGTGCAACATAGGTTGCTCTTCCTTGATCCTCATATTCAACGAACACGGCTTTCTACTCAACGCATCGGCCACTACATTGGCCTTACCAGGGTGATAGTGAATTTCTAGATCATAATCCTTGATCAACTCTATCCATCTCCGTTGCCGCATGTTCAACTCCTTCTGGGTGAAAATATACTTCAAACTCTTGTGGTCCGAATAGATCTCACAGCGGTTGCCCATCAAATAATGCCTCCAAGTCTTCAAAGCTAGAACCACGGCTGCTAACTCTAGATCATGGGTTGGATAATTTTCTTCATGAGGTTTAAGCTGCCTAGAGAGGTAAGCTATGACCTTTCCTTCTTGCATCAATACGCAACCAAGTCCAAGTTTGGAAGCGTCGCAATAGACATCAAAATTCTTGGTGATATCGGGCATGGTTAGGACAGGGGCGGTCACCAATCGCTTCTTGAGCTCTTGAAAACTCTCTTCACACTTAGGGGTCCATTCAAACTTCTTGTCCTTCTTTAATAATTGGGTCATCGGACGGGCAATACTGGAAAATCCTTCGACGAACTTGCGGTAATATCCCGCTAATCCGAGAAAACCTCTAACTTCCGTTTGAGTGGTAGGGGCTTCCCATTCCAGGACTGATTTGATCTTCTTGGGATCTACCGATATTCCTCCTGCTGATAGCACATGGCCTAAGAATCCAACTTCCTTCAACCAGAACTCACACTTGCTGAACTTAGCGTATAGCTGATGCTCTCTTAGGGTTTCTAAAATTAATCTCAAATGGGTTGCATGCTTTTCTTCAGATTTGGAGTAGATAAGAATGTCGTCAATGAAGACAACAACAAACTTATCCAGGAACTCCATAAAAACCTTATTCATGAGATTCATGAAATAAGCAGGGGCATTGGTCAATCCAAAGGACATTACGGTGTACTCATACAATCCGTATCGGGTAGTGAAGGCTGTTTTGGGGATATCCGTTGCACGGATCTTCAGTTGGTGGTATCCGGTTCTAAGATCTATCTTCGAGAATACTCTTGCTCCAGTCAATTGGTCAAACAGATCTTCAATCTTCGGGAGAGGATACTTGTTCTTGATGGTCACATCGTTAAGCTTGCGATAATCAGTGCACAGTCGGCTAGAACCGTCACTTTTATCCACAAACAGAACGGGTGATCTCCAAGCAGAGGAACTTGGTTGAATTAATCCTTTGCTCAAGAGGTCATCCAATTGCTTCTTCAACTCAACTAATTCAGCTGGGTTCATACGATAGGGTCGTTGGGCTATTGATCCAGTTCCGGGGATAAGCTCAATGATAAACTCAATATCCCGATCCGGTGGCATTCCGGGTAACTCATCGGGAAAGACATCCGGGTATTCACAGACGATGGGGACTTGCTCCAAAGTCGGTCCTGAGATACTCTTATGACATCTGGGGATTGGAATGGGTTTAACGGACACATGCTTCACGCAAACTCCATGACTACTCCTCATGGTGATGGTCTTTTTGGCACAATCTATAATTCCTTGGTGTTGGGACATCCAATCCATACCTAAGACTACTTCCAATCCTTTGGTTCCTAACACAATCAAACTGGCTAGGAATGAGATCCCATGGATTTCTATGGGTACTGCCAAGCAGGTACAACTGGCTTTGGTTACTGACCCGGGAATTTGCACAGACATGACATCTTTCAAGGGTGTGGGTTGAAGTCCACTTTTATCAACGAATAATTGGGTAACAAACGAGTGTGAAGCTCCAGAATCAAACAGAACTCTTGCAAGAACTGAGTTAACAGGGAACATACCAAGCACCACGTCGGTTGCTTCCTGAGCTTCTTCAACATTCATGTGATTCAGGCGGCCTCGAGAGTGAGGCTGGTTCCTTGGGGGATAGTTCTTGCCATTTCCCACACGGCGCTGTTGCTGAGCAGGAGCAGTAGTCTTGGATGCATCATTCAGCTTCTTGGGGCACTCATTGGAGTAGTGCCCTTTTTGTCCACACTCATAACATGTAACGCCAGACTTGTCACCAGGCTTGGGTAACACAGGGGCGCCATTTGGCCTTGGAGTATTGGTGTTGAAGTTGTTGCCACTAGGTCTTGGGGGTGCACGGTTGAAGTTGTTGCCGGGTGGGCGGTTAGGATAGTTGGGACGCGGAGCAGGTGCAGACGGCCTCATTGGTCTAGGGGTGAAACCCATTGGTGCATTTCCCCTTGGCTTCTGCGAGTTGCTCGGGTTGCCTTGATACATCATACGGCGCTTGCGGTTCTCGGTAGCTTGCTTGAGTTTGCCTTCCATCTGAATGGCAGAGTCAACCAATGACTCCAGGTCGGCAAAGGGAATACTAACCAGGACACATTGCATCTCATCATGAAGTCCATCCAGAAACCTTTCTTGCTTCTTCTCAGTGGTGTTGGTGTCATCTGGGGCATATCTAGACAAGGTAAGGAACTTGTCACGGTAATCCACCACAGACATGGAACCTTGCTTCAGATTTCTGAACTCATCTCTCATCCGTTTTACCAATCCCTTGGGAACATGGGCTTTGCTAAACTTGCTCTTGAACTCTTCCCACGGCATCACATACCCTGGGGCTTGCATGGCACGGGTGCTGTCCCACCAAGCTCTTGCTGCTCCAGCAAGATAGTGGGTGGTGTACAATACCTTCTCATTTTCACCAACTTCAGCGACTGCCAAGTTGTTCTCCATAGTACGAAGCCAATCATCGGCATCTAAGGGCTCTTCAGACTTAGTGAATATAGGAGGGTTGGTGTTCTGGAAACTCCTTAACTTGGATCGGTGCTCTCCATTGCCATGGTTTTCTCCTTCACCATTGCCATTGCCATTGTTGTGGTTCGTTGCCATCTGGGTTAACTGCTGAAGAGTGGCCAAGTTGGCTTGGCGCTCAGCTCGGGCTGCTTCCCGGTCTTCCATGATCAACCTTAGCAATTCAGCCATTTCCGGGTTCGGGGGTGGGGGTGCTCGCGGCATCTGAAGATAAGGTGTGTAAGACAAGAGGGAAAAGCTAATTTGCTAAGATTTAGAGGTACATGGATGATGCAATTTTGTTTTACTAAGGCCTTAGAGGCCAAATTCAAATTTCATTCATCACTCATCAAACATATCATACATACGAGTTCACACATTACAAATGGTTTACATCAAACCATTGCGACTCGTCTACTAGAGAGGGGGATACAACTCACACCTACACGAAGTGATCATAAAGTGGAACTCATAGCTAGATAATACGTGGATCTCGGACCTAAACAGCGGGCTCCTCGGGGTCTTCCTCCTCGTCGCTCACAATGAATCCATTGTGTCCACCATCCTCCGGATCATCGAGGTCCTCCATGAAGTCATCCTCATCACTAATGAGGGCATTATCCTCCTTGCGGAGATCAATGCCTTCCTCCTCACCAAGGTGATCCTCAAGACTCTCAATGTACGCAGTCAACTCCGCCACATTGGCCTTCAACTCCTCAAGGTCCTGTTCCTTCTCATTGCGCTGGCGACGAAGGCTCTTGCGCTCCTTCGCAAGAATCCTGATAGTGCTCCTTGCCTCCACCAGTGCAACGTGCTCGAGGTTGGCCCTAGTACGGGCACGGTCGGCCTCCTGCTGAGTGGAGTACAGCAAGAAGTCCATGTGGTCGATGTAGGTACTCGGCTCATTCTGCCCGGGCATGTTTGCGGGACGCCCATCCGCATCACGCCGAGCAAAGTCCTTGAAGCGGCCTCCCTGAACCTCCTCAACGTGCAGTCCGCATAAGCGGGCGTGCATCTCCTGCATCGCTCGGACCAAACCATCGGCCCAAGTGTTCTCCACGAGCTCAAACTTGACCCTTGGAGAACCCAATTTCCCCTTCTTGCCACGGCAACTGGCTCGGATAAGCCACCGTAGCTCTCCATCGGGGTGCTCATCGAGCACGGCTCCCTTGAACTCCGGGTACAAACGATCCAGAACCAAGGTCAAAGTGGTGAGGTCGCGCTCGAAACAAAGGCTGCCACCTTGGCCCAACTGGTACTGCTCAGTGAATACCAGGGCCATCTACAAAATTTTAAATTCGTTCAAGTTAGTGATCAACTCCAGTGTGCAAAATTTTAAGTAAGCTAAAACTGAAGTATGTATAAAACTTTGTAACTAGAGAGGAAAGACTAAGCAATTTTTGCAACCGTTCTTGTATCTTTCTTTTATCAAGGTTTTGTTTTAACGCCCCTTCTAACTAAGGTCTCCTATGGTCAACCTTGGCTCTGATACCAACTTGTGACGACCTCAAATTTGAGAACAAATTCGAAGTGCCCGTTATGTATTCCACCGCAATCCCAGAATCATTGTTGCGATATACATAACGTAGTTGGTAACCAGTTCCATAGACATTATAATACGATGATTCAAATACAATGGTCATATAGACCAAGTCATATTACAACACAATATAGCAGCGGAAATAACGTCTTCGGCCCATGCCTTCTCCCTACAGGCAATTGGCGACTCACGGAGACGAGCTTAGTTCTGGTACTCCTCTTCATACCCTTCCTCCGAGTATTCCTCCCCATAGTCTGGCCAAGTTGATAGCCAGGGACACAGCCGTGAGTACATTGGATGCACTCGCAAACCATCTTATAAATGAAAAGATGAAGTAGATATGCAAGGTTGGGCATAGTGGACTATGCACTAAGTTGGTTTGCAAAAGCTAGTTTTATTTCCCAAGAATGCTCATTTGTAGAAAAGAGGTTTAGTTCTCTAAGTTCATTCTAAAGAGGAACTTCAATGTGTCAAGATCAAGGTCACGTCATGTCAACTCAAATTCATGTCGTTCACCAAGTTCACCATTGTTATTTTTAGTCTTGACAAAAGCCAGGTAGAGTTTGCCAACCGTCCATGACCGAGGACTCGGCTATTCGAATAGTTTGAAAACCTCTGCAGAGGGGTACACTTTACCCACAAGATTCGATACATCTGCCGGGAGAAATCCACGGTTCGCTATACACAAAGGTATGCGGCTTTCAGATAATCAAACAAAACCTTTCGCTTGCTCACCCTAGTATAGGATCCTTCCCTAGAGCCCGGGATACGGAATTCCCGCTCCGGCGCCTCTAGTTCTGCCCATCCCGGGTACCGGGTTAGTGGAATCCACTTGGTCAAGAAGTATCCGCCCATGGAGTCCTCCCATGAAGTTTTAATACAAGACCTCCCATACTAAGATAAACAAGTTACGGATTAAGCCCCTTCCCATATAGGGGTAACGTGGTTGTACGGTATAATTGGCACCCATGTACATCACTCGTTGTCAATTGAGAAATACATTTCATAGTTCTTAGTCAAGATTATTTTCTTTCATAAGGCCATCATGTAGGAGCAATCTCCCCTTTCAAGTTTCAATGTCAAGTCACCACTTTTCAAATGGGGTTCCTCCAGAGATAGCCTCAACTTGTATTAGCGACTAAGCAACTACATTGAGTGATAGTACTACTACTAGGGTTGGATAAACTCAGCTTGATGCTCTTGATAACCAAGACATCAATATGCTTCTATCATTCTATTCTAGCAATTCAATCATGCAATTTACTTCTATCATTCTACTCTAGCAATTCAATCATGCAATTTACTCAAAACAAGTAGAAAGCAATATTAAAACTAGGTAGTGGGAGCATGAATCAAAAGATGGCTTGCCTTGGTTGGCAAAGTGTCCGGGGTTTTCTTCTTCTTCTTGATAATAATAATCCCCTCCAATATCCTCCTCGGCAACACTAGCGTCTAATAACGAATAAGCACAAAACACACCATCACTTCACCAAGCTAACAACACACCAAGCACACATCTTTGTTTGCTAACCAAAGTATTCATGTTGCAATTTTTTTATAGTGTTGGATGGGAAGTTTTTCTTCAAGTGTGCAAGCTAGTTACTCTACTAAGTAGCATAAGTGGTTCACTTGTGCAGCATTGGGGTTGATTTAGGGTTACTAGGGCAAGTTCAAGTGGGAATGATCCACTAAGTGAATTGCATTGAGGATAATTAATTCTAAGTGTGCACTAGTGATCTATCATTTTATGCTAACAAATAGGTTTGGGTTAGGAGTTAAATGATCACACTAATAGGGTTTGGGGTAGATTAGTGTTGACTAACAGTAAGAGGGGTTATTAGTAAGTTCACATTTTTATTTTCATGATTTTTGATAGCTTAAATAATTTTCTAGGAATCTTTCATTAATTAACAAGCTAGGGTCACACTATTCATAACCATTTTTATTCTTAACTGATTTGGAAATCTAACCAGTACTATTGGATAGAGTATTTTCTAAGCTTTCCAACGAATATTTATTTGCTAAATTTGGACTTATAAAACTCTAGGAATTTAAGTTTGAAAATACCATTTGAAACAGTTTTGAAATAAAAGAAAAGGGCGGGAAATAATTAAAAACGATTCGGACCGAAACTTCACTAGCCAGGCCCAGTCCAGACGAAACCCGAACGGGCCTGGCCCAGAAAACGTTTCGCGTCGGCTGGGAAAAATAAAAGGGTGCTGACAGGTGGGGCCACGACGTCAGACCTAATTCAAAACCCGAATCGGTAAGTTATCGTCGGATTGCGATCTAACGGCTCCCAGTCATCGTCTCGACGAGAAAGGGCGGAGCTCACCTGCGAGCAGCGAAGACCGTTCGACGGCGAGGGAGTGGCGTAGAGGAAGCAGGACTCGACGGCGGGGTGCGGGATCGGCTGCGGTGCTCCTCCTCCTCCGATTCCCTGCGGCGGCGAGCTCCCAGGTGGTCTAACGCGGCGGCGCTCCGTGCGTCCAGTGCCTCGCCGGCGTGGCGAGCGTCGACGAACCAGAGCGAGCTGGGCTAAGCGGCGATGTCCGGGAGGGAGCTGGGAGTGAGGTGAGTGTCTTCGTTTGATCGGCGGGGCCTTTTATAGGCCGGAGCGACGGGGGCGAGCGCGTCCAGTGAACGACCGGCGCAGGACATGCTGGCGGCGTGCACGGGCGACACTGGCCTCGTCGGCGTTACTCGCGTGCTGGAAGGGGTTGGTCTCGGCCGCGGGGTCCTGTGGGTCGGCGCTGGCGAGGGCAGGGTGGTCGCCGACGTGCAGGCTACTGGGAAGAAGAAGAGGGGGTCCGGGGTTGCTGGCTTCTCTTCTCCTCCTTCTTCCAGGGCTTGGGTCGGGGCAGAGGGGACTGGGTTCGACCAGGGCACCGTCCAGAGGCGTGGCAACAGGGTTGCAGCGAGCTGGAACAGTGCACCACAGTGAAGTTTGGTTTGATTTTATTTTCTGCTGCCAGTGTTCGACGAAATGCTTACAAGAATTCAAAATTCGAATTTTTCAAATTTGCCACTTTGGGTGCTCATCATATTGGATAAGGTACCCAGACATATTTTTGTTCTGGAGAAATAATGAGTTTTGCAAAAATTTATATCTCAAATTTGGAATGGTCTCTGTTTCAGATTCAGACTTTGGCTCAAGTTTGAGTGGTGTTCTGGTTTGAATTTTCTGTAGATCTTTGTTGGTTGAGTTTGTCCATCACTTGGTTAAGCTCAACTAGTTGGCCAAACACTGATTTGAGTTACAGATTTCTTAATTCAAGGGCTCAAAGTGGTGTAGTCATTAACAGATTCTAGATCATATTAACTTTATCTCTTTCTTACCTATTTTTATTTTTGGTTCTTTTGGTTCCTAATATCTTTCTTAGTTGTTTCTATTGGTTCACTTAGAATTGTTTAACCAATGCTCAAGCAAAAGAACACACATAAAATCATAGAAATACAAATAAGGAGAATACATGTATGCATGCAATATTGAAGAAAAAGTTTTATTTGGGTCCAATTTTTGACTCTTTATTTAATAAGACTTGGGTTACAATTTCTGAGTTGTTACAGTCATTCACCAAGCACAAGGACGTCTGCTTTCACTAGGCATCAGCACATTTTCTGGCGCCATCACCACAGTCAGCAGCTAATTTTCTGGCGCCGTTGCCGGGGAAGGAAGAGAAGACTTCTGCGAGGGGAGTTCTTCGCACACACATTCTTTACTTTGTTATTTGTTTTGCTTTACTTTATTTTATTTACCTGCATTGTTTTTTTTATATCAAAAACCCAAAAAAATTAGAATCCTTGGTAGTTGTTTTTACTTTACTTTAGTTTATCATGTCGTTTCCTAAGTTTGTTCTGGAGGATCTCTCTGTAGGGAGTGGTTCGATTATTGGCAAAAGTAACATTGAGGAGTTCTTTAATCACATTAGTATGCATGATGAGGATGAGGAAAAGTCTTGGGTTGAACTTGCTCCTAGTATTGAAGTTGCTTCTATTTATTTAATTGACATATTGGAAACTAGGTTTGCTAGTCTTAATCCTTATATGCAATACATGTTCCTCAAGCTTCATGAAATTGAGGACCCCGAAAAGAAAGCTTTTATCTTGGAAACTTTGCGTTTAGAATTTAAGGATGTTGTTATTGAAGCTAGGAAGGTTCTTAAACGTTTTAATAAAATCGGTTCACCTATAACGGTTATTGATACACATGATGGGGAGGGCGAGATACCTATACCTTGTAAGCTTATGGGATTGAATGATGCTTTCGAAAACAATTTTGCCTGGATTTGTCCTGAAAATCTTTTTGATGAGAATAGTGTACCAAAGTATGATCACAAAGGGTCTTCAAAAACTTATGTGGATGAAATACAATGCCTTGTTGAAAAGATCTCTTCTGTTGATCTTAATGCTTCTGCTGATATTACTTGATTCGCAATTTTCTGCGCCTAGCTCAAAGGCGTTAAAGAAAAGCACTCTTGGGAGATAACCCAATGTTTACTTTCAGTACTTTTTCTTTTATTTGAGTCTCAGAAGTCATTACTACTGTAATGACCGCTCTTTATCTTGTTTATTTCGTTTTTGTGCCAAGAGAAGCCTCTAATTTGAGTAAGGTAAAGATTTGGGGTTATTGCTGTCCTGAAACTGTTTTCGGTGCTGCACCGTAAAAATTCTTGAAAATTCTATGTTTATCTTTTGGACCTGCGATTTCTTGTGCTTATGCCCCAGGTTATATCCAAACTTTTCTTAGTTGAACACTTTTTGATTTGAGCAACGGAAAATCCCTCAAAAATTCGTCCATTATCAGCTGTCCAGTTTTGACAGATTTCTGCCAATATTTGTTTTTGCCACTTTATCGCTTTCTTTTGAGTTCTTTTTGATCATGGAACTCTTGTGGAAGTTGCTACAGTAGTATATACTTTATATGTGGTAGTTTTTGGTTGAAACCTGAAGCTTAAAGAGGATGAATATATTTTATGCTTACACTAATGTTGCTAATAGAACTAGCAAGGTGGCCCTCGCAAGTGCCAGAAATCTTCTTTATCATGTTGAATATCTCCATGAAAAAAGTTTATGGTTTCAATGATTTTGGAAACATGGAAATCTGAATCTTGCTTTCTATATTAACCATATAAAATAGTATTAGGTGAAACATGACATCTATTTTGCATCGTTTTAATTTGTGGTGTGAAATTTGAAACATACCATGATACATAATATAGAACATTGTTTATTTTGAAGCACATGCAGTGTCATTTGATAGCATTTTACTCTCTCCTTGTTAACCCTGCACTACAGTTTAGGTGTTCTACTCTCTCATGACATAGAATTTTGTGTGATGTAACAAAGACTACACCAATTTGGATGGCTGATAGTTTTATCTGAGTTACTAAAGTTCAAAGATACGCGGATGGCACATTGTTTCGATATTTTACCCAATCATCAATTTCAAGCATTTGCTCTCACAAATAATCATTACAATCCTATTGCATCACCAGATTTTTCTAGCCAGTTATTAACATTTCTCGGTATCATCGTCATAGTAATGTATGACTGTTATGAAACATAAACTCAAATCTTTAAGTATTAAAAGGAAAGACCAGCAATTTTTTTTTGTTACATTATGAAAACAACATATGAACTCATGAGCAAAGATAATTATCCAAATATTTAGTCCCAAAGAAAGTTATCCTTCCAAATTCAGAGTGATAAGAAATCCTTGTTAGAGAATTATTCTCATTACATCCCCACATATTGGTATGGTTAGTTCTATGTAAATACCATTGTTTTCCATAATGCTGGGTCAATGAACTTCCACCTCTATATACATCCTATGCTTGATCTTCCTTTTCGGTTGATACCAACTATGCTAGAACTCATGAGCAAAGATAATTATCCAAATATTTAGTCCCAAAGAAAGTTATCCTTCCAGATTCAGAGTGATAAGAAATCCTTGTTAGAGAATTATTCTCATTACATCCCCACATATTGGTATGGTTAGTTCTATGTAAATACCATTGTTTTCCATAATGCTGGGTCAATGAACTTCCACCTCTATATACATCCTATGCTTGATCTTCCTTTTTGGTTGATACCAACTATGCTAGAACTCATGAGCAAAGATAATTATCCAAATATTTAGTCCCAAAGAAAGTTATCCTTCCAAATTTAGAGTGATAAGAAATCCTTGTTAGAGGATTATTCTCATTACATCCCCACATATTGGTATGGGTAGTTCTATGTAAATACCATTGTTTTCCATAATGTCGGGTCAATGAATTTCCACCTCTATATACATCCCATGCTTGATCGCCCTTTTTCGGTTGACACCAACTATGCTAATAGGTTACTACTCTGCCATGGAGTTTTAATTTAATTGAGAACTCCAATAGTGTTCAGGTAATATTTTTGAAAGTAACTCTTATGATACTGGGAGTAATCTAGTGCTACATTTTATACTTTTACGCGAATGAAGAATTCTGGTTGGACCAAAATAGTTAAGTATTCCTACCTTATTTTATACTTATTTTCTCTGGACATGACATATGATTAGAAAATGTTGAACAAAAATACTTAGGCAGATACATAGGATATTACTAAAAGATCATATAGCCCAGCACACAGATAACGTAGCACAATATACCACATATTTCCAAAATGTATCAATAATTTTTGGGGTGTTGATATGAGCTCTCGAGTGGTGTGACAAAGTTAAACCCTGTACGTGCTTAACTTGGGTAATTAGTGAACTTAATACTTATACCATGTCATGTGCTATAAATGCCAACCTCAAATATTTTATGAATATAGTTATCCATAAAAAGTATATTAGAAAGTAAAAAATAAATATCAAATATGGCCCAGTAGCACTTAGACATTACTAAAGGTGCACTATTGAGACTTGAGATGCTAACCAACACCATAGTTAGGAAATTATCCTTATATTGTGTGGGTTGACGTCAGTACTATATAAATATACTTATCAAACGATACTAAGATCGATTGTCGAGATATACACACTCAATTTTTTTTAATCATTTAAAATGTGTTTTTAAGTGAAGGGAGCATCTGCACCATGGGAGTCGAAGAGAATTTCTGATTGGATTTTCGTTATTTTTTGTTCTTGGCATTTCAAAGATAGAGTGGTTGTTTGATGGTCTTTCCTGGCTTCATGGAAGTTCTTATTTGACATCACATGGAATACTAAACTATTGGCTCCATTGAACTTTGGTGTTTGCCATGCTTTACTTAACAGAGTTTGTTAACATAATGGCTAGCTTTAGGGGTGGTGTTTTGGCTCCTGGTTGCATATGCTTCCTTTATTTGATGCACTTTAAAATTTTAGAAATTGCAAATAAAAATTTGGCACATCCATCTTCACGTGCTATGTTGCGCACAATGTCATTTCATCAAAAATCGACTTGCTGTGTGGCTTATTCAAAGAAGATAATATTCGGTGGTAAAATATACGATCGTGCAAAGATTGTGGAGATGTACACACTATTTTTTTCAGAATACCATTAAAAATATGTCTTTTAGTGAAGGGAGCATATGCAACCGAATTGAATTTTCGATCGGCTTTCCAATAAATTTTGGTCTGGACATTTTGAAGATAGAATTTGGAGTTATCGTCTCATTTATAGTTAATTAAACGTTTACATGTTTTTTATATACGCTTGATGATATTCATATACGTATAAATCATTTTTATTTAATGACAATGCAGTTTTGCTGCTATCATGTCGTTGGCTTAGTAGGCAGCCGCATCACGTGAAACTATAAAATATTAGCTTTAGAGTTAATTTTATGTACGCCACGCTGTACAAAATTGTTAATCTAATGTTTTTATTAAGGAAATTAGCTTTATGCAAATAGAACCTTTTTTTTTGCATATTACGGCTATAGATTAAAGACCTAAGGTTTGAAACCTCCTGACTCCTTTTTCTTTCCCTATGGATGCTACCTGTCACGTATCATGTCAAATAGCTTTTTTTTATTGCATATTGTGGCAACAGATTAAAGACCTAAGATTTAATACCTCCAGACTCCTTTTTTTCCCTATGGACGCTTTCACGCACGTGTCAAAGTGACATACCCTCTATGTTTATAAAATATGTGCTAGGACATGTTACGTAATATATTTGAATCTTGATCATTAAAATAATAGATCTAATGGCTAATATAATTCTAATGATGTGGATCAACATGGTGTCTCTATTTTAGACCTCCGTATTGTGCTTTTAGTATATAGTAGATTGTGTTTAGTTTTGTATGAAGGAAGTTTTCAAGTGTAGGGATTGGAGAATGATGAGATGAGTTGAAGAATGGACAAAAGCTCAAGCTTGGGGATGCCCATGCATCACCCCAAGAAATATCCAAGAAGTACAAGCGTCAAAGCTTGGGGATGCCCCCGAGGCACCCCTTCTTCATCGGCAAAAATCAGGTCACCTTTCAAAACACTATATTTTTATTGCTTCATGCACTATGTGTTTTTCTTGGAGCGTCAGTTGTTTTAGTTTTCTTAGTTCGCTTAGTTTGTTTGTTTGCTGCAATAAATGGTTGGACCCCAACAAATTTCCTTTGGAGGAGATGTACTCGTTTTCATTTGCAAAGAATGCTCTAGTTTTCACTCTTATTAATCGAGCATTCTAGTTTTTCTGCTACTGCTTTTGGTTTTCGTTTTCGCCTTGATATGCGTTCAGATCTTGTCATATCTTTTCATCAAGGTGCATTTTTGCCTCTGAACTTTATTGGTTTTCATCAAAAGAGGTTGTTTTAAAATTTTCAAATGGTGTTGGAAAAGAGAAAAAGCTTTGTGCAAAATAGTGGTACAAGAAGGAGCTTGTGTAGACTGCGGCTTAGGCTTTTTCATGTCATGCTAGATGTCTTTTTGATAGTATGCTTAGTGGTTTTGCTGTAGCATGACTTGTCTCAAATAACTGAGATTGCTTAATGAGCCTTTGAAAAAAATCATGCGTTGTTTTTATTGTATGGAAGCATTATTTTGGTTTTCTCCTTGATGCTTTATTTGGGTTGACTTGGCGTATGCTCACACATGTTAGACTCTTCCAAAGTCGCCATTAGCCTTCATGATCATTTAGTTTTTGACTTTTGATGCCATCATATGCTTCTTTTAATGTCGCTTTGTCGCTTTGCATGATTATGGCCATTATTGCTCTCTTAGTTGGTCGCTCCCAGTCTTTTGCTAGCCCTCACCTTGTACTGAGTATGAGCTCTACTCGTGCATCCAACTCCTAAAAGCCAAAGTTTTCCGTTGTGTCCACTATAAATTCCTATGCATGGTATTTTTAAGCCATTCCAAAGTAAAATTTTCGTGTGCTACCTTTCAAAAACCTTCAAAATACTTCTCGTTTTGTGACACTGTTTTCAGCTCATGGGGACGTAGTGGTCGGATTTGCTATCTTCCATATTGTTTATTCCAAAAAGAAAAAGAAAAAGAGAAAAAAAGAAAAAAAGGCACTCCTCCAAGAATGTGAATGTTGGTGGGCACCCGATGGAATCGGTTAGCCATGGTATGTGAAAGGAAAAGGTGGGGAGGAGTGCCAAGTTTTATAAAAAGAGCACCAAAGTGCCAATCTCTCTCTCAAAAACTTGCTTTATTTTTGTATGGAAGATAGTAAGAACCCCATTGCCAGTCGTTGACAAAGACATCCACCTCTCAAAATCAAGTTTTATCTCTGTTTTACAAATGAAAAGCTCTAGCACATGTTTAAATCACTGCTTCCCTCTGCGAAGGGCCTTTCTTTTACTTTTATGTTGAGTCACCACCTTCTTTCTTTATGCACCATTAAGAGAGCATAGTTGTCATTCTTAGTGTGATATGCATTGTCCCAAGGTTCATTGATTGACTCATATTGTTGGTTTCACTTGTTCTTAAATTATTTGTATCTAGTCGCCCTCTTAAACTTTGAGGTGTCCTATGCATTTATGTTTTGCTCTCTTAGAAGGACAAGCTGAAAACCACTTGCATGTTTTCCTTATGATTTGAACACACGTTTGACTTTCATTGTTTCATTATCATGATCTTTTGTTTGTGTTCATTTGCATGTTTACAACATGGTTGCTAAGTTCTTATTGTCATGATTATATCTTCATGCCCATGTTTTAAGTTCTATTGATCCCAGCTCATCAATGCTTACATATATGATCAAGATTGTGTAGGTGCATGTCACCTCAAAAATTATTCTTTTGTTATCACTTACCTACTCGAGGACGAGCAGGAGTTAAGCTTGGGGATGCTTGATACGTCTCAAACGTATCTATAATTTTTGATGCTCCATGCTTTGTTTTACACCATTTGCCTATTGTTTCGTTACACTTAGTGGCATTTTTATACGCTTTCCGGAACTAACTTATTAACGAAGTGCCACAGTGCCAGTTCCCTGTTTTCTGCTGTTTTTGGTTTCAGAAGTGATACACAGGAAATATTCTCGGAATTGGACGAAACAAGTTCCTGAAGTCATATTTCATCGGGGAGCTCCCAAACATCCGAAGACCTGACGGAGGGGGGCCACGAGGCCCCCACACACAGGGGCGGCGCGGCCTAGCCCCTGGCCGCGCCAGCCCCGTGTGAGGCCACGTGGTCCACCCTCTGACAGCCTCCTTTCGCCTACATATACCCCCTGACGAGAAAAACCTAAGGGCCCGATCAGTTTTCCAGAATACATCGCGATCCGCCGCCACCGTCGACCCGAAGATCGGGAGGGTCCAGAAGCTCTTCCCGGCACCCTGCCGGAGAGGGGAATCGCCACCGGAGGTCTCCTTCATCGCCATGATTGCCTCCGGAGCGATGAGTGAGTAGTCTACCTTGGACTATGGGTCCATAGCAGTAGCTAGATGGTTGTCTTCTCCACCATGTGCTTCATGTTTAGATCTCATGAGCTGCCCTACATGATTGAGATCACCGTTATGTAATACTTTGATGTTGGTTTGTTGGGATCCGATGAATATTGGTGTTTATGATTAAGTTGCTGCACTGAATTTTATCTTATATTATCTCTATGATGTTTATGATCTTGCATGCTCTCCGTTGTTAGTGGCTATCTTGGCCGAGTAGTTGCTAGTGACTCCAAGAGGGGGTATTTATGCTCGATAGTGGGTTCATGCCTCTATTTCACCTGGGGGAGTGACAGAAACCTCTAAGGTGGTAGATGTGCTGTTGCTACTAGGGAGAAAACAACATTCATATGCTCGAGGGTATATGCTTTGTTTACATTACACACTTTGCTTAATGCAATTATCTGTTGTTCGCAACTTAATACTTCTAGGGTGTTCGGATGATATCCCCGGGGGTGGATTATTAGTCATAGATGCAGTTGGATGGCGGTCTATGTATTTTGTTGTAATGCCCAGAGTGAATCTCATAGTGATCTTCTTGACATATCACGTTATCTTTATTCTATCAATTGCCCAACTGTAATTTGTTTACCCAGCATGTTATTTATCTATGGAGAGACACCACTAGTGAACTGTGGACCCCGGTCCTATTTTAATCATATTGCAATCACCTGTTTACTATTCCCGCACTGTTTACTTTACTAGCATATTACTACTGTTTTCCACTCGATACACTCATAACCTTTGTTTCAAGCAAACCGGTGAGATTGACAACCTCATCGCAAGTTGGGAACAAAGTATTTGTCTGTGTGTGTGCAGGTTCCACAAACACCTTCAGTCGTCACCGTCTCTCCTTCTCCTGAACGATATTAAACCTTGGTTTCATAACTAAGGGAAAACTTGCCGCTGCACTCATCATACCTTCCTGTTGGGGTTCCCAACGGGCTGGTCATTCACCAAGCACAAGGACGTCTGCTTTCACTAGGCATCAGCACATTTTCTGGCGCCATCACCACAGTCAGCAGTGATCCACTTAAGAGAAACTTGCTGCTGTTCTACAAACCTTTGCACTTGGAGGCCCAACACTGTCTATAAGAACAGACACGTGGGTAGACATCAAGCGGCTCTGCGGGCATCGTGGTCGAGGAGGCGGCAGGTGTTCACGTTGTCCAGGGTGGGCGACAACTGCTTGAGCGGACGATTGTTTCCGGCTCCAGCGTGGAATCGTTGTGCGACGAGGTGAGATACCTAGTGTGTCAGCTTGATTGCGGCGAGATCGTGCATGTTTTTTGATGTACTGATGCGGCTGCAGAGGATCAGTGGACGCCCAGTTCACCATGAACGCCACTGCAATGGAGCTGGTGGAAGCGCCGGGCGGCCGCGATGACTTGGTATGGATTTCGCAATTAGAGAAAGGGGGGCAGTGGCGACGCAGAAATAGGGATCAACCTGATGTTTCGTGCTTTGGTTTTGGTCGCAGGCTGGTGGCAAAGCGATGGCCACCGTGGTGCCGGAGATGAGAGAAGCTGTCGGCGAGAGCGATGGGGGCAGATGCAAGCTTGACTCCGAAAATGGTGGTCTGGAGTTGGAAGCGGGCGAGATGTCTAGGATCTGGTTGAGCCGGGAAGTGGAGAGGAGCATAACGCCGGCGAGGTGTGCAGTGTGCTGGTCGGAAGCGCTGCCGCTAGGATGCGGAGAACGCCGGAGGGCTGCAGCTGCAGGAGATACTGACTAGTCAAAACAGTGGGGGCTTCGGTCCGTGTCGTCAGGCCACCAAACTGGACCGGTTGAATCAATGCACTCGCCTGTTGCCCCACGTACTGTTCCAAATCGGGGTACGGATATTATACTCACGTTTATACGCGATACTGCAGCGAACACGGCACCTGGATTGAGTTGCCCTTCGCCATGTGACCCACCATTGCTGCCTTGTTTCATTTTGTCCTCTGAAACCCATCACTTGATCCATATAAATATACGACCAAGCAAGTAGTGTAGCTTAGACCACCTTTAGGGGAAAAGCAAGGTAGTAGTCTTTTAGCAAGTGAGAAAAATTAACCGCACATGCATCCTCGAGGGAGGCCAGAGTGGATGGCGATGAATAGTGAAATTGATGTGGATAGCTTTGTAGGATACTTCAAGGACAAGAGCATCCTCATCACCGGTTCAACTGGCTTCCTAGGAAAAGGTATGTAAGTACTCATTATGTACGTTCGTGCATGTGCTGACAGGAGAGATCTTAAATATATTGGTGTTATTTTCTTGCATGTTTGTGGCTAGTCCTTGTGGAGAAGATATTGAGGGTTCAGCCTGAGGTCAAGAAGATCTTCCTCTTGATTCGGGCTTCGGATGTTGAATCCGCAAAGCTCCGGATTCAGACTGAGGTGAAACATTCGTACTAGCCCTATGATATGAATAGCAGCCAGCACATTGTTAACATTGTTGCTCTCACGGGATACGTTTTCTACCTATCATGCGCGGCTCACGTGCAAAGTTCTCCATATGACAACTTGTCCAAATTACCAAAGGTTTAGTAGTGGAGGCCGATAAGAATTAAGTGCACATGCGGAACAACGTGGCTTGCCAAAAAAAAATACAGGATAATCTCTGGCACTTCGATCCCCCGAAAAGATGTCAAGTTGCACTATTAGTTGAAGGCGCCTGCATCAAGTCTAGGCACACAAGTACATGTCTACAATTCATGTTGGAAAGTTACAAGGGCTATGCAGCAATAATGAACCAAGATTGTCCTGAATTGTCATACTTTCTTGAAAAAAAATCCTGAATTGTCTTAGAGCCTTGAACTAAATCCTTGTGTACAAAACACCGGTTATCTACCCTGGTGTTTGAATATATTAATATTGCTGTTTGATCGGTTTAGTGGAAGTATCTAAAAATATTTAGATTGGCGTTGGTTCATATATATAACAAATTACAAGTCCCAAGCCTATACCTGTAAATTTAATCAAACCATGTCCCAGGAAGGCTTACTAACACCTGTATATATTCCCAATAGACTTCGAGGAAATTCGAACAAGAAATATGCAAAGATGACCATCAAAAGAAAAATATCTAGAGCTGTAAACATGTTACTGGTTATTCGGGTAGTAAAAAGGTGTTACAGATAAACGTAGACATCCATAGTTGTTATTTGATTATGCCGTATGCATGGTAGAATGCACAATGGCACCCTTAGTCCTCTCTAGAGTCCTCCACGTTTGATCTAGTTATAACCACTAAGAAAATTGTGGGATGCACAACTGATGTATCCAAAGAAAAAAGTTATTTTTAGTACAGTCGACACCGCCCCTCCTTATGCCGGAGAGCCACGCTAAGCCCCATTGATGTATCCAAAGTGACCACAGCTTCCCCATGAGCTATGGAACTACGTCAAATGCTAATATCCATCGCCCCAGCTTATTTGGATACTCTCTAAGGGTGGGCAAAAACTGAAACCATGAGAAACCGTGGAAACCGGATAGTTAGAGATAGTTTACTTTCCTTCACAAATAAAATTCTCACTAGTTGACGTAACCCAAGCACTTGGTCTAACTAGACAAACCGTGAAAAACCATGAAAACCGCCAGTCCTAACCCTAGACGTAACCTAGTATCAACAACCAAGTGCTTGGGTCAGTTGTGAGTATGTGACCTAAACTATTTTTTTCAGCCAGGCAAGCCTCTTTGTGTTAGTTGATCAACAGAAATTCCAAATTCTTGCAAAATAGAAGGTGAAAGACCTAGTTAAAATATGTTATCTAGTAATTTTTTTATCAGTTTGAACTTTTGTTTGAATTGGCTAGTGCATCAATTTAATATGATATCAGAGTCAAAAGATCTTGCAACAAAATCCTAGCCAACATATTATTAATATAAAATAGTTGCAAATTCACCGGCCTTGATCCCACATCTAAGATCTTCATGTACTTTATACTCGGGGGAGGGGTGGTGTTAAAACACATTGCCTAGCCCCTTTTACCATTTAAGACTTTTAGTTATTTGGCAAGCCCATTCATTCAGTACGGTACCAGAGCAAGAGATTTGAAGTTCAAAAGCCTTATCACATAGTAATGAAATAAGAAAGAAAATATTCTACGACCTGCGTCGAACTCACGCTAAGGACTAAAATAGTCAAGAAACGAGGTGGAGTTTTGATTTATAAATATTTTACCTAGCCTCTTTTTTTATCAACTCAAACTTTCGGTTGAGTTGGCTAGCACATCCGTTAAATATTGTATTAGTGCCAAAAGGTATCAGATCATATCCTAGCCAGCACACTATTAATTAAAAATAGTTGCAATCTAACATCGATCCCACGTCTAAGGTCTTCATGTACATCCACAAACTAGACGTAAAGGGGTGTTAAAATAGGTTGTCTAGCTCTTTTCATTAGTCCGGACTGCAGTTTTAATTGCCTAGCACATCTATATACAATAGATCGAGAGCTCAATTATGGTCATTCAGCACTCGTGGCTGTGAACGGTGACATTGTGACAAGTGACAACAGCCCAATACTTGGAACCTGAGTTGCTCTAATTTCTCTTATAGTATCCAGAACTTGTTGGCAAGAAGTTTGGACTTCCGGTTAAATTGCTTAGCACACCTGTTCAATAGATCCAGAGCTCAGCCATGACCATTCAGCCCTCATAATGGTGGACAGTGACATTGTGACAAGTCACAACCCAATACTTAGAACATGAGCTGCACCATTGTTCTTGCAGTATCCAGAAATTGCTGGCAAGTGGTAGTAGGTGGCCCTACAACATTTATATTGAATGCCAAAAATGTGGACAGACGTGCTGATATGGCGAGAAAACGACCAAATGGTGAGATCTAAATGTTAGAGATGGACGTCGACCTATACGAACAGTGAACTGTAGTTTCTACGGTACTGCAATCAAGGTTTTTTTTCTCGTTTGGTAAAAAAATACCGGCAGGCAGCGATATATCTGGTTTTCGAAAATACCGGAAATACCGGCCGAAATACCGGCAAATACCGACCGAAAATTGATAACTGAAGTTCCAAATTGGTCCGTAATTCAACAAAATTTCTGAAATTTGAACATAATTTATGAAAACCAGAAAATTTCGTTCGGTATTAAGAAATACCGATGGTCACCGGTAAAAACCGGTTTTCGGCAAGATTTCGGAAATCTCGGCCGAGAAATAAACCCTGTTTGCAATAGCACAGGCCTTCATTCATTCTCTAGTTCTATCCCTTTTACTCCCTCCGTCCCAAAATGTAACGCGTCTAAGGATTAGTCAAAAGTCAAACTTTACTAACTTTGACCAAATATTAAGGAAAAAATATCTATACCTACAATATTGAATGGATATATTAAAAAAATATACTTCATGATGAATCTATTGATATTGATTTAGTATTATAAATATTCATATTTTTGTATATAATCATGGTCAAACTTTGAAAAAGTTGACTTTTGACTAATCCTTAAACGCCTTACATTTTGGGACGGAGTGAGTACTAGATAGCTTGATTTTTTTAAATAGAAAAGTCCTAGATTCTGCACTAATCTATGCATATAGATTGTATTTAGATTTTATTCAATGAAAATCTGTCAACAACACAAATCACACCACCCGAGGCCATCACTCAACTCCTAGAAACCCGACAATAAGTGAAGTAAAATGCCATCAAGTCCTCATTCCAAAAGCACAAACAATGTGCACGAGACCCATGCGCTACGGGTATTATGGCAGTGTGCTACGGGTAAACATATTTGAAACTTTTCATGCAAACACCCCCCCCCCCCCCCCCCGACCGCCTTTCTAGTCTAAATTTGAGATTTAGTTATGTTCTGTGATCTAGTAAGTAGGAAAAATAGTAAACATGAATTTTGATATTTTTACAAAAAAACTTTATGTCTTGATAAAAGGCCATAAATTTTGCACATGAAGTCATATACAAAAGTTTTTTATATGAAAAAGTATCTACACGAAAAGTATCTACGGTCGTTTTGACAAATTTTAGAATCTCAAAATTAAAAAGGAAAGATGCAGTTTTTTTATGTTCTAGTTTTGGTGCAAAAAAATTACGAAATTTGTATCACTTAGCCGTAGCGCATGGGACTCATGGTGTGCTACGGGTAAGTATCAATCTAAAGGCACATTCGATGGCTCACGACGTTTTCAAACAAACACACATCTGTGGCATCTTCAATGGAGGCTTCTGATTGGCCGGGAGGGGGTCATGCGGATCCAACCTCTCTTTGTCCTTATCTCCCCTCCCATCTCTCTCTTCTTCCTCCTCCATATCTCACTCACCTCATATCTCTTCTCTCTCTCTCTCTCTCTCTCTCTCTCTCTCTCACACACACACACACACACAAACACACACACACACACACACACACACACACAAACACACATGAGCATGAGAAGCTCCTCTCCGGTGAGCACTCCGGCCAAGCTCCTCCCAGGCTAAGGGCCAAGCTTCTTC
Source organism: Dactylis glomerata (assembly GCA_007115705.1). NCBI lineage: Eukaryota > Viridiplantae > Streptophyta > Magnoliopsida > Poales > Poaceae > Dactylis > Dactylis glomerata. The sequence continues at coordinate 1,366,069 of QXEO01000194.1, read as the reverse complement.
CCGACAAGCTCCTCCATGACGACCTCCTCTCCTCTCCGACGAGCTCCTCTCCGGTGAACTCCTCCCCGACGACCTTCTCTCCGGCGAGCTTCTCTCCGGTGAGCTCCTCCCTGGCCAAGCTACTCCGGACCGAGCTCCTCCTCGACCTCCTCTCCGACGACCTTCTGTCCGGCGACCTCCTCCCCATTCTCCTCTTCGACGAGCTCCTCTCCGATGGAAGGACAACCACGGCTCCTCCTCTCCGGCGGCGGCGGCGCCTTTTTTTTTGAATTTCAGGAAAATACCCGTAGCGCATCGGCCAGTGCGCCACGAGTATGTAAGAAAATTCGATTTTTTGAATTTCAAAAAAACACCCGTAGCGCATGGACCACGTTACCGGCAGCGCATGGGCTGGTACGCTATGGGTAAGTAAATTACCCGTAGTGCACAAACCAATGCGCTACGGGTAATTAAATACCCACGGCATGGTACACGCGGCGCACTGTTCATGCACTACGGGTAACCATTTTTGGTGCGCTGCGGGTAGCCTTTTTCCTAGTAGTGGCAAGGGCGCATCGAAACCGCCATCGTCCGTCATGCCCAAAGTCAGAGCTCGGCTTTCATCGGCCACCACACCTCCGCAACTCCCTGCTAGTAATAGATATAAGATTGGGAGTTTTCCACAGCTAGCCCTGCTTCCCTAGGCCTCCTCATGCCGCAGGAAAAGCCCCGGAGTGCCTCTAGCACCGACGGAGCAATGACAAGAGTGAATGACTAAAAAAACACAAAGCCTGCCTAGGCCCATCTGGGACCAAATTTGGCCCGACCTCCACGTCGCCGCCTACAAATCGGCGTTTCATAGCTGCTGCCACCCCGTGTCGCAGTGTCAGGGCAGGCTAGCCGGCCGCTGCGTCTGTGCCTCTCGGTCAACGTTAAAGGAAGGTCCACCGTAGCCACCATGCCACCAGGGCTTTTCCCGACAATGCGTCTTGCGGCGGCTCGAGGGAGGCGAGAGCACGGGGAAGGTCTAGAAGACCCGCTAGCGGCCACCCTGGAGCTACGTACCACCGCCGCGCGGGGAGCGAGAAGGGTTACAGACCATTCCGGTTTTTCAGTTTTCTAGAAATCTTGATGCTGAGAGGGTTTTCATATTGTAGGCGTTAGGCAACTCGTGCATAATGGTCATTCTCTAAGTTGTTGTTCGTCACTTCTCTAGAAATGCTGATGTTGACAGCCCTCCGACCATAGGCATTAGGCAACTCCATCAGTCCATCTTCATGGTCTAAATTACTTGGTCAATCAATTTTCTAGAAATATAGACGGTGGCAATTTTTGTTATCGATAAAGACATTTGTCCACAAAATAAAACCCTAAACTAACAGATCAACCAACACGTGGGATGATATGACGTTGCTTAATACCTTAACCTAATCATGTTAAACTTTATTTATCATTACTGGCGAAAAAAGAAAAGGAAGAAAATATATATACTTTTCACCCTAAATATACCAGAGGGGAGTGATATACGCATAGAGTGAAATTTGATCCGATTTATAAAACCATATATACCAAAGGGTAGCAGTAAACGGATGAAGTGAAATTTGATCCAATTTATAATACAAAATATACGAGAGGGGTGTGGCTTAGTACAAACTTTATACTAATTAAAATATTATATGAACGTACGTTTTTTGAAATTCTCGGTGGATATACGTGGCCCTGATTCATTTATATTGTAGGGCACAAGTGTACCGTCCAATATGGTGACTTGGTGAGAAAACGGGTCTGACATATAGGCAGTAGCAATTTCCATATTGGTACATGCTAGAGCCCAACGTCCGCATCTGCGAATATAAACGGAGGTGCACATGTGGCCTACCATATAGATGGACGTCCGCATCTACGAATAGTGAAATGTGGCATATATGTATGTTGTTTTCCACTTCGCCAAGTAATATAGATGTTGACTTCTGCACGCATTAGGCAACTCGTGCAAAATGAATTCATTTTCAAAGTTGTTGTTAGTCACTTCCATAGAAATTAATATAGGTGTTGACAGTTCTCATAGTAGGCATTAGGGAACTCCTGCGGAATGTAGTTATTCTCCAAGTTATGTTTCGCGACTTCTCTAGAAATCTACTCTATCCGTTTTAAAATATAAAATGTTTTAGACTTTTTTAAAAAAAATTGTATTTAGCCATTTTTTAGTGTGTATGTTTGGAGCAAAATGAATAAATCTACGCAATAAAAATAGTGGCTATATACATGTTCTCTAAAAAAAAGCTAAAACATCATATATTTTAGAATGGAGGAAGTAGATGTTACCGTTTATGTTTCATACTTTTTTTTAGAGAGTACGCGAATGCGTACCTTATTTTATAGAAGGCAGAAGGAATATTTACAGGAATTGGTTCTAGTTTTAAGGAGGAAGAACCAAAAAGACTCCAAGAAAAACGGAAAGCTACTCTCTCAGAACTCGCTCTCCAACTCCAGCTAAAGAACTGCCCCTGTTGATGCTTATGAGCATGTTGTACTCTTCTACTACCAGGTTCGCGATTGTCATAGGCCCAAGCTGACGTCTAGCGTCAGCGAACACCCAGGCATTCCTGTTTTTCCAAAGCCCGTAGCTCACAGTGCAAACTAGGGTATCGAACTCCTTCCTTTCTTTGCCGCGGAGTCTGCTGCGCTCTGAGGTCCACCATGTTTGGAACTGGCTGTCCCAGGACGGCTCCTCAAAGTGCAAGTCAAGTTTCTGCCGGCAGATGTGCCACACCTCTCTAGCCACGACACATTGTGTCAAAATGTGCTGCGATGTCTCTGGTTCCTGCATGCACACTTGACAGAGTGTCAAAGTTTCCTGCAACCCATGCCGAAATCGGCGCTCAGCAGACCAGATCCTGTCCTGAGCTGCAAGCCAGACGTAGTGCTTGCTCTTGGGGGTTGCCTTGCTTCTCCAAATCGCTGTGCCAAGGGGGTGCACAGTGTTGTCCTGCACCAACGCTCGGTACGTAGACCTCGCCGTATACTGCCCAGAGCGAGACCATGGCCAGGTGAAGCTATCCTCCCTGTCCATGCTTCTATCAACTGCATGGACTGCAGCCCAAAGCCTGGCGCAATCGAGAGCTTCCTCTGCTGACAGAACTCCCTGCAAGTCCAAAGCCCACCGATTATCAGACATGCCTTGCTGCACCGTCCTCGCGTTGAAGGCCCTAGTCTTGACCTTGCCAACGATCGTCGGCGCAATGTCCTGGACATTCTGGCCGTCAATCCATCTATCACGCCAAAACAGGACCTGTCGCCCATCTCCATTCTGAATCTTGACTAGCCTGTCGAAAACCTCTCTTGCATGGGTGTCAGAGAAGGGTGGCAATCCTTGCCACGGTCTGCCGGGGTCCGTCCGTCGTAACCATTCCCAGCGCACCCGCAGCGCCAGCCCTTGCAGTCTCAGGTCCTTCACACCCAAACCACCGTGTTCGAATTCTTTGCACACTTGATTCCAAGCGACGAGGCATTGCCCACCTGAAGCTCTGTCCTTGGCGCTCCATAAAAACCCCCGGAACCACTTGTCAACCTCATCAAACAGCCAGCATGGAGCCTCTGCGATGAGAAGCTGGTGGATCAGACGCGCCGCAAGGACTGATTTGAGCAGAGTCAGTCTTCCCGGCCGAGCGATCATTCCACGTTGCCAAGCAGGTACAATGTGGACAGTAGCATCAAGCATCGGCTGCCACTGCGCTTTGGTGAGCGGGCGCAGGGCGAGCTGCAGGCCCAAGTACTTGATTGGGAAGGGCGTGACAGCACACCGCAGGAGGGCAGCCACCAGCCCTTCCTCGACCTCCCCACCTCTGATGAGCGTCGCCGACGTTTTCCTGTAGTTGACCTGAAGACCTGAAGCTTCTCCAAACAGCGCAAGCAGCTCTCGTACTGCGACCAGGTCCTGGACGGTAGGCTTGACGAAGATGACAACATCGTCGGCATAGATTGAGATCCGTTGCGCCGCCGTGCAGTTCCCAACTGGCGACAGAACACCCAAGTCCACAACCTTTTTCAGCAGGGCCGTGGTCACCTCCATTGACAGCACAAACAGCAGCGGGGAGAGGGGGTCACCTTGGCGGAGGCCGCGAGCATGGGAAATCTTGCGGCCAGGGACTCCATTGACAGTTATCTTGGTAGAGGCAGTGCGGAGCGCAATTGCGATCCACTGTCGAACGGAGGCGGGGAAACCCAATTTTTCTAGGACCTCGAATAGGAAGGCCCAGGAGAGGGAATCGAAAGCACGAGCTAGATCAAGTTTCAGCAGCACACCTGGTTCTCTCCTCTGGTTGATTTTCCTTGCCAATTGCCGGACAAGTAGGAAGTTGTCGTGTAAATTCCTCCCTTTTATAAAAGCCGACTGGTTTGCGCTGACCAGTGACTCCATCCGTGGCCGAAGACGATTCGCGATCAGTTTGGAGAACAGCTTGGCGAAGCTGTGCACCAGGCTGATCGGCCAGAAATCGCCGACCTCCTCCGCTCCTTGCTTCTTGGGCACAAGGGTAATCAGGGCGCGATTCAGCCTACCGAAGGCACGCCCGTCGCCAACGTACAGCTTCGTCACTGCCGCCATGATTTCTGGTTTGATTGTTGGCCAGGCACGTTTGTAGAATGCGCCAATGAACCCATCCGGGCCTGGCGCTTTATCCGATGGCATCTCCTTGATTATTCCCCATACTTCCTCCTCAGTGAAAAGCGCCCCCAGGTCCTGCAAATCGTGCTCCTGGATGTTGAGCATGTCTAGGTTGATCGTATGCTCACGGTTCGGAATTTTGCCCAGGAGCTCATTGTAGCTATCAAAGAAGACAGCTTCCTTGCGTTGCTGATCTGTGATCAGCTCACCAGCATGCCGGATTGCTGGGATGAAGTTCTTTACGCGGCGTCCGTTAGCCACAGCGTGGAACAGCTTGGTGTTAGCGTCACCGTCCTTGAGCCAGCGCATGCATGACCGTTGTCGGGCCATGGTGCGTTCCAGCGATGACATGCCCAACACAGCTTGCTTCAGCGATCTCCTTAACCACCATTCCTTCGGAGACAGGTCTCTAAGCTCCTGCGCAGCATCGAATCTGTGTATGATCAGGTTGGCGAGCGCGATCTGCATCTTCAGGTTGCCAACCCTCTTATCTCCCCAAGATTGCAGATGCCTGGCAAGGTTTCGAAAACAAGAATCCAGGCGGTGAAAAGGGTCCACAATGGTCCCAGCGCAATGCCATCCTTCCCGCACCGCATCGTCAAAACCCTCCAGGTTTAGCCAGAAACTTTCGAACTGGAATCTTTTCATTGGCCGGTGTGCGGCGTTCATGGACAGATGCAGGGGTGCGTGATCCGACACAGACGAGGAGATGGCCTGAAGGAGCGAGTCCGGGTAGGCAAGGTCCCAGTCGACAGAGACGAGGGCGCGATCAATTTTGGACATTGTCGGGCGGCGGCGCTCATTGCTCCAGGTGAAGAGGCGGCCGTGCATATAGCATTCCTTCAGCTCCAGGTTGCTCACGAAATCTCGGAAGCGACGCATGCTCGCCCGGTCGAGGTTATCATTACTCTTTTCAAAGGCGCGCAAGATCATGTTAAAGTCCCCAATGATCATCCAAGCTCCAGGGCACAAGTTCCTGCGGGCGGTCAGTTCCGTCAAGAACTGGATCTTATCCTCCGTGCGTTGCGGGCCGTAAACAACAGTGATCCACCAGGGCTCGCCTGTTCCAGTGTGCACCTCCCCTGAGATCGCAAAACTGTCCTTCACCACATTCGTAATGCGTACCATAGACGTGTTCCAAGCGAGCAGAATTCCACCACGAGTTTCCTCTGCTGGCAAGTAATCGAAGCTGTCAAACGATGGTCCTAGGCACTGATTAACAATGAACTGATCGATTACATCCATTTTGGTCTCCTGAAAACATACTACATTAACATGCAGCGAGTCGATCACCTCCCTAACCGAGTCCCGCTTGGCTGGATTATTCAGCCCGCGCGGATTCCAACTAATAATTTCAGGGTTCTGATCCATGAGAAAGGAGGGGGAGTGGACACCGCAGCAATCTCAGATCAGGCCGAGACGCTGATCTCCACAGAACCCATGCGCTGGATTTCCTGGCGTGCCGGCATCGTCTTGCCAAAGATGGCCGCCAGGACATGTAGCTGTCTATCACGCAGAGGGGAATCGAACAGTTGTTTGAGCTCCTTGATCGCCTCGTCATCGGCTGTGAGATGGTCAGGTGAGACGCCCAACGCCTTGAGGAGGGCGGTCTCAGCTGTAGATGCTTTCCGTGATTTTCTGCCTGCGGTCGGCGCCGGCATGGAGAAGCGCGAGCTTCTTCGAGGAGTGGAAGGTTTGGCCTCTGGATGTAGCGTGGAAGCAGACTCCACTTCTCGCAGGAGAGGGGGCGCCAGCGTCTTGAGGATACGCGAGCAGAACTCTTTCATGCATGTGAGCGCCTGCTTCTCCGCAGCTTGGAGGTCACCAGCCTCTTCAGGGTTGCGTATCTTCTGCATGAGCTGCATGTCGAAGTTGTGCCCCGCGTAGGACTCGAGAGGCGAGTGGGGTTCGCCTTCAAGTGTCAAGCTCTGCTCCATGGACGCACTGCCTTGCTCACCTCGATTCAGGCAGAACTCCTCCACCCCATCAGAGAGCGAGACTACACAGTAGTCATTCTCTAGCTGAACAGGGGGTAGTGGCTGACTACTGGACCCCGCCTCTGAAACTGTTGTTCCTCCACCGTCCGCACACTTGGACACCGGGGTCTCGCAGCCCCCACCTGGCAGAGGGATACGGCTGTCTAGGCTCCCGACCAGACCTGCATCGGGATCAGCAGGCCCCTTTCGCACTTTGTCCTGTCCCTGCCCCAGGCCCGTGGAGCTGCACCGCCGCAGGATTTGAACTTCCGGCGCGTTCTGATTGGCCCCTGGTTGCGGAAGTGGCCCCTCGTCCTCGGGGACAATAGCTGCTTCTGCCCTTATTTTGTTACTCTACCGAGATCCGGACAGCACTTTCTCCTTCTCCAATGGAAGACCATCCATATTGGGATCGCGGACAGCAAAAGTCGCCACAGGGGGGCCTGCTGCTCCTAAAGCTGTCTCGCTTCCAAGCCTCTCCTGTCGCGGACTGGTCAAGGAGGGTCCCACCTGGCCAGCTCCAGCGTTTGTCACGAGCCGTGCTGTCACCGGCCGATGCACCGGACCACTGAGACGTGGCAGCCGCCAGTCTGGCTGTCGAGCAGTTTGGACGCTAGCTGGCCGACGGAAACCCTGACCGCTGCCGCTGCTTCCATTGGCGCCGCCGGCGCCGCCGGTGCCCTGACCTCCACGCTGGTCCTCCCTCCGAGAAGACCAAGGCAGATTTTGAGACGTCCAGAACCCATCTGCCAGGCTCCCGTCGCTGGGGATGCCGCTCTGGCCGCTACCCGGAGAGCCTCTGTTCCAGGCCGGCCCTTCAGAGGCCATGAACTCCTCCACCCTAGTGACATGGATCAGGGTCTTGTACTCCAGCAAACCCAACTCCTGAAGGCGCCGCACTGGCGGAGGCCCCTCGAGCTCCATGCCCTGCTCCGGCTCGGGGACCCAGAGCATCCTCGCCGTTGGAATGACGTTCACCTGGCGTGTCCAAGCCGTGACCTTGAACATCCCCAGATCGGACCTGTCTGCCGTTTCCGGCGCCAGAGCTTCCAGGGCGCACGAGCTGCCCAACAGATGATCAACGGTTGACCGGTCCCAAGTGTGAGGCGGGATCCCTTCGATGGCGATGTGGACCCTGGAGCCCGCCGTCACTCGCTGCGCCTGAGCCAGCCGAGTCCAGCGGCGGAAGAACAGCATGGAGTGACCGCATGCCAGAGACGGCAGGGCCGCCACACGGTCTCGGAGCTCCGCCGTCGCAAAGACAAGCAGGAAGTCCTCCGACATGTACTTGTGCACCGAGAACGCATCGTAGGGAACATTGGCGCGCCGAACCAGTGCCTCCTCCACCTGCCAGCGCGAGACACCCGGCCGATTCCAGCCCACCGAGGCCACCAGAGAGAAATGGAGACGCCGCTCCAGGTCAGTGATTGTCGCGCTCCTGGGTACGATGCACGGCGGCGGCTGCTGTTGATCATTGCCGCACGGCGCATATTGGGAGGACGCCCAGTTGGTCGCCGGATGGCCCACCGCCGGGGGGGGGGGGGCGGCAGAGGTGGAGGCTATCTCCGACGCGCGGCAGCAAGCTGGGGAGTAGGCGCACCAGGCGCCAGGCCCTGCAGCTGCGCCGCGGCAGAACGACCGCCCCCAGAGCCACCCCGGCGCAGCGCCACGGCCGCGAGGGCGATGCGGCGAAGTTCATCCTCAGGGGTCGGGCTGCGAGGGCGCTTACAGCCTCCAGAACCGTGGCCTTCCTCAGTACAGCGGATGCAGACCTCGGCGTTCGTGCACCCCACCCTGGGGTGCCCACCCTGGAAGCATCTGAAGCAGACTCCTTGCATCTCCGGCGACGGGGAGCGGCGGGAGGGCCCCGCCTGGTTCCTGAGCTGCTGCTCCCGCTTTCGGCGATGCCACGCCGCCTTGCGGGACAGCTTTGGTTGCTGCCAGACCAGGCGCTCCTGCACCGGCCGACGAGCTTGCTCTGGCGCCACCTCGGTTGGTAGGGATCCGGCCGTGGACCGGGCGGAGTCTGAGGAGAGGCCCAGCCCTGAGACGATAGGTCTGGCCGAGGAGACGGACTCCGGCGAGGGGGGTGCCGGTGCCGCCATGGGAAACAGGGAGAGGGGGGGGGCACCCACCGTCAGAAGAGGCCGGCGGGGAGGGGGGTGGGCGCCGCTACCGGAGTGGACGGCGGCGAGCTAGAGGAGGGCGGCTGCGGAACTCACCATTACATTGACGAGTTAGAGGATGGCTATCTGGGTTTCGTGTATTGTTATCATGTTTCATACTTCGCTTCGTGCTTCTCTGGCAATATAGTTCTTGAACATATGAAGCTTCCATTTTAATTTATTCCGCGCAATGTCTAGTGTCTGAAACAATGCCACCTTATATATGCTAGTGTCTGGTTACCCAGCTTCTTTTGAACACACATTTGTATAGTAAATAGAAAATAATTTTATATATTCATGCAAAATTAGAATACAACATATTCATACAAATATAGTAATACTCTTTTTTACCTCACCTACCCACTGGTGGAAAAAGGCCCTATGGTCCCGGTTCGTGCGGGCCATTGGTCCCGGTTGCCGAACCGGAATCAATAACTCGGGACCAATGACGGTCCCGGTTCCAGCACGAACCGGGACCGATAGGTCTCCACGTGGGCGCACGCGCAGCGAGGGGGGCGTGGATCATTGGTCCCGGTTCGTAGCAGGAACCGGGATCGTTGATCTCTGGGGGTTTTTTTTTTCCATTTTATTTATTTGGTTGTTTTATATTCAATTTAATGGTACTACATATATACAGCAATAATGAAGGAACCACACTATATATATATTACACATCATAGTCACGAATATATTATTCACCTTCTCATCTATCGTGCTTGATCAAAACATATTACAAACGGTACTCACACAAATTTGATTTTACATGTTCACCCTTCTAAATGAACCGGGTAATATTATTCTTCTTTCTTATCTATGACATGTTCTAATAAGAATCCGGCAATTTCCTCTTGAATTGCTTGCACACGTTCCTGTGGTAGAAGACCGTCCCGCATCCGTTCGATCTAATTTAAAGAAGAGGATCAATATATATGAATGAAACTTAACATAGTTGATGGTAATAAAATAAAGTTGTGATTATAGTTTATCGTACTTCAAGTTTTTTGAAGTTTCGGTCTGCACCCTTCTCTTTGGTCGTCTGGCGAATGAACTCGCAGACATAGTATCCACATAAGTTATTCCCAGCTTCCTACCTCAAGCACTTTACGAGAACAGAGTTCAATCAAAATAATAATCAAGCATGATAATGGTATTGAAACTAGAATCAAAGAGATGCGCGGATCTAGCAAGTAGTACTTACATTCAATGGTTGAAATGTAAGCTCTGGCTTCCAAACACCCCTAGTGTTGGCGGTGAACTGTTTCCAAGCCTTCTAGAGGCATTCTTGCATGTTCGCCCAGTTTCCTAAAGGTGTGTGTTTTGAGTCCATGACTTTGACTACTCCTTCGTCAACAATAATGATTAACAGAATAAAGTGGAAGCTGCACAGACATAACGAGTCAATTATACGCTTAACATCGAGTAAGCGAAGACAGAATATGTACAAGACAGTAACACTCACTCGAAGTTGTAAGGAAATAGTATTTTCCTTCTGTTGCTGAAATACTTCAACGATTGTACCAAGTTATCCTCTGCCTCTCTGGGTTATTTTTTTTGAGAGTATCTTCATGAACGAAATTGCAGTCAACGAACCCAAGGTCATAGATTCCTCCTTTGTTGCATTCGAGAATCTTCATTCTGCATATATAATTAGTACAATGATGAGTAAGATTATACAAGCAACGAATAAGCTGAGCTAGAAAGACTTAATAATACTTACAGAGAATATGCACTGATGATAGTTTTGTCGAGGGCGTCTTGTTGGTAAAACTAAAATAATTCTTGAAATTCAATCAGTAAGAAGTCATCTCCATGCCCGCAATGGTGGTGTTTATATCCAGCATAGATCCAGCTTGTGGATTCAGCACTGGCTTGCATGTACAACTTATGCAATCTCCGCATTTTTGTTGGTAGACCTTTGACTAACTCGGGTTTGACGAGAGGAGCCCCGTACCGGTATATGTATGCTATTTGTGTTGGAATTATGCCCTAGAGGCAATAATAAAGATGTTATTATTATAATTCTTGTTCATGATAATGTTTATATTCCATGCTAGAATTGTATTAAGCGGAAACTTTAATACTTGTGTGGTTTATGAACAACACCGTGTCCCTAGTACGCCTCTATGGACTAGCTCATTGATTAATGATGGTTAAGGTTTCCTAACCATAGACATGTGTTGTCAATTAATAATGAGATCATATCATTAGGAGAATGATATGATGGACAGACCCAAATAAAGCAGAGCAATTAGATCGTGTCATCGTGTTCATCTTTGCGAAGCTTTTCCTATGTCATGTATTGTATTCCTTAGACTATGAGATAATACAACTCCCTAGTATCGGAAGAAAGCTTTGAAGTCATCAAACATCATCCTATGTGAGGGTGATAATAAAGGTGTCTCTCAGGTGATCGGAAAGTACTTGTTGGGTTGTATGTATCGAGATGGAATTTGTCCCTCCCCAAGTCGGAGAGATATACTTCGGGCCCACTCGGTAATCGATATCAACACCGCTTGCAAGCATGTGGTTAAGGAGTTAATCACGAAGTGATATCGGATTACGGAACGAGTAAAGTACTTGCTGTGAACGAGATTGAACTAGGTATGGTGATACCGACGATCAAATCTCGGGCGAGTAAAATATCGTGTGACGAAGGGAATACATATACGGGATTAATTGAATCCTGACATCGTGGTTCATTCGATATGATCATCGATGAATATGTGGGAGTCAATATGGGTTTCCAGATCCCGCTGTTGATTATTGATAGAAGATCATGTCTACATATTCTCGAACCCGTAGGGTCACACACTTAACGTGTATCGATGCTAGGATAGAATGGATAATTGGTTTATGAGTTTTAGTTCGGAGTCTCGGATGAGATCCAGGATGTCACGAGAGGTTCCGGAATGGTCCGGAGAATAAGATTCATATAAAGGAAAGCAGTTTTTGGATTCCGGAAAGGTTTCGGAGTTTATCGGTATTGTACCGGAAGGTTCTAGAAGGTTCCGGAGTGGGACCAACGTGGGCCCACTTGACGGAGGCCTGCGTGGGCCTAAGGGGAAGTGCCCTGGCCACCTTGGGCCAGGTGCACAAGGCCCCTAAGGCCCAGCCGGCCAGCCCAAGGGGAAACCCTAAGGGAGTCTTCAAAGAAGGAAGGGGGGGAAACTTGCCCCCCACTCTTCCTACTCCAAGTCGGCGCCCTAGGGTTTGGGGAGAGGCCAAGCTGGCCGGCCACCCCTCTATATATAGGAGGCAAGGGCGCAGCCCTCTCCACCCCCTGACCCAAAACCTAGCCGCCAACTGCTGCCCTCCCTCTCTCTCTCTCGCGACTGCACGTAGGCGAAGCCCTGCTGCAGAAACTCTCCACCATAAGCACCACGCCGTCGTGCTGCTGATCCAATCTATCTCTCCACCATACTTGCTGGACCAAGGAAGGAGGAGATGTCGCTGCACCGCACGTGTGCAACTCTCGGAGGCGCCGCCACTTGCGGCGTAGGATCGGATCGGATCGCGAGGAGGAGACGGCGAGTACGACTACGTCAACCACGTTCTATTGAACGTTTCCGCTGTGCGAATCTTCAAGGGTATGAAGATCTCATCTACCTCTCTCGTTGATTACATCTCCTAGATTAGATCTTGGCTTTCTTGTTCGCATCCATAGGAAATTTTTTGATTTACTATGCTGCGAAACCCTTCAGTGGTATCAGAGCTAGGTCTATGCGTAGATGTGTTTCACGAGTAGAACGCAACATGCTTGTTGCGGGCGTTGATGTTTTCTGTTGCAAACCTCTTGTTATGTATTTCTTATGGCGCGGTATAGTGAGATCGAAGCGGTCCAGGCCAACTTTACGCGACCGCGTTCGCGAGACCGGCTCCGCACTTGACGTGTGGCTTGTTCCACACATGCGGCTGGTGGATGCCAATTTCTCTCACTATAGTAGTCATGGGACTTACATCGGATGTTAGCAACCATAATATCACCGTTGTGGCTTTCCGTAGGTAAGAATCGTTCTTAGCCTGTTACTCCCATAAGCCACGTAAAACATGCAACAACAAAGTAGAGGCGTCTAACTTGTTTTTGCAGGGAGTGTTTTGTGATATGGTATGGCCCAAGACATGATGTGTATGAATTGAGATGTATGCAATGATCATGTTTTGTAATCTTTCACGACTTGCATGTCGATGAGTTCACAACCGGCAGGAGCCATATGGTTGTCTTTATAATTGTGTATGACCTGCGTGTCAACTTCTTATACGCCATGTAATAGCTTTACTTTATCGCTAAATAGTTAGCAATAGTTGTAGTTGCTATTCGTGGTGGAGGCAATCATGGTGGAGTGATGGAGATCATGCCGGCACGCACAAGATGGAGATCATGGCGCGGAGATTGGCTATACCATGTCACATAAAATTATATGCATGTGATGTTTATCCTTTTATGTATCTTATTATGCTTAGATCGCGACGGTAGCATTATAAGATGATTCCTCACTTAAAGATCAAGATAAAAATTGTGTTCTCCCCTCGTATGCGCCGTTGCGAAAGATCGTCGTTTTCAAGCACCTCGTGATGATCGGGTGCTATAAACTCTACGTTCACATACAACGGGTGCAAGCCAGTTTTGCACACGCGGAAAATACTTGGGTTTGACTTGACGAGCCTAGCATGTACAGACATGGCCTCGGAACACATGAACCGAAAGGTTAATCATGAGTCATATGAATGATATGATCGACACTGAGTTGTCCACCATTGAAACCACATCTCTTCTCGTGAAGATCGGATTAGGTGTGGTGAATTTGGATCGTGTTCACTAAACAACTTGAGGGATGTTGAATTTAGTGGGAGTTCATCTAGTAATTTGATTAAGTTGAACTAGTTATCATGAACATAGTCTAAATTGTACTTGCAATGTTGTAGATCAAATGGCTAAGTCCAACTTCAACTTCAACGTGTTTGCTGAGAAAGAAAAGCTTAAGAACAATGGGTCTAACTTCACCAACTGGTTCCGCAATCTGAGAATCATTCTCGCTGGCGGACAAAAAGCCTATGTACTTGACAAAGCGCTAGGTGACACCCCTGCTGCAACTGCGAAATCTGAAGAACTTGCTGACTTCAATGCTCATAGAGATGATTGTGATGCGATTATGAGTACCATGCTGTTTTCTATGGAACCGGAACTTCAAAATCGTTTTGAGAAGTACCGCGGGCCTTATGAGATACTTGAGGAACTGAAAACCATGTTTCAGACTCAAGCCCGTTCTGAGAGATATGAGATCTCTGAGAAGTTCTTTAACTGCAAGATGGAGGAGGGGAGTTCTGTTAGTGAGCACGCCATTAAGATGTCGGGCTACACTCAACGCCTTGAGCAACTGGACTGCAAGATTCCAGAGGAGCTCAAGATTGACAGAGTTCAGCAATCACTCCCTCCTAGCTACAAAGGTTTTGTAGTTACTCATAATCAAATTGGTTCCACTGATACGATCACTGAGCTCTTCGCAAAGCTGAAAGCTGCAGAGGTGGATATCAAGAAAGACAATCATGTGTTGATGGTCAACAAGACCACTAGCTTTAAGAAAGCTAAGGGTGCAAAGGGATCCTTCAAGAAAGGCAGCGGCAAGCGCGTTGCCCCTGTTGAGAAGAAGCTCAAGTCTGGACCTAAGCCGGACACTGAGTGCTTCTATTGCAAGGTCAAGGGTCACTGGAAGCGCAACTGTCCGAAGTACTTAGCGGACAAGAAGGCTGGCACCATCAAAGGTATATTTGATATACATGTTATTGATGTCTACCTTACTAGCGCTCGTTGTAGTGCCTGGGTATATGATACTGGTTCAGTTGCTAATATTTGTAACTCGAAACAGGAGCTACGGAATAGACGGCGGCTAGCAAGGGATGAGGTGACGATGCGCGTTGGCAATGGATCAAAAGTTGATGTGATGGCCGTCGGCACGCTCTCCTTAGTTTTACCTTCGGGATTAGTTTTAAACCTCAATAAGTGTTATTATGTGCCTGCGTTGAGCATGAACATTATATCTGGATCATGTTTATTGCAAGACGGTTATTCATTTAAATCTGAGAATAATGGTTGTTCTATTTATATGAATAACATCTTTTATGGTCATGCACCTGTTGTGAATGGTTTATTTCTTCTGAATCTCGAAAGCAATGAAACACACATCCATAACATTGAGGCTAAAAGATGCAAAGTAGATAGTGATAATCCAACTTATTTGTGGCACTGCCGTCTAGGTCATATTGGTGTAAAACGCATGAAGAAACTCCATTCTGATGGACTTTTGGAGTCTCTTGATTTTGAATCATTTGACACGTGCGAACCGTGCCTCATGGGCAAGATGATCAAAACCCCGTTCTCCGGTATAATGGAGCGAGCAACGGACTTATTGGAAATCATACATACCGATGTGTGCGGACCAATGAGTATTTCGACGCGCGGTGGATATCGCTATTTTCTCACTTTTACTGATGACTTAAGTAGATATGGGTATATCTATTTAATGAAACATAAATCTGAAACATTTGAAAAGTTCAAAGAATTTCAGAACGAAGTGGAAAACCATCGTAACAGGAAAATTAAATTTCTGCGATCCGATCGTGGAGGTGAGTATTTGAGTTATGATTTTCTCACGCATCTTAAAGCAAGCGGAATCGTTTCGCAACTCACGCCACCCGGAACACCACCGCGCAATGGTGTGTCTGAACGCCGGAATCGAACTCTATTAGATATGGTGCGATCAATGATGTCTCTTACAGATTTGCCGTTATCATTTTGGGGTTATGCATTAGAAACCGCTGCATTCACTTTAAATAGGGCACCATCTAAATCCGTTGAGACGACACCGTATGAACTATGGTTTGGTGCTAAACCTAAGTTGTCGTTTCTTAAAGTTTGGGGATGCGAAGCTTACGTCAAGAAGTTGATGCCGGACAAGCTCGAACCCAAAGCGGAGAAATGCGTCTTCATAGGATACCCTAAGGAAACGATTGGGTATACCTTCTACCACAGATCCGAAGGCAAAGTGTTTGTTGCTAAGAACGGATCATTTCTTGAGAAGGAGTTTCTCTCGAAAGAAGTGAGTGGGAGGAAGGTAGAGCTAGACGAGGTTATTGAACCTTCTCTCGAGTTGGAGAGTAGCGCAGCACCCGAAATTGTTCCGGCGCCGCCTGCACCAACAAGAGAGGAAGCTAATGATAAAGATCATGAAACTTCGAACGATGCTACTACTGAACTTCGCAGGTCGACAAGGTCACGTGCCACTCCTGAATGGTACGGCAACCCTGTCTTAACTGTCTTGTTGTTAGACAACAGCGAACCTGCGAACTATGAGGAAGCAATGATGAGCCCAGACTCTGAGAAATGGCTAGAAGCCATGAAATCCGAATTGGGATCCATGAGCGAAAACCAAGTATGGACTTTGGTGGACCCTCCTAGCGACCGTAAGGCCGTTGAGTGCAAATGGATTTTCAAAAGGAAAACGGACGCAGATGGTAATGTTACTGTCTATAAAGCTCGGCTTGTCGCAAAAGGTTTTCGGCAAGTTCAAGGTGTTGACTACGATGAGACTTTCTCTCCCGTAGCGATGTTTAAGTCCATTCGGATTTTATTAGCAATTGCTGCGTTTCATGATTATGAAATATGGCAGATGGATGTCAAGACTGCGTTCCTCAATGGCAACATTGATGAAGAGTTGTATATGATGCAGCCCGAAGGTTTTGTCGATCCTAAGGATGCTAATAAGGTGTGCAAACTTCAGCGTTCCATTTATGGACTGAAGCAAGCATCTCGGAGTTGGAACCTTCGTTTTGATCAAGTGATCAAGAGTTTTGGATTTGTTCCAAATTGCTACGAAGCTTGTATTTACAAGAAAGTGAGTGGGAGCTCGGTGACATTTTTAGTACTATATGTGGATGACATATTGATTATTGGAAATGACATCGGTATGCTTAACGATGTGAAGAGTTATTTGAATAAATGTTTTTCAATGAAAGACCTAGGGGAAGCTGCTTATATATTAGGCATCAAAATCTATAGAGATAGAGAAAGACGCCTAATAGCTTTAAGCCAAAGTACATACCTGGACAAGGTTCTGAAGAGGTTCAGAATGGATAAAGCAAAGAAAGGTTCATTGCCCATGTTGTCAGGTAAGATATTGAGCAAGGCTCAGTGTCCAGCTACGGTAAAAGATAGAGAAACTATGAGCAAAGTGCCATATGCCTCGGCCATAGGTTCTATCATGTATGCCATGCTGTGTACTAGACCGGATGTGTCCAATGCTCTTAGTTTGACGAGCAGATACCAAAGTGATCCAGGAGTGGAACACTAGACAGCCATAAAGAACATCCTAAAGTATTTAAATAGGACCAAAGAAATGTTCTTGGTCTATGGAGGTGATGAGGAGCTCGTCGTAAAAGGTTACGTCGACGCTAGCTTCGACACCGACCCGGATGATTCTAAATCTCAGACAGGATACGTTTATATTTTGAATGGTGGAGCTGTGAGCTGGAGAAGTTGCAAGCAAAGCGTGATCGCGGGATCTACAACAGAAGCGGAATACATGTCTGCTTCAAAAGCATCAAGTGAAGGAGTTTGGATCAGAAACTTCATCACTGAGCTTGGTGTGGTTCCAAATGCCTTGGACCCACTGGAGATATTGTGCGACAACACTGGCGCCATAGCACTGGCTAAGGAACCAAGATATCATCCAAAAACCAAGCACATCAACCGCCGTTTCCATATAATTCGAGATTATATAGCAGATGGAGATCTGAAGATTAGAAAAGTACATACAGATCTGAATGTCGCAGATCCATTGACTAAACCTCTTCCACGAGCAAAACATGATCAGCACCTTAATGCCATGGGTGTTAGATTGTTGCCAGATGTAAACTAGATTATTGACTCTAGTGCAAGTGGGAGACTGTTGGAATTATGCCCTAGAGGCAATAATAAAGATGTTATTATTATAATTCTTGTTCATGATAATGTTTATATTCCATGCTAGAATTGTATTAAGCGGAAACTTTAATACTTGTGTGGTTTATGAACAACACCGTGTCCCTAGTATGCCTCTATGGACTAGCTCATTGATTAATGATGGTTAAGGTTTCCTAACCATAGACATGTGTTGTCAATTAATAATGAGATCATATCATTAGGAGAATGATATGATGGACAGACCCAAATAAAGCAGAGCAATTAGATCGTGTCATCGTGTTCATCTTTGCGAAGCTTTTCCTATGTCATGTATTGTATTCCTTAGACCATGAGATAATACAACTCCCTAGTATCGGAAGAAAGCTTTGAAGTCATCAAACGTCATCCTATGTGAGGGTGATAATAAAGGTGTCTCTCAGGTGATCGGAAAGTACTTGTTGGGTTGTATGTATCAAGATGGAATTTGTCCCTCCCCAAGTCGGAGAGATATACTTCGGGCCCACTCGGTAATCGATATCAACACCGCTTGCAAGCATGTGGTTAAGGACTTAATCACGAAGTGATATCGGATTACGGAACGAGTAAAGTACTTGCTGTGAACGAGATTGAACTAGGTATGGTGATACCGACGATCAAATCTCGGGCGAGTAAAATATCGTGTGACGAAGGGAATACATATACGGGATTAATTGAATCCTGACATCGTGGTTCATTCGATATGATCATCGATGAATATGTGGGAGTCAATATGGGTTTCCAGATCCCACTGTTGATTATTGATAGAAGATCATGTCTACATATTATCGAACCCGTAGGGTCACACACTTAACGTGTATCGATGCTAGGATAGAATGGATAATTGGTTTATGAGTTTTAGTTCGGAGTCTCGGATGAGATCCAGGACGTCACGAGAGGTTCCGGAATGGTCCAGAGAATAAGATTCATATAAAGGAAAGCAGTTTTTGGATTTCGGAAAGGTTTCGGAGTTTATCGGTATTGTACCGGAAGGTTCTAGAAGGTTCCGGAGTGGGACCAACGTGGGCCCACTTGACGGAGGCCTGCGTGGGCCTAAGGGGAAGTGCCCTGGCCGCCTTGGGCCAGGTGCACAAGGCCCCTAAGGCCCAGCCGGCCAGCCCAAGGGGAAACCCTAAGGGAGTCTTCAAAGAAGGAAGGGGGGGAAACTTGCCCCCCACTCTTCCTACTCCAAGTCGGCGCCCTAGGGTTTGGGGAGAGGCCAAGCTGGCCGGCCACCCCTCTATATATAGGGGGCAAGGGCGCAGCCCTCTCCACCCCCTGACCCAAACCCTAGCCGCCAACTGCTGCCCTCCCTCTCTCTCTCTCGCGACTGCACGTAGGCGAAGCCCTGCTGCAGAAACTCTCCACCATAAGCACCACGCCGTCGTGCTGCTGATCCAATCTATCTCTCCACCATACTTGCTGGACCAAGGAAGGAGGAGACGTCGCTGCACCGCACGTGTGCAACTCTCGGAGGAGCCGCCACTTGCGGCGTAGGATCGGATCGGATCGCGAGGAGGAGACGGCGAGTACGACTACGTCAACCACGTTCTATTGAACGTTTCCGCTGTGCGAATCTTCAAGGGTATGAAGATCTCATCTACCTCTCTCGTTGATTACATCTCCTAGATTAGATCTTGGCTTTCTTGTTCGCATCCGTAGGAAATTTTTTGATTTACTATGCTGCGAAACCCTTCAATTTGCTGGTACCCCTCGAACTCATCCAGACGGCTCATGTACTCATCAATAGACAGTCCATATAACTTGGCCTTTTCTCCGTAGAGTTGAATAAACTTTGGATCAATGTTCGGATCATGCCGCTCCTGGGCTCTCTACTCATTGGTATCGTACACTTTGAGCGGTTCGATTGATTGATTTTTCTGTTGTCCGAGCTGGGCAACTTCTTTCCCGACTCTCCGCTCTTTTGCCTCAGCCGACTTGGTAATAAAGCGATTATAGTCTGGTGTGAGCGCTATGGGTTGGTGAAGCTGAATCTTAAGCGCGGCTGCTTTGGCTTTATCTTCTGCGGTGACCGGGAAGAATGGCTCCGTCGGCTTTGGCTTTTTCTTGTTAGCCATGTCAGTCTTCCACTTTTCATAATGGGCATCTGCGGCCATAGCAGTTTCCTCATCTGTCTTCTCGCAAGGTAGCTTCTTCATATTCTGATGAGGTACTCTTGGGAGGGGTGATAGCTTTCGTTTTGGTGATCGAAACGTGCTCTTGCTGCTGGTGGTGGTGCTGCCCCTCTTAGTATACTTCCGCTTTAGTCTACGAGGCTCAGGGGATGGAGATGGCTGACGCGGCGGCGGAGACGGCTGAGGCGGCGGTGGAGACGTCTGCGCTGAGTGGTGAGGTGGTAAAGGCGATGGTTGCGCTGGAGAATGGTGAGGTGGCGACGAAGGTGGATTGCTGCTCTGAGGAGTGGGTGGCCTTGGCGGCACATAATTTGGAAGCACGATATGCTCCTTTGGCCATACAACAGTCCCCCCTTTGGCTTCTCCTAGTTTAGTCAGTCCCTATCTTCCCCTGCAGGGTGGTCCAGCTTCAGCTCCTCAAAATCTTGCTTCACATCATCCACCGTGACGACATCGTACCCTTTTGGAACCGGTCTGCAATGCCAAGTTGCGTTAGGCGCAATTGGTATGGCCATGCCGACCGCCGTCGTCACCCTTAAGTTCATAACTTGCACCTTTAGCTCACAAGTTGTGCTCTCCGTGATATCATCCACTTGGTAGCGTTTAGGAGGAGCCGTCGTCAGTGCATCATCATCACTATCCTGGAGCTGGGTGGAAGCGACACTGCTTTTCTTATTCGATAGGGCACCGGTACCATCGAATGCAGCTTCTACCATGTGCCGCTGAGAATGGCCGCTAATACCTTGCTAGCTAAGTCTGTCGAGTTGATCCTGCTACCACTTTAATGCTTCTTCTACATTACACAGCCGGTCTGCAGCAGCCGCTTTCTCTGTTGTCTCCCTTTCCTTTCTCCTCTGATGACTTTTATCAGGATATCTCTTCATTTCCGTGGGGAAGGCAACATTCTACGGCTTGGAACCTGGTGTGCCTCGTGCTCGTCCGGTGTGTTCATCATTTTTAAGGGCGCATGTGAGATCGTCGTTCTCTCTATCAGGAATGAACTGTCCCGCAGCAACACCATTTACTACACTTCTAATATCTTTGATGGGCAGTAGGGAATGATCTTTGTGTTTCTAGGTATATAATGCCCTCCCTTCTTCGTCCAACGTGCCCCCATGGCCGTAAAACCAGTTTCTCGCCCGTGGTGTCCATGTTGTGGGCTCTGGTCTGATCCCGGCAGCAATATATTTGACCTCAAGTGCATCCCACTTAGGCATGCAACGGGCGTAGCCAGCAGATCCCATATTATGGTGGTACACTTTCTTAGCAGCATTCTCCTTATTTATTCTCGACCTTTCCAAAGCTTTCTCTGATGTCTTTTTCTTCACAAAATCAGCCCACTGGTGTCTTAACTTAGCATAGCTGGCTTGATTGAAATCCGGAGTCTTGTGTAACTTGACAAACTTAAGGTACAGTTTCTTCTTCCAGTTCTTGAATGCCTCGGCCATCTTGATGAGAGCAAACTTCTTGACTCTTTGCAGTAGCTCCTCATTTGCTCTCTCCTCCTCATCTGGATTCACATCTGGCCTCGGCAGGAGGAAATTAATCATGAGCCTGTCAAAAAGCTTATCTTTGGCAACGTCGCCGACATAAGGGACTCCACCGCTACTTGGCCGATTCCATTCTTGAACGTTGATCGGGATGTAGTCCCTCACAAGAACTCCGCATTGGTTGCTAATTTTTTTTGCGACATCATCGGGAGCTTGCGGTTCGCCGTCTACACCGACCACTTCGATCCTATACCGAATAGTGTTATCCAACTTTTTTGTTGGGCCTCGTTTCATTCTTACGGAAGAAGTGCTCGATCCAGAGGGCTAAAAGAAGAATGAGTGTTAATATATGCATGTATATATATAGATAGCAGCATTACAAAAATACATATATACACCTCACCGGAGTTTCTAAGATTTAAGGTTCGGCCGGAGCCATCACCTTCTCCCTCGTCGGCTTCTTCCTTATCGGCTTCTCCCTCACCGGCTTCTCCCCCATCCCAGGCTTTGGCTTCTACCTCACCGGAGCCGTCTCCAAGGTTGAGAGATTCATCTCTCTCACCGGAATCGTTCAGAAACATCCTGGTGACATAGATATCTTCATTTTCTCGGATCATTTCTTGGAGGAAGTATTCATCATCTTGAGTTGTGCCATGTGCTGGATCCATAGTATCTGCAAATTAAGAATTGCAAGTTATTATAATGCAAATAATCAAATGCAAATAAGCATATGCAAATAATCCATAATTATTGCGGGATATGTGTCGATATGGGGTGGAGGAAGAAGGGGGATATGTGTCGATATGTTGATACGTGTTGATATGGGGTGGAGGAAGAGGGAGGATATGTGTCGATATGTGTCGATATGGGGTGGAGGAAGAGGAGAGATATGTGTCGATATGTGGCGTCATCCTCGACTCGAGGCAGGGCGAGGAGCTCGGTGAATCCTACAATATATATATATATATGTCGATACTAGTTTTTTTTTAACCCGTGCATTGCTAAATACCCATGCGTTGCTACAGTTTATAAATTTATTACAAATAAATTTATAACAAATAAATTTATACAAAGTTCATTTGTGTGTTTTTCATAACTATAAGACAATGACAATATTTGCATATTATAATTAAGAGATGCATACATATTTTATGTAATAACTATTAACAACACAACATATTTGAAAATCCATACATAATCTTTGGAATAAATGAAATATTATTGCAAAAAAAATTATTGCATAAAATCCATATATATAATACATGAAATATTATTGTGCAGAAAAAAATTATTGCAGAAAATATATACATATAATATATGAAATATTATTTTGCAGAAAAAAAATTGGGCAAGGGCCTGGCCGGCCGCCGGGATAGCTCCTGAGGAGCTCACCGACGGGCGGCGGAGCGAGGGGCGGTGGCGGAGCAAGGGGCAGGAAGGGCATCGGCAGCACAGGGGGGCGCGTCTCCGGGGCGGCTGGCTCTGCAGGGGGGCGCGTCTCTGGTGCAGGGGGCGTCTCCAGGGCGGGCGTCTCCAGGCGGAAGGGCGTCGGCGGCGTAGGGGGGCGCCTGCAGAGAGAAGGAAGGGTGAGCGGTGGCGGGGGAAGAGGGAGAGGTCGCGGCGGTGGCGCTCACCGAGGACGGCGGCGAGCTTCTCCGCGGCGGGGACGGGCAGCCTGCCGGCGTCAATTCGTTCCATGTGCAAAGTCCTTAGTGGTTTCGGCCAATTTGGGGGGAAGTGGGAAGAGGAAGAAGGGCCAGTTATATATCTGGGGGTCATTGGTCCCGGTTCATCGCATCAACCCGGACCAACGGATCAACGATCCCGGTTGATGCGATGAACCGGGACCAATGACCTGGGTGGGGGGAGCTGCTGAGCCGCCACGTGCCTAGGATCATTGGTCCCGGTTCATCGCATCAACCGGGACCGTTGATCCATTGGTCCTGGTTGATGCGATGAACCGGGATCAATGACCCTTTTTAAGGTTTTATCACGAAAAGACTTTTTTGTTTTCCATTTTAACTTTCTGTTTTCATTTTAACAGGAAAAAACTTTCTTTTATTTGAAATTTGAAAAACTTTCAACAGGAAAAGTGCTTCAATTTAAATAACTAATCCAAAACCATTTTTTTTTTCAAATTATTTATTCTAACTATACAAACTATTAACAATTTTGCCATTTTCAATTTAAAATGCACTAACGCGTTTGAAACGGGCATAAGAAATTCAAAAATGATCTAAACAATGTGAAACCTTCGTGTGGTGTCATATTATGTGTCATAGTTGCAAGGAAAAATATTGAACTTTGAAAATTGCAAAAATCATAAAAAATTCTTCACAAAATGACCTATCATATTCGAGGTTTCATGGCATTTAGATCAAACCACCAATGTTATGGCTAGAATCAGGGCATAGTTTGTGATAATGTGCCCATATTGTGCACATATGTGCATCTTGGGATGGCTTACGATGTTGCAGAAGGATGTTTTCCTTTTCGACGCACAAAATAGCCAATTTCCATTTTTGAGGTGCCAAAATTGGGGTGTTTTGTGAAGGAACTGATGGCTGGCGTGTAGTTGATGATGATTATGGCCAGGCAGTTGGGAAACTCCAAGCAGAAAGTATGATGAGCACAGTAGCAAGTCTTTTCCCTCAGTAAGAAACCAAGGTTTATCGATCAGGAGAAGAGCAGACAAACAACTGAAGGTGATGCTTGCAAGCTTCGCGACAGCTCCGGACAATTTATAGGGCGCCTCGTCCAAGCTTTTCTTTGCGAGCAGCAACATTGACGAGGGGTTAACTCGACAAATGTCCTAGATGAAGGACTTAGGATCGGGGAGATAGGGCGTCGGATGAACTCGAAGGTGAAGTTAGTCAAAATAGGTGTGTATCGAAAGTAAACTTGGGTGTTCAACCTGGCTTGCTTTCAATCTGCCCTACACCGTCCCCTCCTGGCCCCTATATAGAGGTGGCCAGGTCTTGAGGATCGGGTAGGGTACGATACAGATTACAATATCGACATACGGTAAGAACTCGTATTCGACTATCATTACAATTGGGCCTAGCTTAACAGGCCTCAGGGGTACTCAACTAACGGGCTCTATTAGCTATACCCTTGTCAGTAGCCCCTGAGATTCTACCAGAATTGTAGATTCAGGTTGAATCTCTAATCTTCAAATCTTCGACTTGATCAATTCTTCATCTTCTTCATATCTTCAAATCTTCGACTTGGTCTTTCGACTTATGTTTTATGATAATCTGCTCGCAAGGGGTTTTGATGAACAAGCCTGACAACTCTGAAGGATCAAGAGGTCAGTTAACTGCCGGAACAGATACTTGTCACCTACTTCAAATTCAACCCCCTTGGACTTGAATTCGGGATACCGGTCAAACCCACTCTTTTGCCTCATTTAGGACTTACAAAAAATGAATCCCAGTGGTTCTCAGGGTACCCAGTGCATCCACCAGGATTTTCTTCGCATCGTAGACATGGATACATACCAGCAGAGCACATCCATGTGCGTAACTAGGCCACACAGGATGGATCCCGGGGTCTTACCTTTGTGACAAGTCACGGCATTCGAGTTTCGTTGCGATAACGCAACTCGAGAATCTTATGTCGCAGTCAAATTTTGACTGAAAATATTCGGGTTTCTACAACCATAAAACTCGCTCCCGATGGGAGTAACACTTCTCCAATCTCCAATGCTTTACCAATGAATATCGTCAGGTGCACGCTCAGCGCTCCCGATGGGAGTAGCCCCCGAGGCTATAGTCGAAAAAGAGTTTTTCGGGTATAGGCTCAAGAGATAATGTAGCTCATCATACTTCAACTCGAAACACTTCAACTTCGAGGTTCTTCAACTCGAGATACATTCAAGAGCACCTTGTCATCGAGTACGAGTCTACTACTTCAATGAAGAGCTCCATTCGATATTTTTGAAAGTAACAGCCCCCAAGGCTATAACCAAAAATCCTTCATATATGATCCTTTTTATAAGTTCAGCATTTGTCGGTGCCATCCTTTTACCTTTATATATATTTGATGATGTCAATGAAGACGTGGCTCTTCATCAGTGCAAACCGTTTTATGGGTAGCACTGTAACTTTCACGATTTTTTGACCGTTAGTGGGCTGCACGATTTTTGACCGTTAGTGGGCTGGCGTTTCCGATCTTTGCGCCATGTCTCAGCCCACGATCCTTCTCCCAGAAGGTATATAAATGGCGTAGTGGGGAATCGTACTGTTTACCAGCTCGTTCCCTTCGCCGCCTCCATTGCTGATCTCCTCTATCTCTTCCTCTCTTGCGAAGCCCCCAAGCGCGCTTTGTGCTGGATGCACGTAAACCATCTGGCCATTAAGAGCACCATGGCCAAGACGTCTGCCACCAAGTGGGTGCACTCCACCATCACCAAGAAGGAGGTGGAGAAGGCCATGGCAGACGGCCTCATCACCACCCAGGATTCCATCCAATTTCCCAGTACCGAGCGGATCCCGAAGCCCCCGAGTGGTTATCGGGTAATGTTTCTCGGTTTCCTCCTCCACGATTTGTCCCTTCCTGCCCACAAGTTTCTCCGTGGGTTGCTATTTGTCTACGGTGTGCAGCTCCATCAGCTCACACCAAATTCCCTTCTTCACATTGCTTGCTTCGTGACTCTCTGTGAGTCATTTTTGGGTATCGAGCCCCACTTCCTTCTCTAGAGATCAATCTTTCAACTTCGCCCCAATGTTTCTCTGGCAAGGAAACCCGAACTAGGCGGAGCCGTTGTTTCTGTGCGTCCTGAAGCATAATATTTTGAATTTTCCATGGCTGTGTCTGTACAAGGATGGAGGACGAAGTGGTTCTATATCAAGGACCGCAAATCCTCGCCTGAAGACGAATTCGGCCTGCCTCCTTTTGATGCTTCCCAGGAGGTAAAGAAATTGGCATCGTGGGACACTGATACGTCTCAAACGTATCTATAATTTTTGATGCTCCATGCTTGGTTTTACACCATTTGCCTATTGTTTCGTTACACTTAGTGGCATTTTTATACATTTTCCGGAACTAACCTATTAACGAAGTTCCACAGTGCCGGTTTCCTGTTTTCTGCTGTTTTTGTGTTTCAGAAGTGATACACAGGAAATATTCTCGGAATTGGACGAAACAAGTTCCTGAAGTCATATTTCACCGGGGAGGTCCCAAACATCCGAAGACCTGATGGAGGGGGGCCACGTGGCCTCCACACACAGGGGAGGCGCGGCCTGACCCCTGGCCGCGCCACCCCCTTGTGAGGCCGCGTGGCTCCACCTCTGACAGCCTCCTTTCGCCTACATATACCCCCGACGAGAAAAACCTAAGCCCCGATCAGTTTTCCAGAATACATCGCGATCCGCCGCCGCCGTCGACCCGAAGATCGGGAGGGTCCAGAAGCTCTTCCCGGCACCCTGCCGGAGAGGGGAATCGCCACCGGAGGTCTTCTTCATCGCCATGCTTTCCTCCGGAGCGATGAGTGAGTAGTCTACCTTGGACTATGGGTCCATAGCAGTAGCTAGATGGTTGTCTTCACCACCATGTGCTTCATGTTTAGATCTCATGAGCTGCCCTACATGATTGAGATCACCGTTATGTAATACTATGATGTTGGTTTGTTGGGATCCGATGAATATTGGTGTTTATGATTAAGTTGCTGTACTGAATTATATCTTTTGTTATCTCTATGTTATTTATGATCTTGCATGCTCTCCGTTGTTAGTAGCTATCTTGGCCGAGTAGTTGCTAGTGACTCCAAGAGAGGGTATTTATGCTCGATAGTGGGTTCATGTCTCTATTTCACCTGGGGGAGTGACAGAAACCTCTAAGGTGGTAGATGTGCTGTTGCTACTAGGGAGAAAACAACATTCATATGCTCAAGGGCATATGCTTTGTTTACATTACACACTTTGCTTAATGCAATTATCTGTTGTTCGCAACTTAATACTTCTAGGGTGTTCGGATGATATCCCCGGGGGTGGATTATTAGTCATAGATGCAGTTGGATGGCGGTCTATGTATTTTGTTGTAATGCCCAGAGTGAATCTCATAGTGATCTTCTTGACATATCACGTTATCTTTATTCTATCAATTGCCCAACTGTAATTTGTTTACCCAGCATGTTATTTATCTATGGAGAGACACCACTAGTGAACTGTGGACCCCGGTCCTATTTTAATCATATTGCAATCACCTGTTTACTTTTCCCGCATTGTTTACTTTACTCGCATATACTCTACTGTTTTCCACTCGATACACTCATAACCTTTGTTTCAAGCAAACCGGTGAGATTGACAACCTCATCGCAAGTTGGGAACAAAGTACTTGTTTGTGTGTGTGCAGGTTCCACGGCGCCCTTGTTGGAAGTTACTAAGCCAGTCCGCATCACCTTCAGTCGTCATCGTCTCCCTTCTCCTGTTCGATAAACCTTGGTTTCTTAACTGAGGGAAAACTTGCTGCTGCACTCATCATACCTTCCTCTTGGGGTTCCCAACGGGCTGGTCATCACCACGCACAAGGACATACTGCTCCCATGTTAACTAAACGCCAGCTCTTTTCTGGCGCCATCACACGAGTAGCAGCTTCTTTTCTGGCGCCGTTGCCGGGGAAGGAAGAGAAGACTTCTGCGAGGGGAGTTCTTCGCACACACATTCTTTACTTTGTTATTTGTTTTGCTTTACTTTATTTTATTTTACCTGCATTGCTTTTTATCAAAAACCCAAAAAAATTAGAATCCTTGGTAGTTGTTTTTACTTTACTTTAGTTATCATGTTGTTCCCTGAGTTCGTTCTGGAGGACCTCTCTGTAGGTAGTGGTTCGATTATTGGCAAAAGTAACATTGAGGAGTTCTTTAATCACATTAGTATGCATGATGAAGATGAGGAAAAGTCTTGGGTTGAACTTGCTCCTAGTATTGAAGTTGCTTCTGCTCATTTAGTTCACATGTTAGAAGCTAGGTTCGCTAGTCTTAATTCTTCTATGCAATACATGTTCCTTAAGCTTCATGAAATTGAGGATCCCAAAAAGAAAGCTTTCATCTTAGAAACCCTGCGCACAGAATTTAGAGATGTTGCAATTGAGGCTAGGAAGGTTTTTAAGAAGTTTAATAAGCTTGGCTCGCCTGTTAAGGTTGTTGGTACGCCTGATGATTTTAAAACACCAATACCTTATGAACTTATAGGAATTCATGATGCTTGGGAAAAGAATTCTAGTTGGATTTGCCCTGAAAATCTTTTTGATGAAAGTAGTGTGCCAAAGCATGATCATAAAGGAGTTTCAAAAACTCAGTTGAACACATTTTCCTTCATTGTTGAAAAGATCTCTGTTGTTGATCTTGATGCTTCATCTATTGATATTACTTGATTCGCAATTTTCTGCGCCTAGCTCAAAGGCGTTAAAGAAAAGCACTCTTGGGAGATAACCCATTGTTTACTTTTCAGTAATTTTTCTTTTTCTTGAGTCTTGGAAGTCATTACTACTGTAATGACCGCTCCTTATCTTGTTTATTTCGTTTTTGTGCCAAGAGAAGCCTCTAATTTGAGTGAGGTAAAGATTTGGGGTTATTGCTGTCCTGAAACTGTTTTCGGTGCTGCACCGTAAAAATTCGTGAAAATTCTCTGTTTATCTTTTGGACCTGCGATTTCTTGTGCTTATGCCCCAGGTTATATCCAAACTTTTCTTAGTTGAACACTTTTTGATTTGAGCAACGGAAAATCCCTCAAAAATTCGTCCATTATCAGCTGTCCAGTTTTGACAGATTTCTGCCAATATTTGTTTTTGCCACTTTATCGCTTTCTTTTGAGTTCTTTTTTATCATGGAATTCTTGTGGAAGTTGCTACAGTAGTATATACTTTATATGTGGTGGTTTTGGGTAGAAACCTGAAGCTAAAAGAGGATGAATATATTTTATGCTTACACTAATGTTGCTAATAGAATTGTGTTTAGTTTTGTATGAAGGAAGTTTTCAAGTGTAGGGATTGGAGAATGATGAGATGAGTTGAAGAATGGACAAAAGCTCAAGCTTGGGGATGCCCATGCATCACCCCAAGAAATATCCAAGAAGTACAAGCGTCAAAGCTTGGGGATGCCCCCAAGGCACCCCTTCTTCATCGGCAAAAATCAGGTCACCTTTCAAAACACTATATTTTTATTGCTTCATGCACTATGTGTTTTTCTTGGAGCGTCAGTTATTTTAGTTTTCTTAGTTTGTTTAGTTTGTTTGTTTGCTGCAATAAATGGTTGGACCCCAACAAATTTCCTTTGGAGGAGATGTACTCGTTTTCATTTGCAAAGAATGCTCTAGTTTTCACTCTTATTAATCGAGCATTCTAGTTTTTCTGCTACTGCTTTTGGTTTTCGTTTTCGCCTTGATATGCATTCAGATCTTGTCATATCTTTCATCAAGGTGTATATTTTGCCTCTGAACTTTATTGGTTTTCATCAAAAGAGGTGTTTATAAAAATTTCAAATGGTGTTGGAAAAGAGAAAAAGCTTTGTGCAAAATAGTGGTACAAGAAGGAGCTTGTGTAGACTGCGGCTTAGGCTTTTTCATGTCATGCTTGATGTCTTTTTGATAGTATGCTTAGTGGTTTTGCTGTAGCATGACTTGTCTCAAATAACTGAGATTGCTTAATGAGCCTTTGAAAAAAATCATGCGTTGTTTTTATTGTATGGAAGCATTATTTTGGTTTTCTCCTTGATGCTTTATTTGGGTTGACTTGGCGCATGCTCACACATGTTAGACTCTTCCAAAGTCGCCATTAGCCTTCATGATCATTTAGTTTTTGACTTTTGATGCCATCGTATGCTTCTTTTAATGTCGCTTTGTCGCTTTGCATGATTATGGCCATTATTGCTCTCTTAGTTGGTCGCTCCCAGTCTTTTGCTAGCCCTCGCCTTGTACTGAGTATGAGCTCTACTCGTGCATCCAACTCCTAAAAGCCAAGTTTTCCATTGTGTCCACCATACATACCTACTAGCAATTTGCTATTCCAAGTAAATTTGACTTGCTTTTATTTTCTCTTCAAATTAAACTCTCACCAGTGTTATACGAAACTCGGTTAGTAAAGCTCTCACGAGCCGGAAGGCACACTTTACTTTTTCCTGTTCTAAAAATTTGACATTGTTGTCGGGGTGATGACCCCCGGTAGGGTCAAGAGACTAGAAAGACTCAAGGTCTATGATTGACTTATGCCGGGTTATCACGGAAAGGGCCTGGCCGGAATATAAGAGCATCGGCCAGGCCGGCATATAATGTGTATCCCGGCTGGTGTCTGGATATGCCGGCATAGCCGGAATACTGATATATGTGTGCCGGCATATACTTAGATATGCCGGCCTAACCATCTTGGGTGTTGTGCAGGAGCAGGGGAGGCCAGATTACCCGACCCTCGTAGGTCGTTGGTCCGGCATATATGTCCTGGGTATGGCCAACGGTCATATCCGGGATACTTAAGTCAACCAAGGTGTCACGTCCCTACAATCAAGGAAGAAAACATCCAAGCATGATAGAAGAGTAAGATGGCAGGGTGCACAGTGGAGGTTACCTACCCTCACTGTGCACAAGTACAAGCTTACCTCAGAGAGGTAAGGCCACAGTTCAAGAGGTACAAGGTACAGGGATATGGCGTCCCATCGAGAGCAATCAGGGGCGAAGTCAAGGGTCTCTGCCATCGCCACCAGCTCCTGTTTGGAGTGTAGCCCTTGTCTTGTGGTCTTGTATGACCGTTGTAACCCTGGCCACCACTATATAAGGTGGCA